>JADLZK010003865.1:0-419699 GCA_015847255.1 Hyparrhenia diplandra
AATTTATTTATAGATACAAATATTGCATGTATTTTCTACAAATTGAGTCAAATTTGTTACATGAAAACTTCGGAGTGACAAATAATTTGGGACATATATAGAGAGTACTTCATATTGATAGAGTAACGATGATCCTCAACGAGTTACGATACTGCCATGCTCTGCTGTTTTGTTTCTGAAATTCGGTTCCTTTGGGTGTTTGGTTCTCAAAACCTTGAAACTAGAGCTGGGACTTGGGTTGTGCCGTGTTGGCATGGCACGGCTCTCTCGTGTTTCGTACCACTTCGGATCGAGCTCTTTGGGCACGGGTAGCACGTCGTGCCGTGCCGACATGGCACAAGAATAACTTTTTCTTCGGCCCAAGCACGACCGTGGTACGGCAAGCACACCTTCGGGTCATGCCGGCCCAAGCACGACTCTCAAAATATCTTGGTTATTTCAGTTTTTGTGCTTGTGATATAAAAAACATGTATCTTGTGTATACCATTTTAATGATGTTTTAATGATTTTTATAATCTATTTAAGTATTAGATAAGAGGTACTATAGTAAATGCTATAAAATTACATTGTATTGTAGTAGAAGTGTGTACATGCCACATTTGTGTCATGCCGGCCCAAGCACTGCCCAAAATGCGGGCCGGGCCATGTAGCCCATCGTGCCGAGATCCTAGCCACGACACGACCCAGAATATTTCGTGTTGTGCCGTGCCGTGCCGTGCCGTGCCAAAAGTCCGTGCCGTGGACCGCCCTCAAATAGCACGGTCCAAGTCCCCCGCTCTACACAAACCAAAGCCGAGAACCGTAGCCTAACTTCCCTAGTATAAAAACCAAAACCGAACCAAAAAACTGAGAAACCGAAACATTCTGATTCGGTCTGGTTTTTGGTTTTCATGTTAAGACCCTGTTTAGTTCCTCAAGACTAGAGACTACAGAATAAATTTTAGTCTTCAGTCGCTAAATTACTAAATATGGGGACTAAAATAGAGACTACTAGTCCCTAGTCTACTAGTCTCTTAATAGAAGGCTAATTGGAACTAATGGCCATGAGAAGGCTAATTGAAACTAATGGCCATGAGAAGGCTAATTGGAACTAATGGCCATGTATAGTCCCTACTCTCAAGAATCTAAACACCCCGTAAGTCGACCTGGTCCGAGCTGGGAAAACCAAAAGGAAACGGGAAAAAGAAATAAGCATTTCAAAGAGATAAATGACACGTTCCCAAAAATTGCGACAGGCTGAGCAAAGAGGGAACACAAGTCGTACGGCCTAGATCACTCATCAAATGTTAAATGGGACGGTAGAAAAAATCGTGTGACACGACAAAAAAGTAAGGATAACTTTTTTTTTTTGGCTTACCACGCAAGCTAGCTAGTCTGGCATCAAGCCTCCCCACGGGCGTGGCGCACCGCGCACCGTAACGAAATTTTGAAAAGTGGGACCCGCCCCTCTAACCGCCTCGCCTTGCTTGGGCCCACTCCTCCCATCCCGCCCCCTTCCTCTTGCTTCCTCCTGCTCTGCTTTCGGTTTAAAACCCTCGCCCAATCGGAATCGCCACCACCACCGCCACGCCCCCTTCATCCTGCTTCCTCCTGCTTCCTCTTTTCCACTCCTCTCTCTTCCCAGACCTCCATCGCCTTCCCTCCCTCTCGTGTCCGTGTAGTCATAGAGGAACCGACTCCAGTATGCATCGCGGTGGCCACGATGGTGGGCGCGAGGCATGGCGACACGCCGGGGCGCCATGAGGCCATGGCGGCCACGGTGGTGGCCCGCGGCCACGCCACCCGTCTCCACCACCACCTCCCCGCGGCGGACCTCACGGCGGGCGCGCGCGAGGCCATGGCGGCCACGGCGGTGGCCCAGGCTGCGCCACTAGTCTCCACCACCGCCTCTTCGCGGGCGGACCTCCGCTACCGCTCCACACCCACGCCCTCGATGCAACGTCGCCCCGGCCATTTTCGAGATCGCCTCCGCGCTAGCGCATGCTTCTCGCCCCGCCATCGCTACCGCGGACGAGGGCACGTAACCTTCCGCCGGGGGTCGTACTCGCCGGCGCCGCGGACGCCAGCCGGCCGTCACGCTAGGGTACCCGACGACGGCGGGGGCGCGGGGCGAGCGCAGCGGCAGGCGAGAGGCGTCGTCGGTTCTCACGCGGAAAACTTCCGCGACGCCTAACGTATTCACCCGGTGTTCACGGCCATCAATTCGCCACGCCCCGCCGGAGGATTTATCCGGGGCCTCCGCGAGCCGGTAGCGGCGGGCATGAAGTGCTCCACGTGAGCGCCACCGACCTCGCCGCCTTTGGCCGCCCGCGCCGTCGGTGCGTAGGGGACTCCCCACATCCTCGCCGACATCAACGACATCCGGATGAGTGCGTTGTTCGCATCCCTGAGGCGCCGCGGTGGGAGGGCAAGTGGAGGAAAGGCGCGCCCAGACTGCGACGACGGGGCACATGCCGACGCATTGGTGCCTCGGGGTGCAGGAGGGCGGGTACGACGACGATCACCGCACCGACCGGAAAGAGGCACCGCGCCGAGGGCCGATTCGGCCGCGGAGGGATCCGTGGCGGCCGATGGAGCGCAGGTTGATGGGGCGGTGCCTCGGGCACAAGACTTGGATGATGGTGCGGTGGAACGCATGCACCACGAAGATCACCGCGTCGACCAGGAGGAGCACCGGCGAGGGCCGCCCAGGGCGAGGGGGCACCCGTAAGGCTGCCGATGGAGGCGGGCGCGTGTCGATGTCGCCCTCGACCGAGATGTCGATGTTGCTACCATCGTGCGAGAGGAGGCGATTAGCTACAAGGAGGACGAGGAGCGGCGTCGGTGGACGAAGAGGACGAGGAGCCCCATCCCCTCGATGCCGAGGACCTCGCGTGGCGCAATTGGTTGGTTTCAATTCATTCATCTATTAAACCGCACGAACTCCCGTTTCCCTAATACGATTTGATTTCGTTAAGCTTTGCCGGATTCGGCCTATGACCTGATGACGGAGAAGAATGAGGATGTTCAGGCTTTCTGCTGAATCATAAAAACAGATTGCAGAGCAAAGCGAGAGGCTACCGTGAGACTACAAATCTTCTCGCATTTGGCGGCGTTCGTGTGATGCCGCAATCACGGCGACCAAGAAGTACTATGAGGACAAGCGTGAGGCCACGACTTCACTACGACTGGAGTTAGTTGGATTGGGTGTCCTTGAGCTGCCATTGCCTGTGACCATAATGTGCAACATTTCCTCACTTTATTTAGGATGAGAACTATAAGACCCAATATCTATTTCTACTAGAGAAGACCCAACTATAATTCCAACAATGTTTGCTAGGCTATTTACGTGGTATTTTGGGATGAGAGGATGAGTTGGTGACAATGTGGATTGTAGATTAGATACTATCCTTAATTTTATACAAAATTTCTATACTTGTGCGCTAAAAACATAAACCACAATCTTTTACTTTTCTCTTCCCACAAAACTCATTGGTATTTATTAATGGATATCACTCAGAGAGAGAGAGAGAGAGAGGGAGGGAGGGAGGGAGAGAGAGAGAGAGATAGAGATAGATAGAGAGAGAGAGAGAGAGAGAGAGAGAGATAGGGGAGCAGGAAACTAAAATGTCCAAGCAAGTCTCCTCCACCTAATTCATATGGTTTTATTTATAGGAGGTGGAGATGGTGGTTTATATGTATTTCCTCAATGGAGCTTAGAATTACATGAAGTCCTCAATTGTTACAATAATACCCTAGATATATTTAAATTTATGCCCCTAAACCTATAGTATTTGGGACTCTTTTATAAAGACAGTGCCTAGCATATGTCATATCTTGTTCCAATTTTTTTTTGGATGAAACTACAAGTACCCAATAACTATTCATACTTGATAGTTGCCTTTTCAACCTATACATGTATCACCTCACTAAAAACTCCATCTAAGAAATCCATGTGACCAAATAGGATATGTTGAAAAGAGCATGCACACAATGCAAATACGTTGGTGTTTTTGCACAAAAACTCTACAAAGTGGTGCTTCCAGCTCCAGTGGTAGGTTGTTTCCGATGCACACAACCTTGTTGGGGTAATCAGGGTCGCCCCGATCACCATGGTGTCCTACACCGGTTTGAAAGAACTTGTTGGGCTCTCCTTCCTACGGTGAAGCTCCTCCTTCAACTGACAATGGATATCAGTGATGTCAGCAGAGGCGACCACCGCAACCACATGGATCGTCTTTTGTATTAGTTATGGGCAGGTGAATGCTCCTGAGGGGTACGACATACATTTCTAGGATGAAACTATAGAGGGGTGCCTCATTTCGACAAAGATGGCTTCTCAGAATTTTCATATGGTCTAGGGTGTTTATAAAGAGGGTATTGAGCTCATCCTTTAGCACCATTGTAAGGCAAGTGTTTAGGGTAGTGAAAGTCCCTAGTTTGGTTTTTGCTAATCGATGAAACCCTAGTACTAATCTCTTTGCTTAAGTGTGAATTTTCTTGAGATGGTCTTAGACAAGTGATGCAGCTAGAAGGTCATATTGGATGCATAGAGATGGTCCAAAAGATGATCAAGTGCTCATGCTTGAAAAAAAAAGAAGAAAGAGAAAAAAATGGGCTCAAGGCAAAGGTATAACCATAGGGCCTTTTTGGTTTGCACTCAAGACATCATAGAGGGTGTGAGTAATCTAGGATCAATAGTGTTGGGTAAGAATACTCCAATCACGTGTATTGATGAATACTTAGTTACAAAGTAACCGGTATAACATATCCATTACAACAGATGTCAGGGGGTATTTATAGGCCCCCCTGACTTCATAGTTCATAAAATTTGATGAACTTTACAATGATTAGATCTTAAAACTACGACTTCGCGAAGTTGTCTTCGACACCTTTGCTCTCCGTATCTTCGCTCTTTTCTTCTTTATTCAAAACTTTGTCCTGCGAAGACCCCTTTACTATCTTTGCTAGATGCACTTCGTGTCCATTGGGTCCTTAATCTTGCGAAGTCCATTTCACGAAGTCATTCTTGGCCTCTTCGGCTCAACACTTTTTCCTTGTGACGTTTGTTACAGAACTTTTCCTAGATGAGGTTACCCTCGCCAACATTATGTCTTATTATTCATCTGCAATCTTCAAAGTTTGGGACAAAAGTTTATGTAAACAAAGTTAGTTCCCAACAAATAGCCAAACTATAAAGAGGAGAAATACTTTGAAAAAATCGATCAAGTGCCATTAGGTCTAACATTCATGTTGATGCATATAGGATCTAGTGTTCTAACTTCTAACCCTTGAAAAATGCTTTGGAAAATGGTAACACACATGCACATGGAGTACACTTTATATGGTTGTCAAGTTGGAAGCAAGGGTGAAGTGAAATGGAGAAGAAATGTTGCTGGTGGTGTAGCAGACATAGCACCGGATCTTTGGGCTAGTGCGTCCGATGTAGCCGACCAGTGCAAGCGATTTGAGATTGTTGCACCGGACGCAGCGTCAAGTCGGGTCGGACGCGTCTGGTGCTATAGTGTGACATCATCAGTTGCGGTGAAGCTTGCACCGAACGCATGATAGCATCCGACGGGACTTCACCGACGCATCCAAAGGTGAAGAAAATGGATTTTGGACTTACTAGTGTCGCGACGGACTTAGAGGTGAGGGCACCGCCGCTTGTCGGAGTCTCCGGTGAAAGGCGGTGGTGCGCCCAATGTCACTTTAACCGCGAGCGTGCATTTATTGTGACCGTTGGAGATGAACAACCATTGTTTGACATGATGACATGTGGCATTGATCGAGCACCAACACTAGGTGTCCGGTGTGCGGTGCACTAGAGCAAAGGCGCACGTTTCTGTCTGTCGAGCCCAACATCTATGGCAGCCATGGGCCGGCTATATAAGGGATTATGCCTGCTACGAGATGCTCTCTCTTGATCATTTGAATCATTCGACATCCCTTCAACTAGCAAACACCCTCCCATTCACTCCATTGCTTGATTGTGCATTCAATCTTGGTGGGATTTGGTAGAGATCTTAGTGCATTGCTTGCTTGTTGCATCTAGTGGCACTTGAAGATCATTGTGGCTGGTGGATTTCTTGTTACTCTTGGAAATTGGTGGAGGCATTGACAGGAGAAGGTGATTATTCTTGTCCTCCTCCCGGTGATTGTAGGGGTTCTTGAGCTTTCCCACTGGAGCGACGAATTGCTACTCCAGTGGATTGAACATGTCGTTGAGTACCACACTTGCGTGTGATGCCTTATGGTGACTTACGGGAGCTTGGCTTGCGGGCCTCACTGAAGGACCGTCAAAGTGCCGGTCCACACAACCGGAGACTAGCTTGTCGGTGCACAAGTGAACTTTGGGGTGAACATATCATTGTGTCATCCATTCTTGGTGATTGGCTTCATTATTGATGAGTTCATCCTCTACACGGTGATTGGTTCGCTGCCTCTACACATTGGTATAACAAGTGCAATCCCCTCTTGCAATTACATTTGATATATGTTGTGCTTGTGTAGCTTGTGTAGTTTGTTAGTTGAGTAGAGTAATATAGTGGTAATTATCTTGCTCACCTAGTTGGTAAAGTAGCAACCTAGCTATTGTGTGACTAGTGATTATGGCAACTAGAATTATGGATAGGTGGCTTGCCTAACCGTAAAGCTAGAGTGAACCGTGATTAAGCATTTTGTTTTACCAAAAAGTTGCTCTAGTGATTTTTTGTATAATTTCTAATAGGCTATTCACCGCTCTAGCCATATATGACCTTTTAGGTAGTCATCTAGGACAAAGAGATTCGCACCTTGAACCACCGTAGGCACGAGGGTACTATTATCTCGACCACATTCAGCTTTGGCTTGTGGAGGTTCTATCGTCGATGGCACTCATGGGCCTATGTACCCTCCACTGAATATCATGTGTCATTGAGAAGTGAGCCGTAGCTCAGTTGGCTAGGATCGCCGGTGTGCATTCTGCCTGCCCGCGTTCGAAGCCTAGCTTCAACGCCGGTGTCTCACCCAGGGACAATATGTTCCTTAATATGTCAATATGAACCTCTCAACGTGTGGAGCCACAAAGGGACAACAACGAGCCCATTGCCGAGCCTCGAAGGCTAGTGATCTCTCCATGGATGCATCTTTATATCTGAGTATAGTGTAGGTCTGGTTGTATACATGTAGTGTGTGTGAGATGTGCATATGTGTGGTGTAGGCCTGTGTATCTCGTGTATGCGAACAGATACTACAACTATATCCGGAGGTGTAAAAAAGAATATCATGTGCCATTACTTCCCCTGTATAAGTGTTGTCGCTGGTCCCATGCTAGGGGTGGCCATGGTGGTGCATAAGAGCATGACACCACGAGGAACCTCTTAGCTCACAATACACTCTAGTTTGATCTAGAACATTGCCGTGGCTTT
Organism: Hyparrhenia diplandra; assembly: GCA_015847255.1. Taxonomy (NCBI): domain Eukaryota; kingdom Viridiplantae; phylum Streptophyta; class Magnoliopsida; order Poales; family Poaceae; genus Hyparrhenia; species Hyparrhenia diplandra. The sequence continues at coordinate 7,389 of JADLZK010003865.1, forward strand.
CTGGATTGGATATCCGTAATAAATAATTTAGAATTAAAACTCATGTTTTATAATATCTTAATAATAAATTGTGTATTTAGATTATTAAATTTATTCAAAGTTGACTCATGAAAATATTTATTATTTGTTGGTACTTGTTTATAAGAATATGTGTACATATATTCTCCGGTTTTGGGTGTCCATTCAGTTTTCGGGTATCCGTGCAGACATTTTGGGTATCCGCGGGTTTGGTTTTGGTGATGGTTTCCCACCAGAATCAGTTTCAGTTTCATGTGTATAGAGACTCTACCCGATCCGAACCCCACTTGTTGCCATCCTTAGGTGAGACTTATCATCGACATGGCGAAGCATGCATCTTGACCTCATGTGGCATTGTTGTTGCGTTGTATGTGACTGGGCTGACCAAAGCAGAGACAACTAGACGGGCCAGGCCTTGTTGCTATCCTTCTAGTCTAGAACCGATGGCCTCTCACATTTTTCTCTTTTTTTCTCTCTTTTGAAAAAAAACTATAAAATGATAAGTTTGCTCTCTTGTACTTGAAATTTGCCACAACGATACTTGTTAGTTGTTATGCATTGTGGGTCGATATTCAGTATTAAGTTTTTATAATACCTACCATGTTCAATATAAGTATGCTTGAATTGGTTCGTTTCTCGAAATTCCGTAAGTTCACATCCGTTTTTCGTGTCCGACTTTACCGTTTTCACCTTGGTTTTTTATATTAAAATGTAAAAGTAGAAAGCGGTCGAGGAGTTTTCCTACCAAGTTGAACAGTTTTCTTTCAGGGCAATTGCTACGGTACTCGAAATGATTGTGGACCGTCTATTTTTTTTCCGATCAACGGTCACGATCAACTATTTCCTCCTTAGAGGTAATAGTATTTATTTAATTTTTATTTTATCAAATAGGGTAAATAATGATAGTTTTTAAATAAAAAAAATCTTATATGTAGATTTTTTTGATGCATGCGCGCATGCGTAACCTTTAAGTGATATGGTTAATTTTTTTTTTCTTTTTTTTGTAATTGATGCATGTACGTGGTTGGGCATTATTTTACGCGCGACTTAATTTTGTGACTTAATTTTGTGCATGTAATAAAAAAAAAGTGTACCATACATGGTTGGGCATTTATTTACGTGACTGAATTCTGTGCTGTTAGCGTACGTGTGTGTGTGTGTGTGGGGGGGGGTTTAGGGGTACGCGCGGTGGTCATAGAAAAAAAATCATGTAACATGAAATTGTTGAAGAACATTTATTTCTTTTTTAATTTGTAGCTAAAATTTGTAACCAGTCTTTCTCACTCGTACAAACTCCAAATATGTTGGTTTTTTTTTTCCTAATTTTTTCTAAAATTATGCTCTATCAAGGTATTGTGATCTTACGAATATTATTTTACTCATTAACTGTCGTGAATATTTCTAAATTTGAATTTAAAAATGACAACTTGAAACAACAATTTGAAACATCATATGATTTAGGTTGAAGTACGCATGAACATAAATGTTGTAGAACTCATCAAGATGTACAATTTTTGTTTTGGTCATTTTTTGAAACGACAAAACGATATTAACACTTTTGAGAACATTTTGATATCTCTCTTGTAGTTTATGAAATTAGAAGAGAGATATGTAATATTTGTGAGCAATGTTACTACTACTATGCCGGATGGAGAAATGACCAAAATAAAAAGTGTGGGGGCCAAAATCAAGGATCCCCCAACTTAGGCGATAAACTAGCATTTAAGCTCGACGAAAAGCATGTCGGTGTTTTGAGAACCGGGGGTATCCCAAATACAGGCAATAATTTATAGGCGTCGCTCCGCTCCCACCGATGGCGTGTGCGATTTGGAAGACGAAGAGTTTATCTGGTTCGGGCCATGGGGCCCTACGTCCAGCAGATTGTGACCTTTTCGTGTTACCTCGCACCAAATGTGCACAAGAACCAAAGCTATTACAAGTGTTTTCCGGGAATGAAGGAGAACTTTAATCACGGGATGAGATGATTCGATTGTGTAAAACCTAGAAGTCTCGATCCGTTCTATTGTGGCATTACTCTCCCTTTTATAGTGTAAAGGAGAGATAATGTGTACAATACGTGTCGGTACAACGCTAAGGTGTCTATCGTCCGGGGCCGGAGGCGTATCATGCCCGAGCCCGACCTCCTGCCCCCGGGGAATGCCCTCGTGTGGACGCTGCCCCTCAGGCTGCCTCCCTACGTCCGTGTCCGCCGCTTGAAGGGGATCTCCCGAGGGCCCAATGGGGATCCTCTGATCCCATCGCGAACCTTGGCTTGTCTGGACTGCGTCGTGGTGTGGTGTCAATATCCCGAGGGTCCTTGGACTCGTGTCGTGGAGGTGAAGCTATGAAGCGAGTGAAGCGGTGCGATCGTGCTTTCCCGTGCACGATGGCGTGTGAGGTAATCGCTCCCTTTACGCCCCATCAACGGGGGGATGCGAGGAGATAACGGGGGGGTGAATCGACAGGGCAATCGATTGCCCCGTCACCGTAGCACCTGTGAAGCAGGAGCATTAAATGCGGCTGCCCCCCACTATCGGCCCTGGAATTCCCAAGGTGCGCCCGAGGCTACATACCCCGAGAGGGAGAGAAGAAGCGGTAGTTCGGGTTCTCCTACCCTCGGGCGAGGTGGAGAAGTCTCGCCCGGGGGTTCCGATCCTCGGGCGAGGTAGGGTCTACCATCAGGGGACCCGTGCCTTCGGGCGAGGCGGAACCAGACCCCCGAGGCTCCTTGTCCCTCGGATTAGGAGCAGGTTGCGGCGAGAACAGACCTTATGGGCTGGTTTTGTACCATTATGGGCCGATTCGGTCCATATACCAATGGGCTAAAATAAGCCTGTTATGTAGATTGTTTTTCCAGTCCTTCTTTTCCACACTCACGATGGTCCCAATGGCTCTTATTTTTAGAACTTCTTTAGACATCACCCTGGACCCTCCTGGCCTGGCTGGGGGTGATTTGGTGAGTTGGCCTATTTCGGGCCTCTTGTTGGGCCGAAAAAGAATGTCCCCGACGTCAATTCCTTCTTTGTAAATCTGTTGGTCGGGGACCGGCCTTTGTCCTTCCTTTGTCGCCTAGCCCAGAATACGTCTTGGGTTGTAAGGCTCGGCGTCGTCTTCCTCCCAGTCCTTCTTTTTGGGCTTTTGGGCCGTACCATCTGTCTTGGGCCTATTTTATCTGTGGGCCGATTATTTTCGTCCCCGACGATCCACGATCGAGTTGGGCCGCGCACAAAGAGCTGCGCGAAGCATGGCCTCCACCCCAAGCAAGCTCTAGGGGGCGGACGAACAAACTCCGACTCGCCACGAGCTCTTAGCTCGTGGCGAGTTTCGCCTTGAACGAGCTCGAAGCTGCCCGTGTGGGGGCCAAGCTGGCTCGAGCTTGTCCGAGCTCGCGGGCCCACCTAAGGACGACGTCGAGACCTCCGGCGAGCTCTAGGTCTCATTGTAGCGAGCTCTACGGCCCGAGGGTCGAACGACTTCCTCCGACCGTGCGAGCTCGACCTCGGCGACACAGTCGGGGTACCCACCGGCTTATCATTACGGCTATGCCCCGGTCTCGGCCTAGAGATCGGGGAATCCAATCTGCAGTGTCCGAGCTAGAGGCACTCAAGTACCGTAGCTAAGCTACGGAGCCCATAAACTGCGACACGCCGCCGACTGACCCACGACGGGACAATGTTACCGACAGCGTGTCGGATGAACAAATGACCAAAATAAACATTGTAAATTCTGAGAAGATATGAAACTTTGTAGTTGATAGGTTTTTTATTTGAAATCATCTTGTCATGCAAAATAAATTTGAATTGTAAACATTCAAAATTTGATTTTTTTTAAAAAGACCTAGGATAGAATTAATATGTGTGGATTTGAATTTGGATACTACTATTTATCGAGTTTAATTTGAATTCATACAAATTTTATGTTTTTGAGTGAAATACAAATTTCATGTTTGCATTGGGCCTACGTTAACATGTTATTTTTTTTTCACTAAGAAGGCCCTAATTAAGGAAAGCGGCCCATTAGCTGTCAGCATGTGTGTTCCGTGTTCCAGCGCTGCTCTCTGCATGCGGGAAAAAATCAGGGGCCTTGGCCGGCGGCGGGGAGAGGAGCTTCGTTGGCGCTGGCTCTGCATGCGGGAATTATCCCGTGAAAAGGGGTTTTTGTTTTATTATATTTGTTAATTCATTTAGTAATTCGTTAAATTAAAAAAAAAAATCAATGGTCCAGATCAAATGGAGTACATGAGCAACACCCTTTCTTTCATCCTTGGTCCTGGTGTTGTCTGCCGCCGCGGTGTCTTCCACGGGTGATCCTTCGCCCAGCTTTGCACGCCAGGCTTCTCGTCCTGTCCGAAGGGGCTGCCAAGTGTGCCCGGAGCCCCTCTCTTCGAGGGGTTTGGGGCTCTGCTAGGTAGGGAAATTAGCCCTGAGAGGTTGATGTAGCAGCAAAGTTTATGATGCAAAATGGATGACGCCTAGCCCCTTAAGTCGAAGTGGCGTGGTTAGATGAAGTTGATCTTGCTAAAGGTTGACTGTGTGAGCCCTTCCTGCCAAAGTAATGGTAAAGGCACAGTGGTAGGTTGAGAAAGATCAGAGATTTCGTCAAGCGTCTGATCGAAAACTCCAATCAACGCTACTACTACAGCTAGCTGGACTCCTGGGCAGGGTCCCTTCTTGGATATCTTTTCTCCTGTATCGACATTGGACAGATAGGTCGCCACTGTCGTCCTGGTGATCGAGATTCGAGACAGACAGCTGGTGACCAGGTCAAAGCCGCCCTCCAACCCAACAGCTAACATCCTCGTGCCAGATGTTGCAGCCGGCTGGCCGTCTTTCGATATATTCCAAGCTAGCTCGAGGAACACGACGACAAGATCCTGTCCATGTCTCCTTTCCTGTTAATCCTGCTCTGTTGATAAGACGGAACCCAGCCAATTATACGCACTTTGCAGGGAAACACCACAGCTTATTAGTTTGTAGTTATACCCCAGTGAAAGCATACTGCGTGGAGTTCATTTCGCAGCGCTAACAATGGCGTCCAGGACTGCCCGCCTGTTGCCGTGCGCCGTCTTAATGCTCCGGCTCCTCACCCTCGGCCTCCTCGCCGCCTCACTCGCGCTCATCGCCGCCGACAAGCTCAACGTCGACAGCGACCCGCCGCAGAAGTACACCTTCAGGGATGTCTACGCCTACAGGTGAGTTGAGCACGCTGAACATTTGACTAGCACTAGCTGCTACATACGTACCTACGTATAGTGTGCATCTCTGAATGAACACCGTATGTAAATATCTGCAGGTACGTCCTGGCCGTCGCCGTCATCGGGTGCGCCTACACGCTGCTGCAGCTCCCGTTGGCCGGCGTCAGAGTCGCCAGGGGGAACCGTGCCATCGGCGGCGGCGCCTTGGCGGTGGCGCTGGTCCTCCTCCTCGCTGACATGGTCTTCGCCCCTGCTGCTCGCGACCGGGGCAGCGGCTGGGTTCGGCTTCACCTACGACGTCAAGCGCTACCTGGACGGGCAGTTCACCATCCGGACGCCGGAGGTCGACAAGCTGCACCGGGACATGGACAGGTTCTTCGAGCTGGCATATGCCTCGGCGGCGCTCATGCTGGTCGCCGCCGCGTGCATGGCGCTCATCATCTTGCTCTCGGTCTACTCGCTCGCTAAGTGACGGTGAAATTTAACCGGATCGATTCTGTATTATTTTTCTTTCTTTAATTTGTTGTAATAAACACGTTCAATAACAAAACTATATATGATTTTTTAATTAAATGATTTTTATTTTTACATTTTTAACCACTAAAACAAACAATTAGCTTAAGAGCGCATTTAGAGTGGTTGACTTGCTTCTTAGTGCTTCCTCATGTCCACACAAAATAGCCATTTTTCGTTGATTTTATTTGTGCAAGCACTCTCTCTCTCCACCCCCACCGCACCCGAATCCCACCCGGAGGGTACGTGAGGCTGCCTTGCTCTGTGCCTCCACTCATTTCGACACATACATCAATAAGTCAAGGGTGATCTTCTCGTGCTTCTGGTATATGTTTTGACATATTCTCATACGGTAATTATTTGTTACCAGCGTCCAAATGACGGTAACAAATCCTGACGCTTGTTCATGGGCTGTGCAATCATCTGCCTGTTTCCGTCCTCTTCCTTCTTTTGCTCGTCTTTCTCCCTTGACCCTTCTTCCTCCATGTAGAGCTGAGGCGAAATTTCCCAATTCATACACCACCGTCTCCCCACCCCTCCACCAAATCCCAGCACCGATCCTATCAACTCCGATGACGCTGCATCTGTCCTAGATGCTTCCTCCCTCAGCACGGCCACACAGCGCGCGCTCCTCTCCCGCCTCGCCTCCGACCGGCTTGCCCTACTCCTCTTCAAGTCGGCCTACCTCCTCTCGCTCCTCTTGAAGATGGCGCCCAACCCCATCGTTGTTTGCACCAACGGGCCCCCGTTGGGGCGGCGTGGGGTTGGCCTAGCAAATGGCGATTCGTGGGGGGCCTTCAAGGTGGATTTCCTCTATGGCCTTCTGCTCAGCTAGGCCTCCTTGGTTGGGCCACTTCGTCTTGTCCTCCTGGATCGCTGACATTCCAATCTGCACAAGTAGGTTGTGGCTACAAGGCGAACATTGTGTTTTCAAGTGTTCCAATATTGCGTTTTCATTGTTTCGAGACACTTTAAAGCTATGTTTCAAATGTTTGATCTAGATGTTGTAAAAGTAGATTGTGTTTGAAGTGTTCCAATAATGTGTTTCCGATGTTTCAAAAGAATGTTTTGAGTGTTTCATCTGAATGTTGCGAAGGTATATCCTAGGATATTGCATATGTTGCAGTTTAATATCCTAATGTCACAATGCAATGTTTTAAGTATTTCACGTGTTTCAGACTTTACGTTCCAAATGGTTTCATTTGATTGTTTCAAAAGCGCACCGTCCCCGCCTCGGTGGTGCGGCTGTCCCCGCCGTGGTCTTTGTCGATTGGAGGCCGAAGTCGCGCTGAGGAAGCGGCGTAAAGATGTCCCATGGCTCCAAAGTCCTTCTCCGGGTCATGAGGAACCGCAGGTGTGCCGCACTTTTTTGTGAGATAGCGGGACCGTGAACCTGACGTAGAGGCGGGGATTGAGCTCCGGTGCAATGCGAGCAGCGTCTCCATCTTGTCGATCCAGCTGCCGGGTTGTCGGTACCATCGTATGTCGGCGATGTCGGCGAATTCCCATCTTGATGAGTGGTGCCGGGGCCGGTGGCGTCTAAGCGGGGGGCTCGTTGATCTCATCTTCAGCTTGGGTCAGGTCGATGTCATGGTCGGTGTTGTCGTCGGGGACGAGGGCGACGCTTGTGGTGGTGCCTGGGGACACCCCCTGCCGAATGGCGGTGGCCATGGCCGGGTTGTCCTCGGTGTCACCGTCGAGCATAGAGGCGGGAGGTAGATCGAGTGTTGATGTAGGCGTTCTCCATGTGTTGAAGACGAGCCTCAATCTCATCGAAGCGACGATAGATCCTCTCGAAGTTGTCCTCCAAGAGATGTTTGAGGGCCATGAAGAAGTTGTACTTCTTAGAACACATCGGTGGTGGGAATCGCCCCGGTCTCCGGATACCACGTGTCACACACGGCCGCCGCGGCGAGAACAAATCTCGGCCGTGGCCGCGACGACGGATGAGGGGAGAGAGGGATGGAGAGGCGAGCGTAACCTTGCACGTGCGGGTCGAGGACGACGTCGTGGATGCGGAAGTGGAAGGTGCGGAAGCACTCCTCCCCGCGGGCGTGGGTGGGCTGGGGCGCCGGCAGACGGCGCCCGGGGGCGCCTTGGCGGCGGGGGGCGGGTGGCGGGGCGTGAGGCGCCCAAAGACAGCCTTGGCGGCGCCAGACGCGGCGTCACCGAGGGTGTGCAGTCCCGCGAGGAAGGCGTCGACGCCCTTGTCCCACCCTGCCGGCGCCGCCGCCATCGGGTTGTGGTGCGGAGATCGCGGGGTAGGGGAGATGGTTGGATGGTTCGAGGGAGGAGAGTGCGAGGTGGGAAGAGGAAGGAGACGGAGAGTGAGGTGGAAAGAAAATGGCGGGGAGGAGGCCTTTATAGGCGGTGGTGGGCCGGGCCGACGAGGCGACGCCGCCGTCGTCGGACGAGCGCATGGGCCACGGGTTCGGTAGGGGACAGTAGGGACATAGGGGTAAACAAGTAAAATGATTTTACCTGCTTTTACATACCGCAGGTCAACTGGATTTTGAATTTTTTTATGATGTCTTATATTTGTCTTGAGTTTTGTGCTTTTTTGTGATGGTAATAATAATAGCCCCCCACCACATAGTTTTTTATACCATGGTTCTAACTAGCTTTTATTGAAAAATTATATCTACTTTGCAGCAACAATAATGTGTAGGCATATATGCATAGAATGAGTGTTAGGCGCCTCTGTTTCTATGGGTAGTAGCCATATGCTAGCCTCTGTTTCTATGGCCCTATTCGGCTAGTAAAAAAGCCGGCTGTTTTCGGGCTGATTCAATAGTGTTTTGTGAGAAGAAATAAGCTGAAATAAGCCGGAAATAAGAAAAGCGGACAGGGCCTAAGTGTGAATCTCCAAATGACTCATTAAGTCAATTATAGTTTGTTTGATAGATACGCTACTCAGATAGTAATTCTAGAGTTATGCTACAAACTCCAACTTCCGAAAGAGGCACATTCATTAGTTTATACCCTAGTGCTGATCTCATGATTCATGATAATTTGACGGGTCACACGACCCTAGTGCCGGCGACATGTCATTCAAGTTTCTACCCTTACAGCTTTCGATGGTAGGATAGAGGCCTACCACGGTAGTGACAGGTGATCAAGAATAGTAAAATTGGTTGCATCTCCCTTCTTATCCCCTTTGACCTCAAGAAATAAGTCCCACATAGTACATCAAATGCTACATAATTTTTTTTTGTGACTCATGCTACATAATTGATAAAAGGTCCTCTGGCCGAGGTGGTTCATATTAAGACGCTACCCACTAGCATTTTAACATGCAAAGTGTTTTTCAAAAAAAAAAAAAAAAAAAAATCACGTGCAGAGTTTCCCATGCACGGGAGACCAGAGCCTCCTAGTCTGTCTTTACATGTGTCACTCATGTGCATGTGCGTGTGCGCGTGGCACTACTACAGAAGCTTACTATGGGAACGCCTCCCTTTTTGATTAGGGGTGGTTCACGTTTTGAGCCGTCCCTACAGTGAAGCAAATCCTTCCATCCGACTAACCGCCCCTACAGTGACCACAGTAGGGGCGGTTTTTTTTCAGCCGCCCCTCGGTGACCCACGGTAGGGGCGGTTTTTTTCACCGCCCCTACTAACAAGCAGGGGCGGTTCAATATCCGGCCGCCCTATTGTGGTCCACGGTAGGGCGGCTCTATATGGCGCCCCTACAGTGGGTTGCCGAATTTAAATACGAGGCACTAAAAATTAAATTTTTATAAACGACCTCGGATGAAAAAACTTCCTATATATGAAATGTAGATCTCGAAAAGTTATGAAACTTTGTAGTTGACCACTTTTTAGTTTGAAATCATTTAGTCATGCAAAAGCTGTGTTCAAATGTCTCAAATTTGAAATTCAAAATTTTTAAACGACCTCGGACGAAAAAACTTCCTATATATGATATGTAGATCTCAAAAAGTTATGAAACTTTCATGTTGACCACTTTTTAGTTTGAAATCATCTAGTCATACAAAAGTTGTGTTCAAATGTCTCAAATTTGAAATTCAAATTTCGTAAACGACCTCGGACGGAAAAACTTTCTAAATATAAAATGTAGATCTCGAAAAGTTATGAAACTTTGTAGTTGACCACTTTTTGGTTTAAATCCGTTTAGGCCCTCAAATAGTCAATTTACACTCGGATTTGTATAATATGTAGGACGCTTGAGAATGAGATATGGATGCAAACACATGTGTAGCCTAGTGGTGGGGGCTCTCCGCGTGCGAGCAATTGGCCATGGGTTCGAATCACGACGCCGCAACATTTCTCGAAACATTTGTAAAAACTCTGAGAAAATTGGCAAGGGATGGTGGGTGGTTGGCCGGTGGGGCTCTTCCCCAATTAAAAAAAAAAATCTTTTGCTATTTTTTTTGAATTTTGAAAATACGATTTCTAAAAACCACAATAGGGGCGGTTGATAACACGAACCGCCCCCCCTGCGGTAATCCGGTAGGGGCGGTTCAACACGAACCGCCCCCGCAATGGTCCTGATAGGGGCGGTTGGATTACCGCCCCTACAGTAAGACCTTTGTAGCAACGGAGAGTTAGGGGCGGTTACGAAAACCGCCCCTACTGAGCATCCTCAACCGCCCTACAGAATGCGATTGTTGTAGTGTGGTGAGTGTAAAGTGTGTACGTGTTGGGTTCTAACATTGGTTTACGTTAAACTTTTCGTCCCCAAACTTTGAAGATTGCGGGATGTTTTAGCTAAAATACGGAGAAGAAGCCAAGATTCAAGCCGAAGGTGACTTCGCTAAGCTTTGGCTCCTTGAAGATACAACAAAATTGAGAATAGAAGTATTCGAATCGGGTTCGAGGCGAAGGTGTTTTCAGCAACTTCGCCAAAAAGCCACAAAGTAATCAAAGAAGCATTAGGAAGCATCGCGAAGACAAAAATTACAACCGCCGGAGAAGATAGTTTGAAGAAGTTTGTTTTAGGATTCTTAACATTTTTTGTACCGATCTGAAGCCGAGGGGGCCTATAAATACCCCCCGACATCCTTTGTAAATGCCATATTGAATGGCCACTTTGTAAACCATATCATCATCAATAAAGTGTTGTGTTTTTTTAGTCTCTTGAGGCCAAAATTCAAGATGGAAAATGGCAACCATTTTACCAAAATTTTTGGATGGTGTTTATTTCCATTCTGCAGAATGGTGGGCCAAAACTCAAAATCTTTCGGCTCAAATGGGGAACTAAACAAGCCCTAAAATAAGAGAACCCAGTTGTGTATACCAGTGGAGGCTGCAGGTCATTACTCGAATAATCTGACAAAGTGACGCGGTTGAACTCATAACAAATCATGATTTGAAATTTCCGAGTTTGGTATTTGGATTTGCAGGCAGAGGTAGCTATGAGAGCAGATGGAAAACCTGGAATGTCTGATGAGGAGGTGTGTTCTACAAAGCTATTCACTCCCTAAAATAACCCCTCTGTGTTATCCTAGTAATGTTATTTGTTGGAGCCTTATTTACTGATGGCTGTGTGAGTGGTTTCTTCGGTAAATTATTTTATGTGACATTCATTATATCTACACATTTATCCAGCGACTAACTTTAGTTGTTTTTTTACCTCAGAGCTATTGATAATCTCTACAGAACTATAACAGTGGTAACTCTTGCAGGTTATGGATTTCGTATCACGCTACCTACCGGCATACAACACATATTTGCCCACGCTATACAAAGATGGACCAAATGCTCTGCTGGTCATCGACATAGACGAAAACAGGAACCCTATCTGTGGTGGGGACTGGGATGTCGCATGTTTGTGAAACTAGTTTTAAGCCCATCAAACACCACTGGCCTCTTGTTTCCCACAGTCTAGTTAAAATCTGTGAATTCCATGTAAATTGCTGTGTATTAAAGGGGAATCAGCATTCTCTGTTTTGCTCCCCTGTTACCCAATTGTAAATATATACACGGCCTATGCTTGACCTGCAGTTTAAGTCAGTGACTCAGTTCAGCATGTAAATAAATTTTTGCTCCTGTCTGGTGAGGTACTCCCTCCATTCCGCAAAGCTTAAGGCATTTTTTAATCTAGCATGGGTTTTAACTTGAACTTTGACCACGAGTTTCCTATGATATAAGTGTTACTAATTACAAAACTCCCATCGTATGATTAGTTAGACCTCGGGAGAGGCATGTGTCCTCTGTAATTCTCTATGCTGGCCTCAAAATCATGTTCATTTCTGAATTTGCAAAGTCTGGATAGGAGTAGTAGTAAATAAAGTTTGGAGCACAAGGCCCATGGAGCACTGTGCACAAGGGTCAGCAGGTCAGGTAATCTCCATAGGTACTCTCTGAATTTGCAAAGTCTGGATACTGTACATGTTTGTAGGAATTCAATTCAGTCAGAGAATGTTCCCTGCTTTCCAAGTGGTGTTGGAGTCCTTGTTTAGATTGCTAAAATTTCTTGTATAACCGTATGTCACATCATTATCTTTGAAAGCGTTTCGTTTGTTAGTGGTAAATATCATCCTACCATGGAAGAACTAGGCCAAAAAAAAGAATCGTCTCGCAATGTACATCTAAACTGTGTAATTAGTATTTTTTTACCTACATTTAATACTCTAAACATATATCTTTTGGTGTATTGAATGTGATGTGATGGAGAGAAAGTGAAAAAAGGTTAGAAATTTCAAAGAATCTAAACAAGGCCCATCCACAATAAAGGACGAAGCTGTGGGCCTAGCAAAGCAAGTCTCTGCATGTGGCAGCAGCAGCATCTGCAGCGAAATTTCGTCAACCTGTCCAGCTTGGAAAACGGGCCTTGTTTAGATTCTTAAAAATTATAACCGAATGTCACATCGCATTAATCAGAAGACGCGTTTAGTTTGTTAGTAGTAAATATCATCCTACCATGTAGATGCCCAGCTCAAAAAGAATCGCCTCCGCAATGTACATCTAAAGCGTGTAATTAGTTATTTTTTTTTACCTACATTTTACTTTCCAAACATACGCCTTTTGATGTATTTAATGTGATGTGATGGAAAGGAAGTGAAAAAAGGTTAGAAATTTCTAGCCATCTAAACAAGGCCCATGGTGCGGCAAACAAAAGAACGACAACAAACATGTTTGATAAGTGTTCCTGCTATGTAAAACAGCACAAAAGGCGTCAAAACCAGAGGGAGGGAAGGGAATGGAAAAAGGGGTCACGGACCCTGACTAGTCTCCTCCTCCTCTCCTGGGGCGACCAACCACTCTTTCCTTTCCAACGAACAAAGCACCTTTTTTTTTTTTCTTCCCCTCTCATCCCTTGCGCCTCGCCGCCACCAAATTCCATACCGCAATCCCGCCGCAATCCGCTCCCTGCCCGCGAAATCGGCTCACGCTTTTCTTTTCCGCCTCACGGGTCGCTGACTTCCACTCAACTGCTCGCCTGCCCTGCAGCCGGCTGCTGCTGCTGCTGCTGCTGCTGCAATCAATCCACAGAGTAGGCGACGTCGGCTTCAGGTCCGCTGCAAGCTCGGCCACTGCTAGCTGCACAGATCTTCCTCCCGTCGAATCGAATCCCCAGAGCTACCCGTTTCCTCAAATTCCGAGTCTTTGCCCCACCGGCGCTGCTCCCTCCCTCCGCTCCGTCCGTCAACACCGAGGCAGCAGCAGACTCGGCCGGCAACGAGCGAGCGAGCGAAGCGCGTTAGGGTTCCCGCGCCCTGTGATGCTCGGGAATGGCGCTTAGGGCCACGGCGCAGGGCGCCGCGGAGGCGGCCGTCGCGGCCATCGGCCGGGGCTACGACGTCGCCTCCGACGTCCGCCTCCAAGTTCTGCAAGGGGGCAGGCTGGCCGACCCGGACGCGCGCCTCATTGACCTCTCCCGCGACGAGGTGCACGACGTCCTGCTCCCCGGTGGGAGCGGGGGCGGGGTCAGGGTCGCCGCTGTGCCCAAGTCCATCACGTGTGACAAGGGCGAGGGCACGCGGTTCCGCTCCGATGTCCTCTCCTTCCAGCAGGTTGATCCTGATTCCGATTCTGATTTGATTCATTCATGGATGGATGACCGCTACTTCGTTTTGAACCAACCAAGAAATGTACCTCCTTTTTTTTTTTTTTTGACAGATGTCTGAGCAGTTCAACCGGGAGCTATCGTTGACTGGGGAAATTCCCTCGGGCATGTTCAACAGCATGTTTGATTTTTCCGGGTGCTGGCAGAGATGCAGCGAACACCAAGTCACTTGCTTTTTGATGGTCGGTACATTTCGCTATACACTGTTGCGCTATCAAAATCTCGGATCCTACTGCGTGATCATGTTACTCGGGCAGTTCCTTCAACCTGGGACCCTGCTGCTTTGGCAAGGTTAGACGCTTACTCTTAACCCTCCTATGATGATTCCGTTAGACCATGTTGTGATTGTGTTCAGGACCCTACCTATACCTACATTCTTATACCGTTTTTCTCCTTTGGAGTCTCTCCGCTAAATGTTTTATTGTATAAGTAGACATTGCAAAGGAATATACTAGTTATATTGCACCTGAAACTTTGATTCTTGCTGCTTTCTCTTTCAAGGTTTATTGCAAAGTTTGGAACGCACATAGTTGTTGGTGTGAAAATGGGAGGGAAAGATGTTATCTATTTGAAACAACAACATTCATCAAGCTTGAAACCAGCTGCTGTCCAAAAACGACTCAAGGACATGTCAGACAGGAGATTTTTTTTTGGATGCAAGCGGACACTATGATATGAATAACAAGGATGTGTATGGGAAGGACAAGGTACTCCTACTCTGCATTTTGTTGTTGTTGTGTGTATTCCAAGCAATCAGCAAATAAGCAGAAATCTGCTTGTAAACCTTACTATTGTAGTTCTGTTAAATGATTGTTAAGTTTGTGAAAACTGCATGATGATCAATATTTCCTGTCTTTGAAAGATGAGTCTTCAGTATTTTGATGTAATATCCTGTGCAGCACAATGCAAGAGACCAACGGCTAAGATTTGCAGAATCAAGCCCATCAAGTTCATACGATTCGGAGGAGGTATTGAGTTTTTTTCTTTTCTTTTCTAAGAAGTGTGCTTATCACATTTCCTATTCATATATCTCCTTTCTTGGTATTTCAGGACTTGGTGATGAATCTTTGTGCGGAGAGGTGGAAAGCAATGGGGCTTAGGTATGCCTCACAGTGATTGGATAAATACGGTTCAATCAGAACCTGATGTTATCTCAATGTCCTTCTTACCTATCACTTCATTGCTGAATGGAGTGCCTGGCTGTGGGTCTCTCGATCATGCAATTAATCTGTACCTACGCTGTAAGTTTGTCTTTCACTTCCCATTTCATCTGACAGAGCATCTCTTTGTTAAATTCATTTTCTAAACTGCTAGTCACTCTTAATTTTGTCAAGTTGCTAGTATTCGGTGCAATCTAGATGCTATTAATTGAAGAGGCCTAGAACATTGGCAATGTATATGGTTGTATGTTTTTTTCCTGATGAAATATATCGTTGTATGTTATGCATGCTTTCCACCCTTGGACTGCTTTGTTGTTTAGAGCTACTGCCTGCTTAGTGTGTCACTTGATGCTTGGTATAGCTGGAAAGTTATAACATCACATGCCTTGATGCTTAAAAGACTCTAAATGTGAAAAAACGAAAAGAAAACCATTGAATTCAACAAGCTGCACAGGAATTTTCTACATAACATGTGACTTGTCTAGTAGGTTCATAATATGTGTTAGCATGCAGTTTACAAACATAAAAACTGGGTGATAGATTTATTCAATGTATTGCAGATAAGCCTCCGATTGAAGAACTATATCAATTTTTGGGGTTCCAGGTACAAAGACAATGGGCACCTGTGTACATTGACCACCCTCTTAGCACTCAGTGGATACAGAGCTGTTCATCTTTGCCCTCAAGTTTTATGGGACCGAGGCTCTATGTCTACACTAATATGGTACCGTTATTCTTGTTGCTTCATCAGCTTATACTTCATACATTGTCACTGTGCATGATGAGATTCTTTATACTTAAGTTGCTTCTATGTAATGTTCATCATTTCCCCCTTAGTCGTGCTAGGTGGACTATATAACAAGAAAAGTTAATTACCTTTGTTAACAAAATTAGGCTCTTAAAAATTCTGTGTAAATAATCTCTAGTGGTTCGATGTGATATTTCTGCTGAACTAATGACTTTCAATAGAAGTGTACTCCCTCGGGATGGTATTAGAAATCGTTTAGGACAGCGACACGGTCTCCAAAACACAACTTTGATCTCTTCTTATTATAAAAATATTTATGGAGATGCGATATATGTATACTTTTATCAAAGTATTTTTTAAGACAAATCTACTCATATAATTTTTACATATATAAACTCAACAACTTAAAAGTTATTGATGATTTATATTCCCGATGTTTGACCCAAACCTTGTCCAAAATGACTTCGATACCAACCCGGAGGGAGTAAGTTGTTAACTTGGTATGCGTTGACTGTTAAGTTGTTAACTTGGTCAATGCTCATGAAGCTCATTTAAGTAATGGAGAGAAGTTGTATTCATGCCATTTCCTTGCATGTTTTCGTGGTATTTGATACAGGTTGTTGTGCGTGAAAGACCTGTTACTGGGATTCGGTTGTCTCTCGAGGGGCAGAAGAGCAACATGTTGGTCATCAACCTTCAGCATCTATGCTCGCTTCCTCAATTCCTGCAGCTCCAGGATGATCCATACAACCACCGAGCTTCAGAACCATATGACCGCAGGTACCTGGAACCATTTGGATCCTGGAAGCGTTTCTCTCATGTTTACACGGCGCCAGTGGAGTCGGACGACGACTCCTCAATCGTGACCGGGGCACAGCTACATGTGAGCAGCCATGGGTTGAGGAAGGTCCTCTTCCTCCGCCTCAATTTCTCCAAAGTCACCAATGCCGCACTTGTTAAGAACCCTGAGTGGGAAGGGTCACCAAATCTAGGACAGAAATCTGGCCTCATCTCAACGCTCATCAGCACGCATTTCTCTACGGTGGCTCAGAAGCCTGCCCCTCGCCCTGCTGATGTGAACATCAACTCGGCTGTGTACCCAGGTGGTCCGCCAACGCCCGTGCAGGCACCAGAGCTTCTCAAGTATGTGGACACGACAGAGATGGTGCGCGGACCGCAGGACTTCGCCCGGGATACTGGGTGGTCTCTGGTGCCAAGCTGCAACTGGAGAGGAGCAAGATATCGCTGCGGGTGAAGTATTCGCTCTTGGTAGTGGTACCTGACGATGAGCTAATTGACGATGAGTATCCCAACCATCCCAAGCTTACTGTTACCAGATCTGGTTGGTATGTGGATGATAAGGTACTACTAATTAGCATGGTTTCATGCACCTCCTTTCACTGACGTCAGGCAGGACAATAATCTATCTTGCATTGATATAAGGTTTCCTTCGTCGTCAAAATTTTTTAATTCCTCCATTGCTTACTGTGACCATTGCTTGTTGCAGATACACCCCCTCGTATTACACGGCTCTCAAGTGGCACCAATAATGATGCCACTGGAATTCTTGAAAAAAATTACAAATAATTTCTCCGAGAAAAAAGAACTTGGTAGTGGGACTTTTGGAAAAGTATACGAGGCAAGTAATCTTTTGTTTCACGTCAATACTAGTATATGTCTAACTATATACAACATATTGTTTAATTAATCATTTAAGTATTTACAACAAACCTTTCAACTGTTGGAACTGCTAGGACAACTCCATGGACAGATTGAATATGCAACAGTTACATTTTCTATCAATTCATATATATATGAAATCGGAAGGGAGAAGCACTCCCCACCTACTTGATTGCATTGGAGCAACAAAACACTTGTTCCTCGTTATATATGTCCGAGTGTAGAATAGGGAAAAAAACACCTCACACCAATTATGGGGGGGGGGTGGAGACTTTCATATATATAGCCAAATACAACTTGAAGTACAAGTAACATGATTGACATGTGTTAGACTGTACATATATCTAATACGGATTCACAAATCATAGCAGGAGGGAACTGAACGCAGAGCCCGGACCTAAAGTCATTGAACAATTTGTATAGGAAGTCTCTTAGTCATAATGTTCGTGAGATGATGAGCTAAGGGGACATGGAGCACTCGAACTGCGCCCCAAAGCCACCTTCTCATGAACAAAGTGAAATATCAATCTCAATATGCTTCGTGTGACGATGATCAACCAGATTGGCGTTACAAAAACTGCATTGACATTGTCGCAATAGACAATGGTCGCCGAAGGGATCGAGATATGAAGCTCCCGGCAATAGCGTCGCAGCCAAAGAACACTCAAGAATTGCATGAGCAATGGCTCTGTTGTTTTGAAGACCGGGAGATCGGGTTGTCACCGAGGAAGACGTAGTAGGCTCAAGTAGATCGCCGAGAGTCCGGACATCCCGGCCTCCTGCCTTAGTATGTTGTGATAGAAGACATGTCGCCAATGTAGAGGGGTAGCGGCGTTGAGGGTGCCCTTCACATAGCGGTAAACACGCTTGATCGAGCAAGACGCGGCTCTCGTGGGTCATGCATGAAGAGGCGTAGACTTGTTGAACGACATAGGTAATGTCCAGGACGAGCCAACGAGAGATACTAAGGCACCAAAGAAGACTCGTATTCTGAAGGGTTAGCAACTGGAACTCCATAAACAGCAGACAACTTGGACTTGGAGTCGACCGGTGTCGCCATGGGATGGCACTTAGCCATGCCAGCACACTGAAGAAGATCGACGGCATATTGTCGCTGAGACAAGTGGAGGTCGTCAGAGGACCGAGTGACGGAGATGCCGAGGAAGTGGTGGAGAGCCCCAAGGTCTGTCATGGCGAACTCTGATCGGAAATGGGCAATGATGCGCCTCGGGAGATCCGAAGAGGATGTTGTGAGGATGATGTCGTCGTAGCAAGTATGCCATCTCCACTCCATCTTTGAAGATGAACAAAGAAGCATCAGATTTGGCCGCGGTGAAACCGTGCTTGCAAACGAAGGTGAAAAACCATTGATGCCACGCGCAAGGAGCCTGCTTGAGGCCACACAGTATTTACGCAATGCATGACATAGTCGTGGGTAGATGGGCCGACGGCCGTGAGGGTCGATGTGCGTAGACGGTCTCCTCAAGGTCACCATGAAGATAAACATTTTTCACATCAAGCTGGCGAATAGGCTTAAGCGTGAAGTAGCAATGCCGAGCACGGTCCGGGATGGTAGCGGAGGCTTCACGACGGACTAAAAGTCTCATCCCGGCCGACACCATTTCTTTGGGAGAAGCCATGGACAACCCAAGTGAGCTTTGTGGCGTGCAAGGGACCTGTCTCCGCATGATATTTGTGCTTGAAGAGCTACTTGCCTATCACAATGTTGGCACCTGGTGGTCGAGGAACTAGACGCCATGTGCTGTTGTCATGGACAGCCTGGTACTCATCTGCCATCGCAGCACGCCAGTTGGGATCAGCCAGTGCACTACGATAATTAGCAGGCAGCGGAGATGTCGATGTTGCAGACAAGCCCTTGTAGTTGACAGGCGATACAACACCAGTCTGTGTGCATGTCATCATGCGATGGAGCGGGATGGGGCGGTTCAACCCCTACATAGGCCAGCGAGAAGGTGCGGGGTTGCAAAGCCTCGGTCGCCCGTCCGCAACTATCGACGCGTTGAGGCCCGTGCACAACATGAGGTTGCGGAGGCCTTGGGGTGGCCGAGGAAGCGGCCGACCGGTCATACCACTAGCGTGGCGAAGAAGTAGATGCAATCGTGTCGATGGATGATTGAGCTTGATGAGGGCACGGTGATGAAGGCGAAGAAGCTCGGCACTAGAACACCTTTGTCGAAACACCGATCGGTAGGTCTTGGTGTTGGTGTAGGGGGCGACGCCGATAGGTGAGACCAAACCGGCTAGTCCCGCCCGGAGGTGCAGGTGCAGGGCGTGACCGGCGGCCTCAGAGGGTGGGTGCGGCCGCTAAGGAGGACCAAGGAGGCCGCCTAGCCGGGTCAAAAGGCCAAGGGGGCCGGCCCATGATGATGGCTGGATCGTCGAGGTCCTGGGGCAACGGCTGCTTGACCTCCGTAATAGAGTGAGCGACCGAGGTAACATCGTGCACAAGAAAGTCAAGTGAAGCCGCCTGTGTGGGGTATAAACCCCTATACCCTCATGGCTCGGCTTGGGCCGGCTCATACTTGGATGGCCCAACTCGCCGAAGACCATGCGCGCCCACTCGACCGCTTCCGGTGTCCCGTGCAAGCACTACTAGATAACCGATTTTTCATGGCGGACTTTTTTCGATTTTCGTGGCGGTTTTAAAACCGCCACCAATGGAAGGTCACGGAAAATCACACGATTTTTCGCGGGCGGTTTTGGAAACCAAAATGCCCCGCTACCGTTAATAGAATAAAAAAGAGAAAATCCACGCCCAGCCCGCTTGGGCCCGAGATCCATTGCCGCCGAGCCGATAGGGGGTCGCCGCCGGGCCGCCAGAGCCGCCGGGGCCGCCGCACAAGGTGTCGCCGCTGAGCCGCCGCTTCCACGAGCGCCGCCGCCTGAGCCGCCGCTTCCACGCGGCCGCGCCGCCACACGCCGCTTCGCGACCACCGCCACGCGGACCGCGCCGCGCCGTCGCTCGCCCGCGCCACTCGCGGATCCGCGCCGCCACCACCACGCCGATTCGCCCGCCGCGCCGCCACCACGGGAAGGGGAAGGGAGGAGGACGCCGGCCGGATGGGAAGGGAGGAGGCCGCCGCCGGGAGGAGGGGAGGGAGGCGCCGCCGGCTGCGGGATTGGGGGGGAGGCGCTGGATTCGAGGGAGGACGGAGAGAGTGGGAGAGAGTGTGGGCGCCGGATCCGAGTTAGGTTTTCGAACTTCTGATTTTATACTTTGGTTTCTTTATCGGGATGGTATGGGCTACTGATTGTAAGATGGGCTGGACGTTTGGGCCTAATTAACCATGACGGTTTTTTTTATAAAACCGCCACGGTTAATCAATTTACCATGGCAGTTATTAAAACCGCCACGGTTAATAAAAATAACCGCCACGGCTAATAGAAATACAAACACCATGCCCGGTTAATATCTCTATTAACCGTGGCGGTTTCTCAAATGCCCGCCACGGAAAATGAAATACAAACACCATGCAAGTTCAATTCTGTAGTAGTGAAGGCACCAAGGCAGACTTGGAGATTAAGCAAGATCATGATTGCTTAGAATAGGAATCCTTATCCGGCCACACGCGTGGCAATTGTAACCGCCTAGGATTAGTTTCCAGATCTGTAACCCTGCTCCCCGAGCTATATAAGGCGAGTAGGGACCCCCCCTCGAAATCATCTCATAACATAGCAATACAGATCAGACGTAGGTATTACGCCCATGTGTTTCGTCTTGCGTCACCATCTAGTTCGTTGTCTCGCGCACCTCCACCGCTAATCTACTACCTTGGGCATACCCCTAGGTAGACCGCCGACCATAATTCGTCAACACCGCCACAATCGGAGTGGCGGCAAATGGAAAAACGGATTCATCAAAGACCACATGGCAAGATATAATCACCCGCCAAGAAGAGATGTCAAGACTACAAAGATTACAAATACCGATTTTTATAATATTGGCAAAGCTTTTTCAAGAACGAGTGCATCGAACCCCAAAATCGCGCGTGTAAAATTCCTCAAAAACTACGATTTCACCATCATGGGGGCGTGGATAGCTCTCACCTTCGGGAGCCCTCCGGGCACCAATCGCCTTCTCTCACGCAGGATGCCAATGACGACGAGGCGCTCCGGGCTCTCATCGGTGCTCTTCGACCTTTGCCATTCCGCTGCGGGATCCGGTCCCATGCGGACGGTGTCTTCTTCGGGGCCATCACCGCTCCTCGCGGCCTCTTTGCTATATGGCGGCGACGGCGGATGCGGTGTAGTGCGGGCGCAAAAGTTGGAAGTTTGAAGGCCAAAGGGCGAGAAATGGTGGCGCCGCGCAGATTAGATCTACAACCGCTACAGTGTTTTCTCGGTGGATGGGAGGTTGAAGATGACGAGTGCGAAGTGGGAATGGCAGCGGCCTCTCAATAACTACTTATACGCCTTGGTTGGCCCTGTCGCCTTCCAGGGTTTGTTTGGGCAACCGTGCGCACGTGCCGCAGCGCGCAACTCTCCCACTTCCCTATTCTCCTCGAGAACTACGCCAGCAATTAAGGCGCCTGTTCAAGACTCGCGTCCACACCATGCCTCACTGACAAGACAGGATGCATGAGACATTAAATGTAGGTAAATAAAAAAATAAATTACACAGTTTGACTGAAAAGTACGAGACGAATCTTTTGAGCCTAGTTAGTCCACAATAGGACAATAATTATCAAATACAAACGAAAAGTGCTACAGTAGCCCAACCCAAAATATTTCACCAACTAAACACACCCTTCACAAGACCTGCAATAGTATTGTAGATGGGCCCCACGAATGGACTTCGTGGTCGGGGCGTGTCGGGCCCCCACGACTTGTGACGACTTGTGCTCGGGGATTGGTGCCACTTCCTCCGAGCAGCCTCATGGCTCAGAGCACGCAGCCTCCCCGACAGTGCTCACGGGGCTGTGCCTTTCGACCACACGCCTTTCGGACTCGGAGATCACTTATCACGACGCATAAACGGCCACACATGACTCACGACTGTGCTCGTGAGCAGTCATACGTGGCCCAAGACCGAAGAGCTCGCAGAAGCCAACATGCTTTGGATGAGCGAGCTCGGGCACCGCGTCGCCGACCACTCGAGTCGAGGCTCGGGGACTGGTCTACAACTTAGTTGTCACCCGACTTGTTTTTTCCACGGTTTTCGACTCATTTCTTAGACCTTGCTACAAGGCTCATACTTCGCCTTCCAGCAAGCTCGGGGACTACATCGGTATGATGCACCTATTGGTCCATCCAAGATCGCCCCGATTCGACGATGGAATTTACAACTACATTGGGGATTCTTTCTTTTAGACCCTGGTACCACGTGCCTACGTCACCTACTACCAGGCTCAGGAACTGAGTGGGCACGCTTCACCTTGCGGTGAATGTGTTTATTTATCGACCCCTATGCCTCTCGAAGTTCAAAGACGCTCTGTACAAATTTTCACTTACATTTCTTTATAGAAAATAAAGTGGGCACACTTTACCAGGAAATAAATCTTTTTCTTTTTCTCAAGAGCACCATGCATTCTTCGGACAACCCGCTTCTTTGACGACAACGTTGGTCAACCGCTCTCTGAACTGGTTAGAGCACTGTCCCAATTGCTCGGGCAACATTCCTGCTAGTCGGAGACAACAAGAAGTCAAGCCTCACTGGTCGGAGGAGTTCAAGATGGCGTGTCGCATCAATACATGGGGCTCGGGGACTAGCTGTGGGGGTATAAACCTCTATACCCTCATGGCTCGGCTTGGGCCAGCTCATACTAGGTGACCCAACTCGCTAGAAGACCACGCGCGGCCCACTCGACTTGCTCGGCGTCCCGGGCAAGGCACCAAGGCAGACTTGGAGATTAAGGAAGATCCTAGTCGGTTAGAATAGGAATCGTTATCCGGCCACATATGGCAATTGTAACCGCTTAGGATTAGTTTCCAGATCTATAACCCTGCTTCCCGGGCTATATAAGGCGAGTAGGGACCCCCCTCGAAATCATCTCATAACACACCAATACAGATCAGACACAGGACGTAGGTATTACGCCCTCATGACGGCCAAACCTGGATAAAATCCTTGTGTTTCGTCTTGCGTCACCATCTAGTTCGTTGTCTCGCGCACCTCCACCGCTAATCTACTACCTTGGGCATACCCCTAGGTAGACTGCCGACCATATTTTGTTGACACTGCCACAAACGGAGTGGCGGCAAATGGAAAAACGGATTCATCAAAGACCACATGGCAAGATATAATCACCCGCCGAGAAGAGATGTCAAGACAACGACAACCCTTGTGAGAGGTGGGATAACCGATGAAGACACATGGCGTGGAGCGAGGTGCAAGTTTGTGGGGAGTTGCGGCACTGAGGCTACGATAATAGAGGCATCCAAACATGCGAAGATGAGAATAATCTGGTATGGAGCGATGGAGGAGCTGGTACATGATTTGGTGGCCGACAGAAGAGGAAGGGCGCCAGTTTAGCAAGGTTTCTGTAGCCAGCGCTTCAGCCTGATAAGAGGGTGGCATAGAAGCATGGATCAGCAGCGTGCGAATGGTGTTGTCAATGGAACAATTATTATCACGAGTAAATTGACGAATAAAGAGAAGATTGTAAACCGTAAGCAGAGCAACGCGAACATTGTTGAGGGGAAAAGAAGTGGCGGCCGTGGGAAGAATGGAAGTGCCAAGACTAAGGATCGGCATGAAGTGACCATTGGCCACAGAGATAGATGAAATGGAGGGAGGAAGACGAGTAAGATACTATCCGAGGACGACATGTGGGATGTAGCTCCAGTGTCGAGAACCCAGGTGTTGGTAGCCGGAGAGGCCCTTGGCAACATGGGGGGGGGGGTGCAACGCCGCCGGGCACATAGCGGAGGAGGGGACTGGCGAGCTCAAGACCGCAAGAGTCCGAGGAGCTAGCCCAAGAATGCTCGGTGGTTCGCCGCGGCAGCTTTCGGGCAAAGGACCAACATAGGAGGCAGAGGAATTGGTCGGCAATGAGGGAGGGAAGATAGCAGGGTGCACGGCGTGCAAAGGAGGCACGCGCAGAGCAGAAGAGGCGCACACACAAGCGGGGGGCGGGTGCCATCTCGAAAGCGTAAGCGGGCAGCATCGGCGGGCACGCATAGGTAGGTACGCGCTGGGAAGCGGGTGGCGGCGTGGGGTGACCGCGGCACGCGGCGGCGCCGCGGTGAGGGAGGAGACCGCGCATCGTAACGGAGGCAGGCGTCTCATGCGGGACCGGCGGCGTTCGGTGGACGCGTGCTAGCGGAGGGGAGGAGATCGCGCGCAGAGGCAGCGCTAGGTGGGTGGTCGCGCGGCTGGGGAAACAGCGGCACGGTGAGGCTAGGACAGAGGTCGGAAGGAAACCCGGGCATTTGACACCATGTAGAATGGGGAAAAACTATAGGCGTTCTTGTAATCACAAAACATTAGAGTGGCATGTGTAGTGTGTGTTGGTGTTGGTGTTGGTGTTTTTGTTTGTTCGTGGTTGTGTTGCCCTTTCTTCTTATTATTATAATGATACGCAGCTCTCCTGCGTGACCAAAAAAAAAAAAGAATAGGGAAAAAACACCTCACACCCAATTAGGGGGTATGACTTTCATATATATAGTCAAATACAACTTGAAGTGCAAGTAACATGATTTACATATGTTAGACTGTACATATCTCTAGTACTGAGTACATAAGGGAGGAAGGTAGCATGAAATCTCTAGTAGAGTTCAATTCATAAAGAAATTAAATTACACCACTGGGTAATCACTCCCCGATCACCAACCGGAAGGCGAAACTTGCACAGATTTACAGCGTCTATGCACGTTCTTGAGAGGCGATTATGGGAAGGCGGCATACTGTTGAAGACCACATCATTCTTGTGCTTCCAAAGCACCAGCATATCAAATGGATGAACGTTGCTGAATGTGTGGCAGGGAGGTTTGCTGGCCGGCGATGTTCCAAAGCGAGGCTACTTGAGCGCCATCGGCCACAAACCCCATTTGATGCCATAAGAGTCCTGGCGAAGGGGCATTTGAGGATCAGGTTGTCTGCAGTCTTTGACTCCGCTCCACAAATGGGGCATGTGTCATCGTCAAGAACATGTTTATGCTTGAGATTATAGCGGCATTTTATACGTTCCTGAATCAAGAGCCAGCAAAAGAATTGGGCCTTCGACGAACTTCCCGGTGTCCGACGTTTTGCCGCTGGCTTTGATCGCCTTGTACTGCTTGCCCGATCTCAATCTTTTGGTTACACAATCCATCAGCAGGGGGCAGTGAAGCTCATCTGGCGAATTCTTGAGGTGAACGGAGCTTATGATTGCTTCAACCTGTTCACGCTCCGCTGCTGCTTGGTGTGTAAGTCGGATGCCCATCTGTAGTCAAAGGCATATTTAATTTACTACATGTCTCTTATGCATATGATAGAAAAATAAATGTGGTGCATTTCTGAGGATAAATTTGGATCCATTTCAGTTATCTGTCATGAATCCTAATAGAAGTGAACCTAGCTGATGGCTATCTCATTAGCTGGGCCGGGCTGATTACAAGAGCTAATAAATGTCTTAATTTAAATAAGCATTCTTTGG
Organism: Hyparrhenia diplandra; assembly: GCA_015847255.1. Taxonomy (NCBI): domain Eukaryota; kingdom Viridiplantae; phylum Streptophyta; class Magnoliopsida; order Poales; family Poaceae; genus Hyparrhenia; species Hyparrhenia diplandra. The sequence goes on from JADLZK010003865.1 coordinate 33,327, forward strand.
GATTAGTGAAGGTTTTTAGAAAGAGGTCTACCGAACTAATGTTAAAAAGGGATGTTGATTAGGGTGTGCAAAATGGCGAAAAAAGATTGCTGTGAAACTACTTCATCCAACACAACGTGACTGCGAAGAGGAATTCATGAAGGAGTTTGAGAACCTTAGGGGGCTGAAGCATCCTAATATTGTACAGCTACTTGGCTACTGCTATGAAATAAAGCGTGAATACGTAGAGTATAAAGGAATGTCTGTTCTTGCTGATAAAATCTATAGAGCTCTCTGCTTTGAGTTTATGGACAATGGAAGTCTACAAGGACACCTTGACGGTAAGATATGTTGGTCTTATATATAATATATAACATTTGGCAATGTTTCTTAGTGTTTCATTTCGTCCATTTCTCTATGTTTGCTTCTATGTAGACGAATCCCATGGACTGGACTGGCAGACGCGCTACAAAATTATTAAAGGGATTTGTGAGGGTTTGAAATACCTTCATGAGGGATTAGTACATCCTATGTACCATTTAGATCTAAAGCCTGGCAATATATTGTTGGGCAAGAATATGGTGCCAAAGCTTGCCGATTTTGGTTTATCGAAGCATGTCTACGACAACCAGACTCAATGCACAATAAGCTTTTATGGAACAATGTAATTGATGCCTCCCTGAACTCAATTTGCAAAACCAACTATATTGTATTTCTTTAACACTCTTTCATCTGCAATTTTTTATGTCATGCAGTAGATACTGTCCTCCCGAACACATTGAGCGTAACTATGTCAGCAACAAGTTTGACATATTCAGCTTGGGTGTTGTAATGATAGAGATAATTGCTGGGCCTGAAGGCTACCGCAAGGCAGCTGAAATGCCTTCCCGAGAATTTATCGATCATGTAAGTTAAGTCCCTTATATCAAGTTCCCTCGATATATATACAATCTTGAGTAACATTTTGTTATGATTTTGATACTATAATTGATACAATTTCTTTTGTATATCGATCTCGTAGGTACAAGAGAACTGGAGAAAAAGGCCAGATGCCACACCTGATTGTGCATCACCAATACATGAATGTTGTCAGGTGAAGAGATGTATTGAAATAGCCTTAGATTGTATCCTTCGTGACCGAAAAGCAAAGGCCTAACATAGAGGATATTACAAGTTGGCTAAATGAAACAGAAAACAATACTGACATGTTAGCCACGACTTCTACCTCACAGAATGAGACGATGACAGTGCTATGACATCTACACAAGGTAAGACATTATTACCAACATAAATATTCCTGTTTTCTTTTCAACTGTGAATGTTTGATGGATTTTATTTGTCCATATGTAAAATTATTCAAAAAATCTATGGAGGCTAAATAACAAAAACCAAGTATAAATAGAAGTTAATATAATTCTTGTTGAAACAAATTATTACAGTTTTCCTACTCACATCAAGAACCAATAACCTTGGCGGGGGTTGACTGCCTTTTGTTGGGTGATATGCTTGCGTCAAAAAAAATGATATAAAGTTTGATAAAGCTAAGGGACACTCATCATCATGCATAGGTGAAAGCAAGTAGTTGTTTAAGCTATATAATGAATATGAAATGTGACAAAAGTTTCTATGGAACAAGTATCTTAAAAATGTAACCTTGAGCCAAGCACAAAAGAAGTCAGAAGATTCACATTTTTGGATGGGGCTATGTCTGTTAAGGATCAATTCCTACAACTTGGAAAATTCCAGTTAAGGGATGGTAATCAGATTAGGTTTGGGAAGACAAATGGCTTGGTGACCAGCCATTAAAATATGAATACCCTCTTCTGTATAACATTGTTCATAAAAAGGACGCAACAGTAGCCAGTGTTCTAAGTACCATACCACACTTAATGTCTCTTTTTATGAGGGGACTTGTGGGAACAAACTACTAGAATGGCAGCACTTAATTGCTAGAATTGTGATTATAAACTTACATGAGGGTAGTGATAACTGATAAGTTTATTTGGAATTTAAACAAAAATAGGGATGTTAAATCTATGTATAAGTTTATTGTCAACAACAATATCAGACTTCCTAACAATGAAATTTGGAGAATGAAAATACCACCAAAGAATAAAATCTTCATGTGGTATTTAAAAATGGTGTTGTCCTCACAAAGGATAACCTAGCGAGAAGGAATTGGTTTGGTAGTAAAACATGTTGTTTTTGTAGCAACGAAGAAACCGTTCAACGCCTCTTTTTTGAATGTCATTATGCAAAATTTCTTTGGTGTGTTGTTCTATTTACTTTTTGGAATTCGGCCGTCGAGGGATTTAAATGATTTATTTAACCATTGGAGTGTGTTATCAGGGCGAGATAATATGCCAAACTTGTTGATAGTTGCTTCTGCATTGTGTTGGGCCATATGGCTATCAAGAAATGACATTATTTTTGAAAAATGTGGACCAAAAACTTTCATGCAGCTTTTATTCAGGGCGACGTACTAACTAAGGCTCTGGGCACCAGCACCATTGCAGCACCTTGAGGATCAACAGGAGTTGCAGATTCTGGCTTGCCCAAACTTAGTCAATAGCTTTTTTTTTTTTTTTTTTTTTTTTTTTTTTTTTTTTTGCCTCCCATGGATGGCTGTTGTTTTTTTTAGGATTCGTCAATAATGTCAAAATATGTCATAATATTCTAGAGCTTTTGCGAGCGAGTTTATAGCTACGGCTATCTGTTTGTAATAATTTTGGACTGATGCCTTGTCTTTTTGATGAGGTTGAAGCCAAAACAATTTCCGTTATCTAAAAAAGGTGATTTTCACGGAAAACTCATTGGATCGGATACAAGCAGTCTACTAGCTAGTCATGACTACTCCAAGGGGATGCGTTTGTGCCCTGTATGGTGCATAGGCATCCACCCATCTCGCTAGAAAACTTCGCAAGCTAAGAAGCTAAGAAATGCATGGATGATGGTTTAGGTATATGATTGCATTTTAATTTATTCTAAATATCCTTGGTGAATGACATGCGGTTGATGTAATCCCACTTTAATTTATTTCAGCTTTATTTGGATCAGTCCTGACATGTAATTTATCTTGAGTTCATGGTCATCTCTTTTGCCAAGTTAAATTAAGCTATTATACCCCATAACACATGACAGTACGCAATGACGGCTTCACTGGCTGCTGTGTGTGGTGACAACCCTGAAAATTCGAGAGCCAAAAATCTCAATCTTTTTAAACTTTTTCGAAAACCTGGTGAGTGGACATAGTAGGAAGCCAACTCTAGATGCACTATGTAAACCCTGACTAGCTTGGTTGAGCATGTGCATTAATCACCAATTTGTGATTTGCTGCTTCTTGGTTCTTAATGTTTGGTTAATAAAATAATTGGTCAACTTTATAAATTGTCTTGTGTGTGCGCTTTAGACCCTAGTGTGGTAAACACCATAAGTTGACCTAGTGGACCCACCCTAGGAGTGTATACATGTATAGGTATACTGGTGAAGGGCGCCCACCATCGCGCACATATGCATTACATGGAAATTACCACTTTTCCTATAGAGCGGATGCCTGAAATCTGTCTCCCTATCAGGCGACGCTTCTATCCATTAGATGAGCCTCAAGATCCGTGCGCCTAGCTTTTGTTATATTGGGTCCGTTGTTTCTTATTCGGTCCGGACACTGGTGACCGCACCCACTAACACCAGCCTGGCCGCCGCCCTACTGGAGTTGCTCCAACATCCGCTCCTCTCTAGAGTGGGCCTGGCTTTTGTTGTATCGGGTCCAACGTCCTAGGTTGTTCTGTTTGAAGGATGGATGCTCGGATTTAAACCTCTTCCAAATGAAGAAGTGAAAAAGTGGATCCACAGGCAAGCCTCTTATCTGATTTTGTTGTTTTTGTTTATTTTACCTGCAGTAATAGTATGACACTAATTTTGTGATCTTTTCAGCTTGAGGTGGTTAACAAGAACCTTGAAGCATACTATGGTGCTTGGGACAGGTTCATCCAGTCATGGATTGTTATTAAGGCCCTGTTTAGTTCCCCATGGAATGCGAAATGGCAATTACGTTGGAATGATGAATTGAAAAATGCCAAAATTTTCAGGGTTTATATTTAGTTCCATCCAAAACCTGCAACAAAAAGCGGCACGATGGCCGGCAACCACAACGGCACGATGGCCGGCAACCACTACCACTACCATCACTACGACTACAACTACAACTACCTGGTGTGCGTTGTAGGGCGGTTGAAATCTCTATGTTTGGTTTTAAAAATTGATGACACACTTGTATGCTAATCCTTTGCTCTAAGTGTGACTTGAGAGATAGGATTAGGTGGATGGCGTGGAGCATGATGATCATGAACATGGACGATGATGATGGACATGGTGGATCGTCAAGCTCGGTGATCGGCTTGAGAGGAACCCGGGAGATCAAGGCAAAGGTATACTTGATAGGGTTTTCCTTTCGGTGATCAAGACACGATAGAGCGTGTGATCACATTATAGGATAGATAGCCGACTATCAAGAGGGGATGCCGCGACAATCCTTTGGTGAAGTGCTTCTAGGTCCAATTGACTTGCATATTGCATTTAGGACATGAGAGCACTAACTTCGGTCTTGCCTAATCGATTGACATGCTAACATAAGTGATAAAGTGATCATCTTCGACGTGTTGGCAACTCATGGCAAGAGGCGAAGCAAGGTTGAAGCAAAGGGCGACAACAAATTGAGGAACTCGCTAGAAATCCCGACCGGACGCATGACCGGAAGCACGAGGCTTGACCGGACGCATGCACCGGTGGCTCCGGTCGGTGAGTCCGATCAAATGAACGAGAGAGCATGTTTTTCGGCTCGGCTCGGGATTTCGACGGGCGTCACCACCGGAAGCCGTGGCCGGACTCTCGAAGACATTTGTCGGTGTGGGCGGGGGACTCGTCGGGTTGTGGCCGGATGCACGGTCGGCTGCGGCCGTAAGCCCCCGGACCGGCCCAGTGCGTCCGGTCAGCGTGTCCGGTCACCCTGCAGAAACCCCCTAACGGCTCTATCTCGAGGAGGACTCTTTAAATACTTGGATGGCCGGGTCATTTGAGTCCCTCTTGCATATTTGAACACTCCAACACTCTTGTGAGCTTGTGAGACTCCCCTCCACTCATCTCTCCATCCATAACTTGAATTCTTGGTGAGATTGAGAGTGATAGAAGTGCATTGCATTGCTTGGTTGCATCTAGAGGCACTTCATCTTTGGAGAAGCCGCGGGATTTCGTTTCTCTTGGGAATTTGCTTGGTTCCCTAGCGGCTTGGAGCAAGAGGTGGTGTTGAGGTCGATTGGAGCTTGTTCAAGGCCACACCGGTGGATTTGTGAGGGGTCGTTCCTTACCCGCGGGAGATTCGCGAAAGGAGCACTAGTGGATTGCTCGTGGCTTGTTGGACCCTCTCTTGTGATCGGTTTGCTTGAGCTCCCAGGGGATTTGGCACCGGCCATTAAGCTTAGCAACCGGTCAAGTGAGTGTGTCGACACAACGGGGACTAGCGTGCCGGCAAGCACGTGAACCTCGGTGAAAAATCATCGTGTCACTTGTTCTTGCTCGTTGGAGATTTCTAGTACACGGTGATTGGCTTCAACCTCGACACTACACCGGTGGTATTGTATCCTAAGCATCTCTTAGCATTACTTTGGTAGTATATCTTGTTAGGGTGCTTAGCTTGTTGGCTTGAGTAGCTTGCTTAGTTTGCTTAGCCTTGTTAGCTCCTAGTGGTAGAATTAGTTAGAATTTTTTGTTCACCTAGGAGTAACTTAGCAACCTAGCTCTTGAGTGTGATTAGAGATCATAGAATTGCTAGAATTGTTAGGAGGCTTGCATAGCTAGCTTGAAGCATTGCTTAATTGCTACGCCATCTTATTTACTAATCGGTTTGCTTAGTGTTGTTGCAAGAATTTTTAATAGGCTATTCACCCCCCTCTAGCCATTAGGACCTTTCGGTGGCGCTCAAGGTGCAGAGGCGGCGATGGTCGGGCGCCGGGGCGTGACGGGCAACCGGCTGCGATAGGTGGGGCCGTCGTGGCGGCGGGGCAGCCGGCAGCCCCGGCCTCCTCCTCCCTCTTCCTCCTCTTCTTCCTTCCTCCTCCCTCTCTTTCTTCTTCCTCCTCCTCCTCCTCGGGTAGGACACGGTCGGGATGGGGGATGCAGGCACAGCGGCTGGGGTGGGGCAAAGCCGTCGTCGTGGCTCGCGGCAAGCAACGTGCGGGGGTGGCGAGTGGTGTGGGCTAACCTTTGCTCATCCCGAGCAAATAGTTAGGTACTTGGTTGTTGATCGGGAGTTGCTACAATGACGATATAATTCAGGATGTAACATGTTTATAACAAAGCATTCTTCCTTTATTTAAATAAGTTGGCACCTACATCCACCTTTTGTTACTCAACGTATGTGGGGCTTTTATCTTTCTCCAAGTTCTTAGGTGGTGCAAGAAAGAATGGTTGCCATAGAAACACTAATCATTCATTCTTTTGATCAACTATTCATCCGGGTCTCCCCCTTTTTTAAATGCATTTGAGAAAGTATGGGCTATCTTTTTTTTTTTTTTTTTTTTTGGAGAGGTGGGTTCTACTCACCCTTGGACTTGTGTCCATTATTTCCTCTCTTTCCCTTTTTTTTTGGAGATGTGGGCTCTACTCGCCCTTGGACACGTGTCCATTTTTCATCTCTTTTCTCTTTTTCTTCTCTTTTTTTTTAGCATAGCTCATATCTCTCTCTCTCTCCTTCTTTTTTGAAAAAAAGATAAATAAATTCGGATGTCAAGTTTCTCTTGGAACGGAATTATAGTAGAATCTTTTTGCACCATATGATATCCGGCAACAACTTAGAAAAAGGATCATGTATTTGCAAACCCACAATTTGTTTAAGTATTTCGAGGTGAGACATTATTAGCCAACAAACTTAAATATTGGGGAATACAAAGTCATAAACTAGGCACAAATGAATTATAGACGACAACTATTCATCATTTCAATTTTAGGGAAACTTGAACATACCAAAGTCACATATGAGAGTGGAATGATTTTTTTTTTTATCTCGTATCTCATCATTCTATAAGATAAGAAACTAAGCGAAAGAAATGTGAGATAGGAGTTACCTTTAATGGGAGTCCTCTCCCAAAATAGCTTGTGACTTACCTCTCGTGATAATGCTAGTTGGTGCACGCCATGGCTTGATTTGTTGTTGGGGCCACCTTTGTGCGTGCCGGAGACTCCCCCAAGTTTGTCTTTTTGATGACATCAAGACAAACATGCTCGGGGTTGAAAGGTTTATTTTATATTTATTTATTTATTTTTGGTTCAACAAACAAGGTTTGATCTCCATGTCATCTCTAGGACTTACCCTTATGATGTTGATAAATTCTCGCATGGGTTAGTCCATATGATCGACCAAAAATCTACACTAGCGACTCTGGTTCAATAATCGGACTCGACTCCATGTCTAAATTGATTAAGGTAGACTTTTTGACCAAAGCACCATGCTTAATTCAAAGAGCCTATGGATGTATGATCACACGTGTGACCAAAACTTCCAAACCAAAACATACTATCATAGAGAATGGAAGCATGAATTGATAACAAGATTCATCCAATGGAGGTAAAGACATTGAAAGGTGAACAAGGGATTTTTTTTTGCAAGGTAATGGAAATGATGAGAGTGAAAGATTCACATCACCTTGTTATGGTCCTCCCCAAGCTAGCTCAAAGCCCATAGGATCGGGGTTATACCCCGTGCTTTCTTGGCCTTTCTGCATGGTTCTTGTATGGTAGATTCACGAGTGGACTTACCATCCTTCGTGATTACCTTATTTCAAAGCGTATGCGAGGAAGGAGCAATTGAGCAAGCTTGTTTTTTTTTTTTGAAATTTTTATTATTACCAAGGGAGGACAATAAAATTTCACCAAAATTTTCATACTCAAACAAGGCTAAGATAAATATGTAATGCAGGTCTAGCCTTGATTTATCTCCATCATAAACTAGCTCTATTGTTTATGAAGTCAGCCCTAGGTTCATTAATCAAACTTCAACACCATGTCAAAATTGGATTAAAGAAGGTGATTTTAACCCAAGCACCATGCTTGATTTAAAAAGACCTATGGATTCATCACATTGATCCATGTAAATATATACACCCAAACCAGGACCATATTTCATAAACAATGGAAACATGATTTCTTTATATGAGGATAAGTATGAGTAAAGAGAATTAATGAATTATTGCCTTTGCATACCTGAGTGTGTATGTACCGGCCGCATATGAGGGTGATGTCACACCCCATTTTCGAGGTTCCTTAATCACACATATTTGCGCGGGATCACGCACAAATACGCCTAATTAAGTGGATATGATATCAAAACTATACTTTTATTGCTATTGAGAAATATGATACAAGGTTTGGGTTTACATGACTCGGCCTTAGGCCTAGCTTCCTAAACCTATCGAGTTCGACGCAGCAGCACCTATAATAGGGCTCCATTCCCTGAGGGCAAGCTTGGAGTGCGGACAAACCCTTGGACTTACTCCTATTGCACGATCCTATAACTTCGGTCACAACATTCTCATGTAACTCCTTCGTGTTCGTCTCCGTCTTCAAGTGTCCTCCTTATGGTCCTATCCTTGTGTCGTCCTTCGTAGCTTGATCCTTGGGTACACTCCTACAGCAGGCATTCTAAAAAATAGAAATAGAGGGGTGAGTACTTTCGTACTCAGCAAGTCCCAACCAAGGGGGTGGAAGGTTACCATTAGGGGTTTGGGCCCTAGTAGAGCTTAAGACTCTCACTAGTTCCCGGGTTCATTATTAAGCTTAAGGTAACAGGTCACATACCAGATTATCTTAGGTGCATCTAATCATGGATGTTCCGGTCTAGCATTTGCCCATTCCAAGGACGTGGCTATTCGAATAGATTTAGGTAAACTCTGCAGAGGTTGTACAATTTCCCCACACGATAGGCATTGCCTCTACCATCGTCATGGTTTTGACAGGCCTAACGAGATCCGTACCCGCTTGGGTGCTACCCTAGGTATATTGGTATAATCCTCACCACGACTTCTCAGGGGTTGGAAAGGATGACGCATCATCCTAGACAATATGGTGATACCAAATCACCCATGGCTTTACGGTAATACCTCATTACCCAACCTATATTGTCAAACATCTTACTCATAATCATTCAACATAAATCACATTGCACAAACGGCGTCACCACGCCCAAAAAAACAACTTACGTGGAGGATCACATAGCAACCACGCCAACCGGACCATGGGGCCACTCTCCCCATGTCCGCTCGATAGGTCGTTTGCCTACACTGGCCACCTTGGTTCAAAATTATACCTCAACCCAACGGGGGTGAGGAATCAAGCAAAATCCCCATCTGGGCGTGTGGGTCATGCGATATAATCGCACTAGGTAGAAGGTCCATGAACCGGTCCTTAGGGAGGTGAGTATCTCTCCGGGACTCATTCGAAAGTGTGATTAGTCCACCTTCATGTAGACTATCACCACCCACCTTTCATTGACATGGTTCATTTTATCATCATTAACAATCATGACTATTATCGTATGTCCACAACATCTCATCAAATAACTAGGCACCTAGCCCCTCAACAATTCATGATCGCATACGATAATAGCACATGATCTCTTTTCTTAATTAAACATCATTATTATTATTTAATTAAAGGTCATGATTAAGGGGAGGGGGGGTAAGGACTTGCCTCTATCCGTGGCGAGTATATCAAGGTTCTTGTCATGTGTGCTCGACTCGTGTCTTGGTGTAGTGATGCTCGGGTTACGTCGAGCGATTCGTGCGATCTCAGGTGACAACAAACATATGCAACACAAGTATAACAATCAAAGCATACGGCGTTCCTCATTGGGTTATCTCCATTAGGGGATGGATGGGTTGGCGGCGTATATGCTCATGCATATGTATACGCCTTGGGTTGGAGAGGGTGAGAGACCTATCCTAGGGTTAGCCATACATAGGGTTACACCCGTGTGGCGGGTATATCTATGTAGAGACACATATACTAGAGTATACGTTATGGCATACACACTCAAGTTATACGTGACTAGGTTAGCGGGGTTAGCCATGCATAGATATAATCGATAGGTATATATGTATATTTATTTATATTTCAAAAATACCACTATATACATTTATATACATACATAACCCATCACGTATATCTAGCATGTGGACAACTACGTGTATGTATATTCAAGTATTCATGTATGTGAGAGTGTACACCATACAAGAATATACGGTGCAAGGTGTGGGTTGGCGGGAAAGGCGAACTAGGGTTTATCGTATTCTATAGAGCACGATTAAAATAAATAAACAGAGCAATCAACTATTAGAATTTAAATGGGCACCAAATAATGGAACAATGGCATTAAAATGTAGGGCATGATTTTAGAAGAATTATGGAAGTTGAATGGAGGGATTTGGAGTTAACATGGAGGAGTTATGAATTTCCAAAGATTTAATCAAGATTTTATAAATGAATTAAACCTTTGGAAATAATTCTGGAAGTTTTGGAATGTTGAAACTGGAATGTGAAAGGTTGGGTAGGGTCTGGGGTGTACCTAGTTTATTTAGAAATTTTCTGGGATTTTTCTGGTGACTGGAAAATGGACATTTGATCCCCTGTGTATGTTTAGCCGGGTGCGTGTAGCACTTCTTGTGTGGCTCACGCGCGGGTCCAACCTGCTGTGGCACTGTGATGTGGGTTCAGCTCATAGTCTGTGCACCGATCTGGTTATTTACCCTTTTCTCTCTATATTCCATGTGCACCGAGTCTATGGAAAAGAAGGGGGGTCACAACCCTATGACATGCAGGGCCCACGAAGAGATAAGGTTGGATGGCTCTTCACGGGATGCTGGTCACGGGTTGACTTCGTTCGTCGTCCTCGTTCATCTTCCCGTCGCCTTCATTCCCGTTCGTCACCGTGAAACCAGAGCAAGGGGAGAGATGGCCTGCAGCGCTTGGCGGCTTGGAGGTGGGCAGCGTCGAGGTGGTGGCTGGGAGCAGCGCGGCGTGGGGGTCTGGTGGCTCTGCGCGCGGTGGCAGTTGGTGGACGCGGCGAGCTCGGCGCGGCGGCAGGGATTGCAGAGGCAAGGGTGGAGCGGTGGCGCGCGGAGCTCTGGCTGCGGCGCGTCGGTGGTGGCTGGCTGGGGGTGAGCAGGGCGCGGTGGTACGCGGTGGCGAGCTGGTGAGGCGAACGGCGCGGCACGAAGTTCTGCAGCCGCGGCGAGGTGACTACGGCGAGCTGGGCAACGGAGCAGGGGAGTCGGTGGAGCTCCAGCGTGGCAACCGAGCGCGGCGGCGGGCGAATGGCGAGCGTGGTGTCGTCGTCTTCGTCCTCGACACAGCGTCCAGCTGGGCGGAGCGGCGGCTGCAAGCTTCAGTTGGCCGGCGGCGGCACGAAGGAGGCAGGGCGCGGTGCGCCCATGCAGGCCTCGGCCTCGGCCGTCCCGGCGCTGAGCCCGGTGTGAGCAGCTCGGGGTCTGGAGGGGGCTATTTATAGGCGGCGCGGAGGAGCTCTCGCCGGCGATATTTTCCGGCAAGGGTCAGCGGCGCTGCTTTGGTAAGGTCGACGGGAGCAGGGGCGGTGCTGGCGCGGTCGGACGCGGAGGAGACGCGGTGAGCGGCTTCTCCGGTGAATATCCCCTGCCCTGTACGTGTCCGAGCTCGCTGGGTTGAGCTGCCAGCCATGTCGTGCTCCGGTGCGTCGTCCGGTCATGTCCATGGCGCTGTGGCGAGGTCTATGGCGTGCGCGAGACAGCGGGGATGTGTCCACGGGCACAGTGGTGGCCTATGATAGCTGGCGGGGGACAGCCGGGGCAGTGGAGTCGGGCGATGGGACACCACGACGAGCTGGTCAGCCTTGCTACTGTGGGGGAGTCGTCGGTCCTGTGTTGTGCGTGAAGCGCGTGCGTGAGAAACAGAGGACTGAGAGGAGGAAGGGAGGTGGGAGATGAGTATGACGGCCGGGCCCCACTCGTCGGTGAGAGTGCATAGATGGCTGTTGCTGCTGCTCTGGGCTTGCTGTTGGGCTTGCCCGAGCTGGGCCAAATGGCCAGGAAAGAGAAGAGAGGAGTGAATTGAGCCCGGGAATCCTTTTCCATCTTCCTTCTTTTCTTATTTCTTTTCCCAGAAGCAAAATAAGCTAGGCACCCTGGTGTGAGGTGGAGTTTGGAATGTGGTATTGGCTCAAGGGGGAAAAGGTCAAGGAAGAATTTTTGGTGGGTTGTTGGCAAGGAGATATGGTGTTTTGACGATGGGTAAATCAAGGGATAGATCAAAGTGGTTATTTGGTGAGGGATGACAAGTAGAAGATCAAGGAAGAATATTTGGACAGACGATGATCAAGGAATTTATTATTCGATGCCAAACTAAATTCTAGCGAGAGCAAACATGCAAGCAAACAAACATTCAAACAAGGCCTAAATAAATCTATATGGTGAGTTGATGCAAGGTTTTTGAAAAGAGGTTTTTTGGTCGTGTGGAAAATAAATCAAATTTTAGTTTGTTTTAAAAAGTTTAAATTTTTAGTGAATTTTAAAATGATGCAAAAATGCGGGTGTTCTGAGGTGAGGGCGTTGAGACTTATGCGATGGTGCTTTGTTGATCCATCTCGAGGGCGGGCCACAAGGCTTAGGTCATACACACGGGTAGTCTATATGGACCTTGGGCCTCAATGGTAGCAAAGGTGTAAAGGAGGTGGCTCCTCCTTTCCTTCTCTTTTTTTTCTTTATTAATTTTTTCAATCTCTCTCTTTTTTTAGCAAGGGGAAACTAACATCATCCTTTATTCATCTCTCTTTTTTTTTTTCTTTTTGAATGATCCCTCTTTGTGGGCGTGGAACTTGGTGCAATCGCCTTCCTCCCTCCCACACTTGGACTTTTGTGAAAAAAGTCAAGTGTGCAAGGTCGAGGTCTCCTTTTGATGCGTTCCTCGCCCAAGAGCATCACAATTTTTCTTATTGATGTAGCACCCATGTTTGAAGGCGTCGCATGCCCCTTTGTTCTTCTTAGTCTTCACCGAAATGGTTAGAGACAAGAATACCCGAAGGTGCATACTAACTTGATAACATGTTCTTGCTTTATGAGATTTTTTTAGATAAACCTATTATGAACAATGGTCAATACACATGCATATTATTATGAACACGTTCTAATAGATTCTTTTAACCAACGCCTTCCCCGACACGGCTAGAAAGCTTGTTGGCGTTTCTTAAGCGCAAACATAAAGAGTTCCGCAAGCGCACGGAAATGCCGCTGTAGCTTTCACCGGAAGTATTCAGGGTATCGTATTTCCACAGGGGAAGACATGGTGTAAAGTCTCTAATAGGAACATGGACAAGATAACATGACTATATACTAGACGAGTTCATAACGGGGATGGAACAAGATAAGTAAGGATAACTTGACACACGGATTTCGAGCAATCTCATGGATGGAGGTAATAGAGAGAATAAAGAATAAAAGAATAACCTAAGATGGAGCAGGCCAATCCTATATAGTTGTGCAAATAACAAGTTAATGATCATACAATTTATACGGACGAGCAAGATGGGCCGGGGAGATGCCCATGGGGTACGCGGTAGATAGACACTTTAAGAACTCCTACTCAATACCGGATGTGGAGGAGTGCTAGGGACGGACAGGGCTGTCACCACCTGCCGCCTACCTCACTACCGTAGGGCACCGACATATCCCGAAGGCTCCCATGCACCCAGGCTCCATGCCCGCGTGTACTAAGGAACTACCCACACCCCCTAGGACTTTGACCCTACGGATCAACGAGCTAGAATATGGGCAAACCTGAAGGTACGATAGACCGCCATCTAAACTCCATGGAATAAATTGTATGAATGATTAAGCACAAGTTCTATATGACAGAATCATAACATAGAGACTATAGTCTAGTTCATATTCAATGATTATGTCATGGAAACTATACTCTAGTTCTATAGCACAACTATAATGATAAGAACAAGAACAAGATGAAGAACATGACATTGATCAACATAAAGAGAATTATATTAATCATACCAAGTGTCTCCAAGATGACCTTGATCTTCTACATGATGCCTTGCCAAGCTCCTAACACTAACCAATAAAAGTAAAAGATACAAGTGTGGAGGGAGAGGCTCTTGTGTGTTGAGGGGAGAGCTCTACCTTATATCTAACATGGTTGGTTTCGTGCAGGTAAAAATTGAAGCACCCCCCAGCACCGCCTATGCATGGAGGCATGCAACGCCTATGAAAGGGCGGTTCGAGAGGCGGCAGACCGTGGGTCGGCCGGACCCACTTCGATCCGGTTTGGGGGTGGCCCCTCTCACGACTGCCATTCGCAGGTGGGCTCCTGGGCTGGCCTTGGTCATTTGTGGTGACGGTGCTTTGGTCCACTTCACCTCTGGATTGGGCCTCTTTTGTGGCACTTGATGGTTGGCGTGTTTTCGAAGTGCGCTTGCGTTGTATTTTGGCGTATTCTCACTCGATTCCTTGTATTTGTCCTGTAAAACATATTTCTCGGAATACAAGTGGAACTAGGTTAGAAGTAAAGGTATATGTGCGATTGGTTTGCAAGATTCCCGAAAAAAGACATAAGTTGGCGGTATAAAATAGTCGATAACGACCGCCAACATGGGCGCGGGCGCGGCGAGCGGCGAGTGTGGGTGTGTGAAGATCTCTAGTTTGGTTTTGGCTAATTAGTGACATCCTTAGGACTAATCTCTTGATGCTAAGAGTTTGATTAGATTGGAGATTGGTCAAGCCAATGGTGGAGCATGGTGGTCATGATGGATGGATTGAGGTGATCCAAAAGGTGATCAAGTGCTCACGTGGCGTGGAATTGCGATCGAGGTGATCAAAATGGGCTCAAGGCGAAGGTATATCATCTAGGGCCATTTTGATTTCACACTCAAGACACCATAGAGGGTGTGAGTGATTTAGGATTGATAATACGATTATAAAGAGGGGAAAACCTCGGGAACATTGATCCTCATGTGCCACTAGGTTCAGTAATCATTTGCATGCATTCTAACCAAGAAAGCTAACCGCACTTGGAGAAAATGTTTTCAAAATGCTAACACACATGCTCGAGGTGTTCTTCGACGTGTTGGCAACATGGAACAAGTGGCGGAAGTTGAATTGAAGCGAAGGCAACGAAGAACGACGACATCGCGCGTAGGGAGTGCCGCTACTGACGCCGGAGGAGCCGCCAGCGAGTTCACGCCGAACGCTTAGGTTTGTGTCCCAAATGGCCCAGCACCGCGGGAGGTAGGGCGCCTCGGCAGCGGCGCTGGGGCAAGGCGTCACCGGTGTGCGCCGGACGCGTCTAGAGAGCATCGGCGTCGCGCCCATACGACGCCGCGCCGGACATTGGCGGGCCGCCACGCTGGCGCGGGCCGGGCGCCAAGCTACCAACGGCTAGCTCAGGCCTCGTTTGAATGGTGCCCGGCGCGGGTCCGACGATGGTGATCGGCGCGTCCGCTTGTCTTTGCCGAAAAAACACGTTTTGTCCCCAACGGCTATATTTCGAAGGGGGCTCTATATATGCTTGTTTGGCCTACCAAGGAGCTCTCTTGCACATTTTAATTGACTTCATCACACTTTGAGCTGAGCCAACTCTCTCCCACTCTCTCCCATTGGTTGTGAGCACATTCTTGAGAGATTTGAGGAGATTCAAGTGCATTGCTTTGAGTGTTGCATTTAGAGGCACTTGAGGGTCATCGTTGCGGTGGATTTCTTGTTGCTCTTGGAGAGCACCACTCCTAGACCGGCTCGGTGATCGTTGGAGGCGTTGGGAAGAAAAGGTGATTCTTTTGCCCACCTCACGGTGATTGTAAGGGGTTTGTGATCTTCCCTGGCGGAGCGCCAAATTGATACTCTAGTGGATTGCTTGTGTCGTTGAGTTACCACTCAATCACGTGTATCAAGAGGGCCTAGTGAGGCAAGGCGTGCGCGCCACCTTGATCCACCGTTGAGACGGTCGACACAACTAGAGACAAGCTTGAGTGCTCAAGTGAACTCCGGGTGAACAAATCAAGTGTCATCCCTTGTGATTGATTGTTTCCCGGTGATTGGTTTCATCGTGCTCATATTGTGATATCATCTTCCGGTGATAGATTGACATTCCTCGACACGTCGGTATAACACATCCTCACTACTTTGCTTTTACTTCGCTATATATCTTGTGCTTGTGTATTGCTAGTTGCTTAGTTTGTTAGAGTCATTAGCTTGTTCACCTAGTTGGTAGAGTAGAGACTTAGCCTCTTGTGTGAATTAGAGACTCTAGCAACTAGAAGTGATACTAGGTGGCTTGCCGACAAGTAGAGCTAGAGCAAACGCTTTTACGCTTTGTTATTGACTAACAAGTTGCTCTAGTGAATTTGTAGAATTTTTATTCGGATATTCACCCCCCTCTAGCCATTTAGGACCTTTCAAGTGGTACCAGAGCCGTGGTCACCGTTTCTAGCAAGGATTAACACCCTTTGGTGCAAGAATGGCTATCTGATTATTCAACATGTTGGGGAAAGCCTCCGTTCTTTGATGGCATGAGTTCTTTGACCATTGGAAGAGGAAGATGACAATGTACCTCGGTTCAATACATGAGAGCGGTGTTGGAGGTCACCGAGAGTGATTATGCTATCATTGATCCCGCAAACCTCACCGATGATGATAGAGCAAACCGAACATGCAACCGTATGGCTCTCAATACCATCTACAATGGCATTGATGCCAAGATCTTTGAAGGCATCGAGGACTTGGAGTTTGCTAGTGAGGTGTGGACAAGATTGAGTGAAACATATGAGGGCACCATGGTTGTCAAGGGTGCCAAGCTCTATGGCCTCAAGAGTGAGTTTGAGACCTTCATGATGAAGGATGAAGAGACAATCTTTGAGATGTTCCATAGATTGCAAGTCATAGTGAATGATCTCAAGAGCTTGGGGTACAAGACACAAGACCAAGACTTTTGTCACAAGTTTTTGTTGAGCCTACCCAAAAGGTTCAAGATGTTGATTATGATGCTACAAAGAGATGGGCTTGATACAATGAAGCCAAATGATTTGCTTGGAGAAGTGTTGACCTTTGACAAGTATGATCATGATGTGGATGAGAAGGAGAAGAAAGATGATAAGAAGGATGATGGGAAGAAAGCAATGGCATTCAAGACATCTACCTCCACCAAGGGCAAGGCCAAAGCTCAAGAAGAAGAAGGTGAAGAAGTTGGCCTAGAAGAGGTTGATGAAGCCCTAGCATTGGTTGTCAAGAAATTTGGCAAGATGCTAAAGTACAAGAAAAGATTTGGGCAAAAGAAGAAGAATGACATGCCCAAGGACAATGATGAGCCAAGGCTATGCTTCAAGTGTGATAGCCCCTATCATATCTATGTGGATTGTCCACATAGAAAGGATAACAAGGGCAAACAAGAATGCTAGAAGAGGAAAGAAGAACAAGGCCACTTTCAAGAAAGGCAAGGATGGTGCCTATGTGGTCACATGGGATAGTGATGAGTCCTCAGATGAAGAGGACAATGATCAAGACAAAGAGGAAGACAATGGTAGCTATGGGCTTCCACGAGAAGCCATCTATATTTGATTCTTCCTCCGGTTCATGCTTCATGGCCAAGGGCTCAAAGGTATCACCTCATGATAATGAAGAACCTTGTGCTAATGAAGTAAAAGATGATAGTGATAGTGAATATGATGATGATAATGAACCCACTAAGGAAGATATGCTTGAAATGATTGAGCAAGCCAATCTTATCCTCTTGGATAAGGTCAAGGAGTGTAAGACTTTGGAAAAGAGAGTTGCCTCTCTTGAACAAAGTCTTAGGGGAAAGAAGCCTCTCATGAGTGTCTAAAGGAAGACCATGAGGAGCTAGAACTTGCTCACACAAAACTTCAAAAAGCTCACTCCTTGCTCATAGAAAAGAGAGACAACAGTGTCTTGATCTCAAAGAAGGATGTTGGTTCAATATGTAACATTATAGATGAACCATTTGTGGTTGATGCTCATGAACCATCTATCCCTTCCACATCCACATCAACCCACTCTATCTCCACAAGTAGTGATGAAGTAATTTTTGATTCATCATTATTGGTTGAGAATGAGACTCTCAAAAAGAGAGGTGGATGAGCTGACCCACACCTTGGGTAAGGCATATGGTGGGGATGCCAAATTGCTAAAGTCCTTGGGTAGCCAAAGATTTTCCATTAACAAGGAAGGTTTAGGCTATATCCCCAAAAAGGCAAGAAGGCCTTTGTGACCCCAAAGCCTAGCTTTGTGAGGAGCAATGGTACCTATTGCCAAAGATGCAAGTAAGTTGGGCATCAAGAGCAAAAATGTGCTAGAATGAACAAGAACAAGAAAATTAACATGGTGCATTCCATTTGTTTTGATTGTTGTTATTTGCTTACCAAGGGTGAGAACGGTATAAAAGCAAAAGTTCATTGGTACACCAATTGTGGTACCAAAGAAGAAGTCTATTTGGGTGCCGAAGTCTTTGGTGACTAACCTCCAAGGACCCAAGCAAACATGGGTACCAAAATCTCATTGATTTGTTTTGTTGGTGAATTACAAGGCCGGAGGGAAGCATTGGATAATTGATAGTGGGTGCACTCAACACATGACCCGGTGATGCAAGAATGTTCAAATCAATTGATTCTCATTCAAATGATGGCAACACTATCACATTTGGTGATAATAATAATGGCGAAGTTAGAGGGCTTGGTAAGATAGCAATCACCAATGATTTGAGCATATCCAATGTGGCACTAGTTGATAAAGTGAACTTCAATTTGCTATCGGTGGCACAAATATGTGACCTTGGATTCAAATGCATATTTGGTATTGATGATGTTGAGGTTGTTAGTGTTGATGGGTCAAATTTGATATTCAAAGGATTTAGACATGACAATCTCTATCTAGTTGACTTTGATGCTAGTGTAGCCAAATTGAGTACATGCTTGATCTCTAAGTCAAATATGGGTTGGTTATGGCATAGAAAGCTTGGTC
Organism: Hyparrhenia diplandra; assembly: GCA_015847255.1. Taxonomy (NCBI): domain Eukaryota; kingdom Viridiplantae; phylum Streptophyta; class Magnoliopsida; order Poales; family Poaceae; genus Hyparrhenia; species Hyparrhenia diplandra. The sequence continues at coordinate 52,361 of JADLZK010003865.1, forward strand.
ATGTTGGCATGAAACAATTAAACAAGCTAGTGAAGCATGATCTAGTAAGAGGCTTGAATGGAGTTGAGTTTGAAAAGGATAGACTTTGTAGTGTGCATGTCAAGCCGGCAAGCAAGTAGGCAACACTCATCCTAAAAAAGAGCACCATGAGCACTTGCAAGCCATTTGATTTGTTGCATATGGATCTATTTGGACCAACCACATACACTAGAATTGGTGGCAACAAGTATGGATTTGTGATTGTGGATGATTTCACTAGATATACTTGGGTATTCTTTCTCAATGACAAGAGTGATGCATATTCTATCTTCAAGACATTTCTCAAGAAAGTGAACAATGAATTTGATGTCATCATCAAGAAAGTGAGAAGTGACAATGGAAGTGAGTTCAAGAATACAAGAGTTGAAGAGCTATGTGATGATTATGGCATTAGGCATCAGTTCTCTCCCAAGTACACACCATAATCCAATGGCCTAGTTGAAAGGAAGAATAGGACTCTCATGGACATGGCAAGATTAATGCTTAGTGAATATGATGTGAGTCAATCATTTTGGGCCGAAGCAATCAATACCGTTGCTACTACATCAACCGATTGTATTATCATCCCATGATGAGCAAGACACCCTATGAGCCATTGAATGGAAGAAAGCCAAACATTGCATACTTTAGAGTCTTTGGTTGCAAATGCTATATCTTGAAGAAAGGCACTAGATTGGGCAAGTTTGACAAGAGGTGTGATGAAGGTTTCTTGCTTGGATATTCCACCACAAGCAAAGCATATAGAGTGTGAATACATCTAGTGGTCAACTTGAGGAAGTCCATGATGTAGAGTTTGATGAAACCAATGGGTCACAAGATGAAGATGAAAATCTCAATGATGTTGGTGGTACTCAATTGGTGGATGCAACGAAGAACATGGACATTGGACATATTAGGCCAACTCAAGTGATTGATGTTGAAGATGACAAAGATCAAGTGATATCATCTCCAATTGGTCAAGCTAGTGGTTCTCAAGTGCAAGATCAACAAGCTAGTACATCATCTCAAGCAACCACAAGTGATCAACCTAGTTCTAGCAATCAACTTCCACTACTCCAAAATTCAAGTGTTGCTAGAGACCATCCTACTGACCAAATTGTTGGTGACATTGCTAGTGGAGTGCAAACAAGATCAAGACTAGCATCCTTTTGTGAGCACTTTGCATTTGTGTCACAAAAAGAGCCAAAGAACATTGATAAGGCCATGGAAGATCAAGAATGGGTAATTGCAATGCAAGAGGAGCTAAACAACTTTGATCGAAATGAAGTTTGGGAGTTGGTAGAAAGGCCAACCAACTACAATGTTATTGGAACCTAGTGGGTGTTCAAGAACAAGCAAGATCAAGATGGCATTGTGATTAGAAACAAAGCAAGACTAGTTGCACAAGGTTACACACAAGTTGAGGGTCTTGAGTTTGGAGAAACATATGCTCCGGTGGCAAGATTAGAGGCAATTAGAATTCTATTAGCCTATGCATGTGCCCATGACATCAAGCTCTATCAAATGGATGTGAAGAGTGCATTCCTCAATGGTTACATCAATGAGCTTGTATATGTTGAGCAACCTCCAGGTTTTGAAGATTGTCACAAGCCTAACCATGTTTACAAGTTGAAGGCTTTGTATGGCTTGAAGCAAGCACCTAGAGCATGGTATGAGAGGTTGAGAGACTTCCTACTCAAGAAAGGCTTCAAGATGGGAAAGGTTGATACTACTCTCTTCACCAAGAAGATTGGCAAAAATTTGTTCATCTTGCAAATATATGTGGATGATATCATATTTGGATCGACAAATCAAGATTATTGTGAAGAGTTTGGTAAAATGATGGCCAAAAGAATTTGAAATGTCTATGCTTGGAGAGCTCACATACTTCCTTAGACTTCAAATCAAGCAAATGAAGAATGACACATTCATAAGTCAAGGCAAGTACATTAGAGACATGATCAAGAAGTTTGACATGCAAGATGCAAAGGGGATTACAACTCCCATGGGTGTTGACGGTAACCAAGCGCAACTTAAACACCGTCAACACAACACCAAAACAACCTAGAAATAGGGATTTTAACTAACATATTCCATAGTTTTGGTATTTATTTGGACTTGCAGGTACCAACTCAAGAATAATCACTTTGGGCCAAAAGTACAAAGAAAAAGAAATAAAACCAACAAATAGAAAAAGGTCCAAAAAGCAAATGGCAAGCCCAAAGAAGATTGGGACAAAACATCAAAACCAGGGCGGGCCAAGGACACGGACAACTTTTCAAGGCAAGAAGGCCCGGCCCACGAGAAGCTCAAGCGGTAGGGCCCAAAGGGTCTTGTAGCGCACCCCCAGTGCGGCCGCACCCTGCCGAGGCGGTTCGGGCCCGGCTTCGAGGATGCGGTTTGTTACCTTCCATACATGGCGCTACCGGCGTTGGATGGTCGGTTTGGCAGATTTGGAAGGTGTTCCTAGGTCGGTTTTGGTGTTTTCAAAGCACTTAGGCCCCTCCCCTTGTGTATAAATAGCTCCCTCCTTCACCTCTCTCAACAATAATTCCAAGGAGAAACAGTCCACTTGTGCAAGAGAGTAGAATTAGTCCTTCTTCTTCTACTTCTTCTACTTCTTCTAAATTCTAGAGAGTGAGAGAGGGAAAAGCTAGAAAAGAAGCTTTGTTCTTTCTACCCGGATTTGTCGGTTAAGCCCCTTGGTGTTCAGCGGTTCCTAGGAGGGCCAGTGCGAACTTGTCGGCATACCCGCTTGTACTTCTACCTCTCGCAAGCTACTTACACTTTGGTAAGGAGTCTTGTGATTATCTTGAAGCTATTTAATTTTCTCGTATATTTCTTAGCATTTGTAGACTTGCGGGATTGGTAGATTGTCTCGTTAAGAGCGTTAGTTCTTGGTGAAGGAACTCTTTGACCGGGAACCTTGGCCAACATCAAGAAGCGTGACCAATAGTGCAAGCGTGGTGTTTGGACTAGCGTTCACCTACCTTTTATGAAGCATCCCACGGTTGAGGGGGTAGGCGGTGGGGTCGTGACAAGCCTTGACCGTCCCTTGAAATCCCCCACGTTCGGGCGTGACGAGAGCTAATTAAAGCCGAAACGGTTGGGCGTTGGCCGGTGCCCGGGTGAGTAGACAAAATGACTTTAGAAATCTTTGCACGGAAAACTTAGCCTATAGACACCTCGCTACTCTTAAAAACAAACCCTTGCCTTAGGTTGACACAGGACGGATAAGCCCTCAAGGCGACCCGTCCTTGTGTAAAATACGATACCCCCGCTTACCATCGGGTGAAGTGCTACAACGGTATTTCCGCGGCGCTGCGGATTTCTCGTGTGCGTTAAGAAACACCAACAAGCATTTTTGGCGCGCCGTTTTGGACGGTTGTCGTAGTTATATTTTGAGCCTAGTCGACTGTGGATTTGGTAGTATCCTTTTAAACAAAAATACCAAAAACAGTCCCCTGTTACTCATGGAGCAACCTACCCTACAAATGTTGTCGCTCCTAAGGGCGAGCTCGTGGAACCACGCCAAAGCGGGGCGGAAGCCAATCACGACTTCAGAATATGAGCTCCTACGGCTTTATAGCCATGGTTCGAGGCCAGAGCCTTTTCAGGGCTGGAATATGAAAACCCCTACCATCACTTGAGGGAGTTCGAGCAGCTGCGGGCTGCCCGACAATTGCGTGCATGACACACGACACGCCGAGGTGGAAATTGTTTCCGTTCTCTCTCACCGAGAGGGCGACTCAATGGTACGCCCATAACGTAGGGTTGGTAAACGAGAGAATGGGAAGAAGCGCAAAAGCAGATTCTGTATAGCATTCTACCCTTTATCGAATCGCGGCCTGCGACAAGAGATACTCAACTTCCAACAAATAGAGGGTGAAACCTTAGGTGCGGCATGGGACCGGTTCATCAAGCTTACACGATCCGGCCCGGACACTGTCCATACCAAGCCACGTGCTTTTTACGGCATTTCGGCTAGGACTGGACAGGGCAACCGCCTGGCCGCTTTGACACGACTGCCGGAGGGGTCGTTTTCCCATAAAACACCGGAAGAGGGGAAGCTATCTTAAACCGTATTCTTGAGAATACTCCCCGTTAGAACCCATCCGTGTAGAACCCAAGCGAAACCGGAGGAAGTCTCTTCGCTAACGCCGAACCCGATTAAACCTATAGAGACCCTCGCCTGAACCAAAACTCAAGGAGACCGCATGCAAGGATCTCCTATTCTTTGAGGTTGACTTTACTGAACAATTTGGTGACACCTCAAGGTACGAACTATGGAAGAAACCACCTGTCCCAGGTAGCCACGGACGACCCACGGATAAACTTTTTCTCCGGGGAATCTATTAAGGAGTTAACAGCTATAATGAGCACGGAATGGTTGAGAGAGGAAGGACCTTCTTTCGAAGAAATTCGGATAAGTGGCCCCTCTACACCAATCCATTGCGAATATCAGGGAAACATGGTGGAAGTCATGTATAACCCTACTGTGGGAATAAACATAATGTCCAAAGCCTTCGCACAAACTTGTGACGAGGAAGCTGTTAGAACCCCCACAGCACGGACCTTGCGCATAGCACCACGTACCACCCTTAAAAGCCGTGAGGTTATACATGAACAAATCTTCCTATACGGGAATGTCAAATTGTCTTTGGATTTTCATATCTTTGATATCCAAGACTACGACATCGATCGGGCATCCCTTGGAGAAGCTTCTTGATTTATCAACATCCGGGGATTTAGATGTCAAACTCGGGAAGAAAAAGTTTTTCTATTCAGTTACTCGAGCCAAAAACTTCTGTAGAAGAACCCTTCCATGAGCATGACACGCCGAGGAGGTCATGGGAGTTATGCTATATGAGAACCCGAAGCAGGACCTAGAAAAAGACACTCAATTCTTCATTGAAGAAGAGGGCGATTTGGGAAACCATAGAACTTCCCAAAGAGGAAGAGCTAACTTCGGCCTCAGTTGAGCTTAAACCCCTACCCCCGGGCCTACGCTATGTCTTCCTAAACGGCGATTCACAAGCCCCTGTCATCATAAGCGATAAGCTTAGTGACCAGTGAAACTACCGGCTAATAGCCGTCTTAGAGAAACACGGTCGATCTTCGGGTATTCCCTTCAAGATCTAAAAGGGGTAAGCCCGACACTATGCACACATCGCATTCCTATTGACCCTGCCCAAGTACCCCATCATGCGAACCCCGGCGTAGGCTCAATAATGCGATGCGTGAAGTCGTGAAGAAGGAAGTTCTCAAACTTCTTCACGCCAGGGGTTATCTATCGTACCACCACAGTGATTGGGTTAGCCTTGATCCAAGTGGTCCCTAAAAGGGAGGAATGACGGTCATTGAGAACGCTAAAAACGAACTCATTCCACAAAGACAAGTCACGGGGTGGAGAATGTGTATTGATTATAGAAAACTTAACAAGGCAACAAAGAAAGATCACTTCCATTTGCCGTTTATTGATGAAATGTTAGAGCGGTTGGCAAAACATTCTTTCTTTGTTTCCTTGGCGGGTATTTCGGCTACCACCGGATCCCGATCCACCCCGATGACGAGCAAGACCACGTTCACATGCCCATACGGAACCTATGGCTACCGTAGAATGTCATTTGGGCTGTGTAATGCACGCTTCTTTTCGGTGCATGATGTCTATCTTCTAAGACATGATCGAAGAGATCATGGAGGTCTTCATGGATGACTTCTCCGTCTATGGTAAGGCTTTCGAAAGTTGTCTAAAGAACCTAGACCGGGTCTTGCAAGCGATGCCAAGAAAAGGACACGGTGCTTAAGCGGGAAAAGTGCCACTTTATGGTCCGAGAAGGCATCGTTCTTGGGCACCTCATGTCCGAGAGGGGGATAGAGGTAGACGAGCCAAAATAGACATTATTGAAAAGCTACCACCCCCCGGTGAATGTCAAAGGGATCCGTAGCTTCCTAGGCCATGCAGGGTTTTATAGAAGATTTATAAAAGATTTTTCACAAATCGCGGACCCCTTACTTCCCCTCGCTAGCCAAGGGCGTACCCTTTGACTTCACAGATGAGTGCATGCACTTTGAAACCACGAAGAAAGCACTCATCTCAGCTCCGATCATCCAACCCCGGATTGGTCTTTGCCATTTGAAATCATGTGCGATGCTAGTGACTATGCTTTGTTGGGGCGGTCTTAGGCCAAACCAAGGACAAAAAGCAAAGACGCCATCGCATATGCTAGCAAGACTCTAACGGGGAGCCCGGCTTAATTACGCTACATGCCGCGAGAAAGAGCTCCCCGGCGGTAGTCTTCGCTATTGAGAAGTTTCGCTCCTACTTAGTGGGCGCAAAAATAATCGTCTACCACGGACCATGTTGCCCTTAAGTATCTTCTTACAAAAAGGACGCGAAACCTCGCTTGATCCATTGGATTCTTCTACTTCAAGAATTTGACATTGAAATAAAAGATAAAAAGGAGTAGAAAATACGATTTGAGATCATTTGTCGCGTATGCGGTAACTAACATGCAGGAATTGCCAATCAACGACTACTGCGGGACGACATGCTACTCAAGGTGTGGGGACGTCAACCCATGGTACGCAAACATTGTTAATTACGTGGTTGCGGGTTATGTACCACCAGGGGAGAACAAGCGGAAACTCCAAATGGAGTGCAGACGGCACCTATGGGACGATTGTTGGTAAATCTAACGTCACTATAACATTAGGTGGAGTTAATCTCACCTAAGGCTATAAGCCATCGAGAGAAACTTCGGTGTGGTTCATCTCTTAACACTACTATGTGCTAGATTGTCATCCCAGCGGTAATGCTAGGAAATGCATATGTGATACTTGTGATATGTGTTGTTTGCAATCTAAGAAAATAAATATAAAAGGTCTATCCGCAGCGCACGATATATAAATACCCTTTGTAGCATTTCAGGGAGTAATCCAGGTTTTGTCATTTATATTCTACCACAGAGGGAGGAATAATCTAAAGGTGGGTGCAAACATAATTAATAAGTGGTATACTTATGAGAGCTTACATTACTAGTGCTTACTTTAGCGGGGGGTAAACCAATAATGATAATAATATGATAATGATAAATAAAGGCGGAGGCATCACACACGAGGCAGAGAGAATAACTACTAAGTTAGACTTAACATTGGACTACAAGAGATAGAATTCATCTATAGCATTTAATCTACTAAGTCATTACATCTATTCTAAGGCATATGTTATCATCTATAGCATAGTAGACTCTAGATCATATCCAGGACGACTATCAAGGAAAATCAAGAGTGAAACAAGATATTCCCCATAATCAATGTCCACGTGTCTTATAAAGCGGAGGGTGGATTCCAAAGGACTCAACAGATTTGTCACTCCCGCGATCTACCACACGGCCCGGAATATAAGGTGCATTCGCGAGTAAATCATATATAAGCACCACGCTTACATAAATATCTTTACCACCTAACCCACTTTCAGTATTGAATTAGGCGCTCTACCGAATAGATACATATATCTATTATAAACTACATCTATATCAATCATACTATTAGAATAAAGTAAGAACATAGCAAACAAACACATATTATTAATAAAGTGCAAAGTCATAGATACAAGATAATTCATACCGTAATACTTGAAGATCGAGAACTCTAGGTAGGCACACCCGGCTCTAATTGTATCCATGCGCTAATCAACTTGGATGAACTAGAACTAGAACTAGTAGCTAACTCTAATCTCCGGTGGAGAAACTCTCTTCTACTTACGCCTGACTTTGGTTGATAATGGATTACAATGAACTAGTATGAGTTAGGGTTTAACCACGGGGGCGAGATGGTCTTCTTATATAGGCCTTGGTGATGAGCGATGACCATTGGATCAAACCGACCTTCAATAACGGTGTAGATACAACCACAAAAGTCGGTGGTAAACCGACCTAGAAGTCTGAGGCTGACTTCTTGGCCCCACCGGGCGGCCGGCCAAATATGGATGGCGGTACGCCGGTGTCCTGCCTCCTCCGGCCTCTGGTTCCTTCGGTGTCCTCTGGTACCTTCTAGAATGTTTTAGTTCACTTTTCGGGTTGAGTTGCTTCACGGTCAAGTCTTGTTATCATATGTCTTGTATATTAGGAACTTTCTCCATCTTTCTCTGCATTTATCTGTTAAGTCCCGGAAATACATAATTCACCAAAACTCGTGGAACTTATTAGTATAAACCTCTAAACTTAGTATATATTCAATTTATGTCCTTATTTCATCTCTTGTTGACATATAAAAGTATAGGATAACAGGTGTCAACAACGACCCATATAAATACGAGGGGTGTGTGCGGACGGCTTCTTTGAGAAGATGCGTACCAAAGGGAGGAAGGAATGCAGATCATTGAAAAATGTCATGCATCTCCCTACAGGACATCTAGGAGTATTCCGCACACAAGCCAAAATTTGGCGATTGTGGATTCTTTTGGCCGGCGATGTGCGGCGACACGAAAAGAGTTCATCGAAGATGCTACAAGCTGCCGGAAGGCGAGGGAACATCACGGCTCGTGATGCAATGCCCCTACATTACAACCTTCAAATTGAAATATTTGATGTGTGGGGCATTGACTACATGGGGCCATTCGAAGTCCCATGATTGTGAGTACATCTGGTGGCGTGACTACGTGTCAAAATGGGTAGAAGCATTACCATGCGAGAGCTGGCGATGGCAAGCACGCGTGCAAGATGTTCCATGAAATCATCTTCCCCATTTCGAATGCCACGCATGGTGATCGGTGACGGAGGATCGCATTTCAAGGACAAATCATTCAAGGCATTCTTGAAGGAGCTTGGCACTCGGCACAATATTGCTACCCCCTCATCATCCGCAAACCGGCGGGCAAGCGAAACCTCAAATAAACAAATCAAGAACATCCCTACGAAGGCGGTCAGCGAGATGGGGAAAATTTGGAAAAACAAGCTACCCGATGCTCTCACGGGCATATCGGATAGCTTATAAAGCCCCCATCGGCATGTCACCTTATCACCGGTCTATGGCAAAACACGCCATTTACCGGTTGATTTGGAGCATCGAGCTCATTGGGCCATCGGGAAGTGGAATATGGACGTCAAACTCATTTGGGAAGAACCGTCGAGACAAATCTACGAATAGAAGAATGGCGAGGAAAGGCGTACCCACGGTGCAAAGCTCTACAAAAGCGCACAAAAAGATGGCATGATCGGCGCATCAAGATCAAAGAATTCACCACGGGTGACAAAGTACTCCTATTCAACTCCCGGGTGAAAGCGTTCGGTGAAGGGAAGCTAAGGAGCAAATGGAAAGGACCGTACACCGTCATCAACACATCGCCACATGGCGCGATCACAATCAAGATGACGCGGTGAGATACAAAAGGTAAAGCGGTCAACGCCTTAAGCTTTTCTTCGAGCGGTGTCGATCTTAACCAAGAGCTCGATAGAATAGATTTATGCTTTGAAAATTAATTTGTGTTGATCGGCATACAAAAATATTTACAATTAAAATTGTTACAACTAAAAAAAAATATATAAGGTAATAATAAAATATAAAAGTTATCTATATATTTTGCTATCACTTTATTTTTTTAAATAAAGCATTTTCCTTTTCTCTTTTTACTAATCGCCCTCACTAAAATCTTTGGTCAATTGCTACAAAAGAATATTTGCCTTCTAAGTTAATCAAAGCATAATCTATTTTCAAAATTTGAATTTGAGGATCAATTAGAGATCAGCAAAGAGGGAAACACTTCTCGCGTGGCAAACACGGTTCAAAACTTTTCGAAAAGGAAAGCGAATGCGGTAGAAAACCCAACCGGGGGGGACACGGGGTGGTGCTTGTAGCGCACCCTTGGTGCGTCCACACCCTTTTGCCCCCCCCGGGTCCGGGATTTCGTCCATCTCCTTCTTCTTCCTCACACACCACACTAGTAAAGTTTGCTCCGCCAAATTTCGACTGCCAAAAATCGAGAGAGGAGAATTTGTCCTATAAAATCCACCCTCCTCCTCTCCATTCTTCACACCACTCCTTCTTGATCTTCTCCTCTCCTCAAAACTTCTTCTTCTAAGCCAAGGCAGCTGCAATGGCAGGCCATGCCCTTTCTCTCTACAATTCTACTCGCTCACTTTGCACCCTCAATGAGGATGACTTAATCTTCCCTAGTGACGAGGTAGAACCATCCTCCGTCGCCCCTCTTGCCGTGCTCCCTCCCCCACGCTACTCATCTAGTGGAGGGAATAGCTTTGTGTCCTAAAAGGCAGATTCGTGACACGCAAGAGTATCCTTGGGCGCCCACCTCGCCCTACGGTGGGCACCCTGGGCATCAAGAGGAAGGAGCCCGAAGCAACGGCGCCCATACCACGTCGGCGGAGGCGTCTTCCTTCCATACCTCCGACTACTGACTACCCGTACACGTTGTCGGTGTCGGCGTGCCACCAGGGGAGGACATGGGAAGGGGCTTATGAAGAAGCCAACTCCTACTCGGCGACTTCTCCAAGTGCTCCACTTCGTTTCCCTCGGGTGAATCCTAGGAAGGCCCCGAATGTTGTGGAAAGTCGCTCTAGTAGCGAGGGCGTTGAAATCCCCCCACGTTAAATTTGTGACGTAGAGCTAATTGCGGAAGCTGCCCGGTTGGGCGTTGGCGGTGCCGAAGTGAGTAGACAATAGACTTTAGAAATCTTTGCACGGAAAACTTAGCCTATAGATACCTCGCTACTCTTAAAAACAAACCCTTGCCTTAGGTTGACATAGGACGAGATAAGCCCCCCTCAAGGCGACCGTCCTTGTGTAAAATACGATACCCCTTACCACCGGGTGAAGTGCTACAACGGTATTTCCGTGCGCTTGCGGATTTCTCGTGTGCGTTAAGAAACACCAACAATGGGTACAAGTGGCACTTTGGAAAGTGATGTCAAAGGCAATATGGTTGATCAAAAGCTCTATCGGTTTATGATTGGAAGCTTACTCTATGTGACCGCATCAAGACCGGATGTCATGTTTAGTGTATGCATGTGTGCAAGATTTCAAGCCTCACCTAGAGAGAGTCATCTCAAGGCCGCAAAGAGAATATTGAGGTACTTGAAGCATACACAAGATGTTGGCTTGTGGTATCCCAAGGGGTCAAACTTTGAACTTGTTGGATATTCGGACTCAATTATGGTGGTTGCAAAGTCGGTACAAGAAGCACTAGTGGTACATGTCAATTCCTTGGAAGATCTCTTGTGTCATGGTCATCAAAGAAGCAAACAAGTGTGACACTCTCTACCGGAGAAGCCGAGTATGTTAGTGCGGGTAGTTGTTATTGTCAATTGCTTTGGATGAGATCAAAATTGAAGGATTATCGATTTGATTGCAACCATGTGCCCTTGTATTGTGACAATGAAAGTGCACGCAAGATGACTCAAAATCGGTGCAACATACAAGAACCAAGCACATTGATATAAGGCACCATTTCATTAGAGAGCTTCAACAAATGGGTGACATTGCAATCCATCCTATTGGTACCGAAGATCAACTTGCGATATCTTTACCAAGCCACTTGATGAGAAGAGATTTTGCAAGCTAAGAAATGAATTGAACATTCTTGACTTCTCCAATATGAGTTGAATGCATCCCACATATATGACATGCCCCTCCACCAAGCAAAGCAATGGTGAAATTGTTTGACATGTCATTCATGATAATTAGGGACTTGTTAGAACATATAGACATACAACTTATTCCTTAGGTTGCATTCATGGAAAAGCAATGTTTTTCAATGTATGTATGCCATCACTATTGTTTTAGATGCTTGATTGATCTAGTGATGACATATGACATGCTTGTGGGCTTGCAATCTCAAGTGTTGAATTTGGATATATTGTCAAATGTATAATTCAACATAGACATGATAACCCTTTCATGAGATGTGAAAAAGCTTGTCTTTGGTTCAAACCGAATTATATGTTTGGCAAGCTATGCAATTTGACCAATTTTGAAAACTAATCTTTCCAATATCAAAAGTTTTGGTCAATCCTTTTATGTCAATTGTTGACAAAGGGGAAAGATTAGTGCATAAAGAGTTTAGAAGATTAGAAAGGGGTCAAATTTTTTTTGAAAGCACACAAGTAAGGGGAGCAAGCTCATAAGTCCTTTGTTGCATTTGTTTGTGCATTAACATATGACTTGCTCTTGCACATGTATTTAAATTTCATATATACATGCTTTTGTGGTGTATGCTAGTGGTAATTTGAATGATGATTGAACAACTAGCATGCATAGGTGGTATTAGGTTGTACAAGTGGTATCTAGATATTTTGAATTCAGCGCTCTAAATTCAAGTACCTTGCTTCAAATATGATCTCACAAATGGTACTTTGAGTTTTGATGAAATATCTAGCTATTCCTAATGCTAAAATGGTGAGAAAGGCAACTCCGATTGGTATCACACTTCAAAGGTCCATTTCTTTCACCATAGCATCATTTTGGTAACATAACTCACTCCTCAATTTCAATATTTATACATGTATGCAAAGCTTCATTCCAAACTCTTAGCATACATGTAGGGGAGCTTATACTACCAAAACCAAACTAATGATGTTTGTCCAATCCTATAATTGTAAGCAAAATGCTTGGACAATCATGATAGGTTCAAAAACTTTTAATCATAAAATCTTTATGTGGGTTGTCACCAATTACCAAAAAGGGGAGATTGAAGATCTCTAGTTTGGTTTTGGCTAATTAGTGACATCCTTAGGACTAATCTCTCGATGCTAAGTGTTTGATTAGATTGGAGATTGGTCAAGCCAATGGTGAAGCATGGTGGTCATGATGGATGGATTGAGGTGATCCAAAAGGTGATCAAGTGCTCACGTGGCGTGGAATTGCGTCGAGGTGATCAAAATGGGCTCAAGACGAAGGTATATCATCTAGGGCCATTTTGATTTCACACTCAAGACACCATAGAGGGTGTGAGTGATTTAGGATCGATAGTCGGACTATAAAGAGGGGAAAACCTCAGGAACATCGATCCTCATGTGCCTCTAGGTTCAACAATCATTTGCATGCATTTTAACCTAGAGAGCTAACTTCGCACTTGGAGAAAATGTTTTCAAAATGCTAACACACGTGCTCGAGGTGTTCTTCGACGTGTTAGCATCATGGAACAAGTGGCGGAAGTTGAATTGAAGCGAAGGCGACGAAGAACGACGACATCTCGCGAAGGAGTGCAGCGCCGGACAATTTGGAGGAGCATCGGCGGGTTCGCCCCTCGGTGTTCAGCGGTTCCTAGGAGGGCCGGAGTGCGGACTTGTCGGTACCCCCGGCTTGTACCTCTGCAAGCTACTTACACTTTGGTAAGGAGTCTTGTGATTATCTTGAAGCTATTTAATTTTCTCGTATATTTCTTAGCTGTTGTAGACTTGCGGGATCGGTAGATTGTCTCGTAAGAGCGTTAGTTCTTGGTGAAGGAACTCTTTGACCGGGAACCTTGGCCAACATCAGAGCTGTGACCAATAGTGCAAAGCGTGGTGTTTGGGCTAGCGTTCACCTACCTTTTGCGAAGCATCCACGATCGTGAGGGTAGGGTTGTGGTTGTGACCTTGTCCGTCCCTTGTAATCCCTCCACGTTCGGGTGTGACGTAGAGCTAATTGCCGGACTACGCCCGGTTTGGGCGGGGCCGAGTGCCCAGTAAGGGAGATAACAATGCGAGAAATCCCCGTAGGAAATCTAAGCCCATAGAGATACCTCATTACTCATAGAACCTAACCTTGCCTTGGGAAGGCACGAGGCCCGAGGAAGCCCTCAACGCATAACCGTCCTTGCGAATTATACGATACCCTGTTTATCACCGGATGAAGTGCTACAACGGTATTTCCCGTGCGCTTGCGGACTTTCTTTGCTTTTCGCTAAGAAACACCAACAAGCTTTTAAAGGCGCCATTCGAGGGGGCGGTTGTCGTAGTTGTATTTCGGAGCTAGTCGACCCCGTGTGTCTAGATTTTCTCCTATGAAACAAAAACCCAAAAACAGTTCCTTACCCATGGAGCAACCCGCCATTCAAATACTATACGCTCCCTAAGAGCGGCTCGTAGAACCACTCCGTCTGCGAAGCCAATCACGACTTAGATTATGAGCTCCGCCACGGCTTTATAGCCATGGTTCGGGCCGAGCCTTTTCGGGCTCGGAATATGAAAACCCATATCATCACCTACGGGAGTTTGAGCAGCTCTGTGGATGCCTAACTATTGCGGGCATGACACATGACACGTTGAGGTGGAAGTTGTTTCCATTCTCTCTCGCGAGAGGGCGACTCAATGAATGCGCCCACAATGTAGGGTTGGTAAATGGAGCGGGAAGAATTGCGGCATAGGTTTTGCCTCGCGTTCTATCCTTTATCGAGAATCGCGGCCCTACGACAAGAGATCCTCAACTTCCAACAAAAAGAGGGTGAAACCATAGGTGCACTGGGACCGTTTTACCATTCTTACGGATCCGGCCCGGATCTGTCCATTCCAAACCATGTGTTGTTACAACACTTTTGGCTAGGTTTGGATAGAGCGAATGCACTCTTTGCTTGATTTAGGCTGCCGGAGGGTCGTTCGCACATAAAACCACAACGGAAGGAGAAGCTCTCTAAACCGTATTCTTGAGAATACTCCTCCGCTAGAACCCATCGAGTAGAACCCAAGCGAGAAACAAGAGGAAGTCTCTTCGGCGACTGCCGAACCTAAAACATCTTTAGAGAGACCTCGCTGAACGAACCAAAGCGGACCGCATGGTCGGATCTCCCTTTTTCAAGGAAGACCCTCTTGAGCAATTGGTAATACCTCGAATTACGAACAATGGAAGAAACCACTGTCCCCAGTTATTTTGAACCACCCCTGGACGAACTCTTTCTCCGGGGAGTCTATTAAGGAGCTAACCGCTATCATGAGTACGGAATGGCTGTTGGTGTTTCTTACGCACTGAGAGAAAATCCGCAGCGCGCGGAAATACCGTTGTAGCACTTCACCGTGTGGTAAGCGGGGTATCGTATTTTACACAAGGGCGGTCATGCGGCAGGCTTTTAAGTGCGTGTCAACCTAAGGCAAGGGTTTGTTTTCTAAGAGTAGCGAGGTATCTATAGGCTAAGTTTTCCGCGGTGATTTCTAAAAGTCATTGTCTACTCACGCCGGGCACCGGCCAGCGCCCAACCGGGAAGCTCCGGCAATTAGCTCTACGTCCGCGGCCGAACGTGGGGGATTTCAAGGGATGGACAGGGCTTGTCATGACCAAGCCGCCTACCCCCCTCAACCCGTGGGATGCTTCGCAAAAAAAGGTAGGTGAAGCGCTAGTCCAAACACCACGTTTGCACTATTGGTCACGATTCTTGATGTTGGCCAAGGTTCCCCGGTCAAAGAGTTCCTTCACCAAGAACTAACGCTCTTAACGAGACAATCTACCCGATCGCAAGTCTACAACAGCTAAGAAATATACGAGGAAATTAAATAGCTTCAAGATAATCACAAGACTTCTTACCAAAGTGTAAGTAGCTTGCAGGTACAATGGGGCGAAGGTGCAGACAAGTCCGGCACTCCGTCCTCCTAGGAATCGCGGAATACCGAGAGGCGACTTCGGCAACTCCGGGTAGAAAGAACAAGGCTTCTTTCTAGCTTTTCCCTCTCTCACTCTCTAGAATTTAGAAGAAGATATAGAAGATGTAGAAGAAGAAGAACTAATTCTACTCTCTTGCACAAAGTGGAATTTGGTTTCTCCTTAGAATTGTTGTGTAGAGGGGTGAAGGAGGGAGCTATTTATACACAAGGGGGAGGGACCTAAGTGCTAAAAACACCAAAACCGACCTAGGAAAACCTTCCAAATCCGCCAAACCGACCATCCAACGTCGGTAGTGTCCGTTTTGGAAGGTAACAAACCGCCTCCCAATTTGGGCCCGAACGCCTCGGCCCGGGTGCGGCCACACCAGTGGTCTTGGCGCGCCCCTTTGGGGCCCCCTCGCTTCGGCCCCGTGGTGGGCCTCCTTCTTTGGGAAAAGTCGTGTGGTGGTCTTGGCCCCTGCCCTGGTTTTGACGTGTTGTCCCGATTCTTGGTTGGGCTTGCCATTTGCTTCTTTGGGCCTTTTTCTATTTGTTGGTTTTTATTTCTTTTTCTTTGTATTTTTGGCCCAAAATGGTTATTCTTGAGTGGATACCTGCAAGTCCAAATAAACACCAAAACTTTGGAATATGTTAGTTGAAATCCCTATTTCTAGATTGTTTTGGTGTTATGTTGACGGTATTTAATTTGCGGTTGGTTACCGTCAACAAACTCCCCCACACTTAGCCTTTTACTCGTCCTTGAGTGAAGGCACGAGGGACTAAAGTGGTTCATTCTCCAAGATGTAAGCTTGCATACAGGTTATTCAAGCCTCACTGTCTTGTGAGCATTCATGGTGGCTACCAAGCTATCTTAGAATAATTGAGCAATGGAATAGCATGAACTTCTATCTTCTTGCTACCACTCATGCGCAAGTTTTTGAATTTTTGAAAGAAATAGCATTGCCCTTTATGGTATTGATTCTCACAAAAATCACTCTTGTTTGAATTTTCCTCTCAAAGCACTCTTGTTTGTATCACTCTCACTCATCCTATTTTGCGGGGTTTTGTGGATCTTTGAATGGAGTGATGCATACGTACCTCTGCATGTTTTGTCGGGTCAAGCTCGGATCGTTGGAAAGAGGTGCCATACCCTTAGATCGAAACATGCAATAGTGTGTGGAGAATATTGATGATATATATTTTCTTTGTGGTTACTCCTTGACTCATGATCCCCTTTCCTTCTTTTTGTATGCTTCTAGAGAGATACGGGCTACTTTTCTTTCTGTCTTTTTTTTTTTTTTGGAGATGTGGGCTCTACTCGCCCTCGGACACGTGTCCGTTTTTCATCTCTTATTCTTTTTCTTTTCTGCAGCCTGTATCTTTCTCTCGCATTTTTCTTGATAACGAGGAGATGATCATGGTATAAAGATTGGAGTATTTATTTGGTGGATGGTAGGGGTGAATGTTGTGCGCAATTCTCATTGTGAGAATCGGCGTGTATATATGTGGGTGTACGTTTTTTTTTTTCGATCTTGGGAGTATGAGCCTCTCTCAACGCGGATCAACAGAGCGACAAAACTCAATGCGAGAAGGAAGTAGCTATAGTGGATATTCATGACATTTTTCGGGCTTTGGTAGGATTTGGCTAAGTCAAACCATGAGCATGCTTTATTTTTAATTTTCGAAGATAAAACCAAGTCTTATTGCAAAAAGAGAGCAAGCGTCAAGTTGTTCTACCATATCACAAAGATCAATTATTTAGATAAGCATGGGGTCCCTAATGGATAGTTGCTCAACAAAGTATGGTTTTGGCGAGGAATAAAATGTATGCATGCCATGTATCAATTGGTAGATATAGAGATGGAGTTTTGTTAACTTTGGTTCAGGTTTTAGCACTTAGATAAAGATAAGTCACAAGCCAAAATTTAATTTAATACATTGTGTACCTTTGACTTGTGAGCCTCCCCCACACTTGTTTTTGTACCTATTTTTAATTTTCTTTTGCACAAGGACAAAAACAAGTGGAGACATAGACAATAATATAATAACAAAACTTTATTGAATTAATAAATAATTCAAACTGGGGCGCACACTTTGGAGGAATTACAAAATGATTGGAAGGGAAATACTGAAAATTAAACTAGCGCACGCCTAATTATTGATAGAGAGGTAGAGCTCTTTTTATTCGAAAAGGTCAATGAGATCCACCGAGCGTTCTACCCCATTTCCCTAGCGGTGAGTCTAAGCTCCTCATGCAAACTAACGTGTAAGTCCGCTAGTTTTTTCCTAAGGCGGATGTTGGCGCTATGCTTTTTACGCTTCTTTTGCCTCTAAGGGTTCGGACGAAGCTTGAGAGTTGAGTGATCTTCTTACGCACACTCTCAAGCTGTAGGACCTTCTTTAGGCACAATGTCGTCCCCGAAGAATCCTTTTGGCTGCCCCTGGATCGAGGTTTGGGAACCCGCTTCTTCCATTCCCCATTTGGCATTTGCTCTAAAGTGTATGGGAAACAAGAGCTGGATTTTTGGAAGAAAGCGGAGAGAGGCTTTGTTGGGACATTGGAGTATGCTTTTTGTCTCCTCTTGGTTTTCTATGGGACATTTTCCTTGCCGTCTACCTTCCTCTTCTTTGGTGTCGGAATTTCAAGTGGGGAAGGTAGGAGAGCAAGGTCTCTCTTTGGGGTCTCTCCCTTCTTAAGATATTTGGAGGCAAAAATCATGGCTTTCTCTCTATTGAAGGGCACTAGTGCCATGGGGAAAGAGAGCCTTGCTGCTTGTTCAGCTTGGAAGAAGGAGTATTGAGGAGAGGAGAAGAGCAAGAAGGAGTGGTGTGAAGAATGGACAGGAGAAGGGTGGATTTTATAGGACAAATTCTCCTCTCTGGTTTGGCAGGTCAAAATTTGGCAGAGTACACCTTACTCTTGTGGAGTGTGAGAAAGAAGAAAGTCATGGCCAAAATCCCGGGCCCAACGGGGGCGGCCCGGGGTCTTGGGCGCCAGGGGGTGGTCTTGTAGCGCACCACCCAGTGTCCCCCCCGGGTCGGGTTTTCGGCCACATCCATTTCTTTTTGAAAAGTTTTGAATCGGTGTTTGCCGCATGAGAAACGTTCCTTTTTTTGCTGATCTCTAATTGATCCTCTAATTCAAATTTTGAAAATAGTTTATGCTTTGATTAATTTAGAAGGTAAATATTCTTTTGAAGAAATTAACCGACATGCTTTTAGTGAGGGCAAAAGAAGTAAAAAAAGAAAAATAAAAAGCTTTATTTAAAAAATAAAGTGATAGCAAAATATATAGATAACTTTTATATTTTATTATTACCATATATAATTTTTTTTTAGTTGTAACAATTTTAATTGTAAATAGATATATTTTTTTATATGCTGATCAACACAAATTAATTTTCAAAGCATAAATCTATTCTATCGAGCTCTTGGTTAAGATCGGAATCTTGGCTCGAAGAAAAGCTTAAAGGCGTTGACCGTTTACCTTTTGTACCTCACGCATCATCTTGGATTGTGATCGCGCCATGTGGCGATGTGTTGATGACGGTGTGCGGTCCTTTCCATTTGCTCTTGACTTCCCTTCGCGAATAGTTTCACCGGGAATTGAATAGGAGTACTTTGTCACCCGTGGTGAATTCTTTGATCTTGATGCGGCGATCATGCCATCTTTTTGTGCGCTCTTTGTAGAGCTTTGCACTATGGTGCGCCTTTTCTCGCCATTCTTCTAGTTAGAGAGATTTGTCTCGGCGATTGTTCCAGCCGAGTCGGCGTCCATATTCCACTTCTTGATGGCCCAATAAGCCCGATGCTCGGCTCAAGCGGTAAATGGCGGGGTTTTGCCATAGACCGGTGATAAGGTGACATGCCGATGGGGGCTTTGTAAGCTGTCCGATATGCCCGAGAGCATCCGGTAGCTTGTTTTTCAACCCTTCCCCATCTCGTTGACCGTCTTACGCGGGATGTTCTTGATTTGTTTATTGGAGGTTTCGGCTTGCCCATTTGGTTTGTGGATGATAGGGGTAGCAATATTGTTTGAGTGCCAAGCTCTTTCAAGAATGCCTTGAATGATTTGTCCTTGAAAATGCGATCCTCCGTCCGCGATCACCATGCGTGGCGTTCGAAACGGGAAGATGATTTCATGGAACATCTTGCGTGCGAGCTTGCCATCGGCGGCTACTGCATGGTAGTGCTTCTACCCACCGACACGTAGTCTCTTCGCCACCGGGATGTACTCGCGGTCATGGGACTTACGAAATGGCCCCATGTAGTCAATGCCCCACACATCAAATATTTCTATTTGAAGGTTGTAGTGTATGGGCATTGCATCCGCCAGCGTGATGTTCCCTATCTTTCGCGGTTGTAACATCTTCGATGAATTCTTTCGTGTCGTCGTACATCGTCGGCCGGAAGAATCCGCCTTTGCCAAATTTTGGCTTGTTTGCGAAATACTCCCGGATGCCGGCGTAGGGAGATGCATGACATTTTCAATGATGCGCATTCCTTCCTCCCTTAATGTACGCACCTTCTCGGCAAGCCGTCCGCACACACCTGTATAGATATGGGTCGTCCCATAGGTGTCGTGCGCTCTCCATTTGGAGCTTCGGCTTGTTCTCCCGGGTGGTACATAACACTGCAACCATGTAATTCACAATATATTGCGTACCATGGGTTGACATCCGACACCTTGAGTAGCATGTCGCCGCGCGGTAGTCGTTGATTGGCATTTCTGCATGTTAGTTACCCGCATGCTGCGACAAATGATCCGCAAGCGTATTTTCTACTTTTTTTTTATCTTTTATCTCTATGTCAAATTCTTGGAGTAGGAGAATCCGACGGATCGGCCGAGGTTTTGCATCCTTTTTGGTAAGAAAGATACTTAAGGGCAGCATGGTCGGTGTAGACAATTATCTTTGCGCCCACTAAGTAGGAGCGAAACTTCTCGATAGCAAAAACTCTTGCCGGGGGAGCTCTTTTTACGTTGTAGCGTAATTAAAATTTGGGCTCTGTCGAGTTTTGCTAGCATATGCGATGGCATCTGCTTTTTGTCCTTAGTACGGCCTAAGACCGCCACCGACAACATATAGTCGCTAGCATCGCACATGATTTCAAATGGCAGCGACCAATCCGGGGGTTGGATGATCGGGCCGAGATGAGTGCTTTGTTCGAGGGGGTTTCAAAAGCGTGCAAGCACTCATCCGTGAAGTCAAAGGATCGTCCTTAGCTAACGAGGGCCGTAAGGGGGTCTAGCGATTTATGAAAAATCTTTTATAAATCTTCTATAAAACCTGCATGACCTAGGAAGCTGCGGATCCCTTTGACATTCAGGGGGGTGGTAGCTTTTCAATAACGTCTATTTTGGCTTTGTCTACCTCTATCCCCTCTCGGACACGAGGTGCCCAAAAACGATGCCTTCTCGGACCATAAAGTGGCACTTTTCCCGTTAAGTACCGGGTCCTTTTCTTGGCATCGTTGCAAGACCGGTCTAGGTTCTTGGACAACTTTCGAAAGTCTTACCATAGGCGGAGAAGTCGTCCATGAAGACCTCCATGATCTTCTTCGATCATGCGAGAAGATAGACATCATGCACCGCTAAAAGAAGCGAGGTGCATTACACGGCCCAAAATGACATTCTACGGTAGGCATAGGTTCCGTATGGGCATGTGAACGTGGTCATGCTTTTGGTCATCGGGGTGGATCGGGATCGGTGGTAGCGAGAATACCCGTCAAGGAAATAGAAGAAAGAATGTTTCGCTAACCGCTCCAACATTTCATCAATAAAGGGCGGCGAGAAGTGATCTTTCTTTGTTGCCTTGTTAAGTTTTCTATAATCAATACACATTCTCCACCACGTGACTTGTCTTTGTGGAATGAGTTCGTTTTTAGCATTCTCAACTTATTTGTCATTCCTCCCTTTTAGGGGACCACTTGGGTAGGCTAACCCAATCATCGCGTGGTGGCGGGATAGATAATCCGGCGTGAAGAAGCTTGAGAACTTCCTTCTTCACGACTTCACGCATCGCATTATTGAGCCCCTTATTTGGGGTTCGCATGATGGGGTCTTGGCGGGGTCAATAGGAATGCGATGTGTGCAAAGTGTCGGGCTTACCTCTTTTAGATCTTGAAGGGAATACCGAAGACCGATCTGTGTTTCTCTAAGACGGCTATTATTTTGGGTAGTTTCTGGTCACTAAGCTTATCGCTTATGATGACGGGAGCTTGTGAATCGCCGTTTAGGAAGACATAGCGTAGGGCTTGGGGGCGGGGTTTAAGCTCAAGCGGAGGCCGAGTTAGCTCTTCCTCTTTGGGAAGTTCTATGAGTTCCCCCGAATCGTCCTCTTCTTCAATGAAGAATTGGGCGTCTTTTTCTAGGTCTGTTTTACGGGTTCTCATATAGCATAACTCTCATGACCTCCTCGGGCGTGTCATACTCATGGAAGGGTTATTTACCGAGTTTTTGGCTCGAGTAAGCGGGATAGAAAAACTTTTTCTTCCCGAGTTTGACATCTAAATCCCCGGATGCCGATAAATCAAGAATCTTCTCCAAGGGATGCCCGATCGGGATGTCGAAGTCTTGGATATCAAAAATATGAAAATCCAAAGACAACTTGACATTCATTCTGTATAGGAAGATTTGTTCATGTATAACCTCACGGCTTTCAATGGTGGTACGTGGTGCTATGCGCAAGGTCCGTCTTTGTGGGGGTCCTAAACGACTTCCTCGTCACAAATTTTTGTGCGAAGGTTTTGGACATTATGTTTATTCCCACAGCGAGGGTTATACATGACTTCCACCAAGTTTTCCACGATATTCGCAATGGATTGGTGTAGAGGGGCCACTTATCCGAATTTCTTGAAAGAAGGTCCTTCCTCTCGCAACCATTCCGTGCTCATTATAGCTGTTAGCTCCTTAATAGACTCTGGAGAAAGAGTTTATCGAGGGGTTGTTCGAGGCTAAGCTGGGGACGGGTGGTTTCTTCCATTGTTCGTACTTCGAGGTGTCACCGAATTGATCGGTAAAGTCAACCTCGAAGAACGGGAGATCCGTGCATGCGGTCTCCTTGCGTTACGAGGTTCGAAGCGAGGGTCTCTATAGGTTTAACGGGTTCGGCATCGGCCGAAGAGACTTCCTCCGGTTTTGCTTGGGTTCTACATGGATGGGTTCTAGCGCGGGAGTATTCTCAAGAATACGGTTTAGGAGAGCTTCTCCTTCCGCTGTGGTTTTATGTGCGAACGACCCTTCGGCGGCTAAATCAAGCGGCACAGGCGGTTGCCATGTCCAATCCTAGCCGAGAAATCTTTGTAAAAGCACGTGGTTTGGTATGGACAGTGCGGGCCGGATCGTGTAAGCGTGGTAAACCGGTCGGCTGCACCTAAGGTTTCACCCTCTATTTGTTGGAAGTTGAGTATCTCTTGTCGCAGGGGCCGCGATTACGGATATAGGGTAGAACGCTACCACAGAATCTGTTTCGTAGTTCTTCCCATTCTCCGTTTTACCAACCCTACGTTATGGGCGTACCATTGAGTCGCCCTCTCGGTGAAGAACGGAAACAACTTCCACCGCGGCGTGTCGTGTGTCATGCCTGCAATTGTCGCAGACGCAGCTGCTCAAACTCCCTAAGTGATGGTAGGGGTTTTCATATTCGAACCGAAAAAGGCTCGGGCTGAACCATGGCTATAAAGCCGAGGCGGAGCTCATACTACGAAAATTTGTGATTGGCTTCGCGAGATGGGCGTGGTTCAACAAGCTCGCCCTTAGGAGCGGACAGGATTTGTAGGGTAGGTTGCTCCATGAGTAACGAGGGTCTCTTTTTGGTATTTTTGTTTAAAAATACTACTAGTCACACAGGTCGACTAGGCTCGAAATATAACTACGACAACCGTCCGACAATGGCGCGAAATGCTTGTTGGTGTTTCTCACACACGAGAGAAATCTGCAAGCGCACGGAAATATCTTGTTGTAGCACTTCACCCGGTGGTAGCGGGGTATCGTATTTTACACAAGGACGGTCGTGCGGCAAAGGCTTTTTCTCGTGTGTCAACCTAAGGCAAGGGGTTTGTTTTCTAAGAGTAGCGAGGTATCTATAGGCTAAGTTTTCTAGGCGGTGATTTCTAAAGTGCATTTGTCTACTCACTTCGGGCACCGACCCAGCGCCCAACCGGGAAGCTTAAGGCAATTAGCTCGTCCGCGGCCCGAGCGGGGGGGATTTCAAGGGGACGGACAAGGCTTGTCACGACCAAGCCGCCTACCCCCTCAACCGTGGGATGCTTCGCAAAAGGTAGGCTGAACGCTAGTCCAAACACCACGTTTGCACTATTGGTCACAGTTCTTGATGTTGGCCAAGGTTCCCGGTCAAAGAGTTCCTTCACCAAGAACTAACGCTCTTAACGAGACAATCTACCGATCCCGCAAGTCTACAATAGCTAAGAAATATACGAGGAAATTAAATAGCTTCAAGATAATCACAAGACTTCTTACCAAAGTGTAAGTAGCTTGCGAGGAGGTACAAGCTGGAGGGCAAATGCACCGACAAGTCCGCAGCTCCTCCTAGGAACCGCGAACACCGAGAGGCTTAACCGGCAACTTCAGGGTAGAAAGAACAAAGCTTCTTTCTAGCTTTTCCTCTCTCTCTCTCCGAATTTAGAAGAAGATATAGAAGAAGTAGAAGAAGAAGAACTAATTCTACTCTCTTGCACAAGTGGATTTGGTTTCTCCTTGGAATTGTTGTGTAGAGAGGTGAAGGAGGGAGCTATTTATACACAAGGGGAGGGACCTAAGTGCTAAAAACACCAAAACCGACCTAGGAAAACCTTCCAAATCCACCAAACCGACCATCCAACGTCGGTAGTGTCCGCTTTTGGAAGGTAACAAACCGCCTCCCGAAGCTGGGCCCGAACCGCCTCGGCCGGTGGTGCGTCCGCAGGTGGTCTTGTGCGCACTCGCTGGGCCTCGCCGCTCTGTGTTGGCATTTTTAACGCAATCAAAGGAAATAGGTATAAAACCCATCCCCAATAAAAGCGTCGGAAAATGCGTGACACATTCCCAAGTAAACCACCATGTCGGTGATCCGAAATGGAATCGTCGTACGGGATAGATCTTGCCATCTTAGATATTCATCCAAAAGCGCCGCGGATCTATCATTGTAGCATTTCACCCGGAAGTATTCGGGGTATCGTTATTTATATTTTCCCAAAGGAAGGCATGTGATTAATAAATTAGCATGGCATCCGAATAGAGGAACATGTGTTTGCTTAGACCAAAATGTTCATAACAGGGGTAAGCAATAATGGTTCATGGATAGTGTGACACACACTTAAGAATCCACCAAGACAAAAAGGATAAAGAAAATAGATAAAGAATAAATGAATAAATGAATAACCTAATGGAGTAGTTCTAATGTATCTAGTCATGGCCATACAAATGAATAGTTAGGATCATATGCAAACCGATCTAAGCGTGGTTAGGTCTAGGATAACGAGGGGAGACTCCCGGTGCCATACGGCCCAATAGAAGCATTACGAACTCCTACGTGAGAACATACGAACGTGGGGGATTTCAAAGGACGGTCAAGGCTTGTCACGACCAAGCCGCCTACCCCCTCAACCGTGGCATGCCCTCATATTCGGCAGGTGTCGTAATACCCGGGCACCATGCCCGCGTAGATTAGAGCACTACTCTTGTCCCCCGGGATCCCCACTCGTCGAATGGACGGACTAGAACAAGAGCAAACCCGAAGGAACAACGAACCGTTATCCCACCTCTAATCAAGTTAGGCATATGATGATCGATGATGAACGCTGTAATGAACATGTCAAGATTATGATATGTAAACTATATGCTAGTTCATATACCAACACAAGAACATGAACAAAACTATACTCTAGTTCATAAGTTAGGCCAAGAACATAAATATAAGACTTGCAAATAGAAGAATGCTCCATAGAGTAGATGTATTACCAAAGCACTTTCTTCTAGGAGACAAGCCCTCCTTGTAGCTCTTCTACTCCAAGTGCTAACCAAGAAAGAATAAAGAAGAAGAAAGAAGAAGAAGGAAGAAGTAGAAGAAGAGAGAGAGGTAGAGGTGGTAGAGAGGGAGAAATTGCTGGTTTCTTTGGACTCCAAGTGGTGTGTATTGAGAGAGGGAGAGAGGGGGCCTACTTATACACTTGGAGGAGGGGCCTAAGTGCTAAATTACACCAAAACCGACCTGGTAAACCTTCCTTGTATGCAAACCGACCAACTAAGGGCGGGAAACCCCGTTGGAAGGTGCACGAACCGCCTCCCCGAGGCTAGGCGAAAACCGCCTCGGGGAGGGTGCGGCCGCACCGGGTGGTGCGCGCACCCCAGGCTCGGCCTGGCCCGGTCTCGGTGGGGTGTCGTCTTTCGCCTGAAAAGTTGTGGGCCGGGCTTTGCTCGGCCATTTGATGTTTTGGGTCGATTTGCTCTTGGGCTTGATTTTTGCAATAATGCGCTTTCCCGGAAGGCGTACTTTTGGTCGATTTTCCACTTGCTTTTATTATAAATCTGCAAAATAAAATACAAGACACTACAAGTGGAATTTATTAGTGATAAATGTATATGAGTATAAAAGGTTTAATTTTACTCCCTTTATGGTAGTAAGTTGACCAGGGAAAAAATATGTCGTTGGTTACAGTCAACAAACTCCCCAAGCTTACCCTTTGCGCGTCCTCGAGCAAAAGAGATAAGTACTTGGTTGTTGATCAGGAGTTGCTACTATGCCGATTACGTTTTACAAGTGCCAGGGTTATAATAAGATTTTCTACCAGAGTTTGAATAAAATGGCACATCTTTTTCCCACCCTTTATTACCTTTCATCGTAGCGGGGCTTTCCGGCTTTTTCTCAAAGCCTTGGGCGGTTGCGAGATAGAACGGTTATAACGAGAGGTGCTTATCATTCATCCTTTTGATCAACTTTTTATCCGGGATTTTATTTAGATAATATTTTTTTTTTCGAGAAAGCATGGGCTTTATTGCTATATTTTTTTTTTGGAGAGGTGGGCTCGCTCGCCCCTAGACTTTGTCTTTTTATTTCCTCTTTTTTTTTTTTTTTTAGAGATGTGGGCTCTACTCGCCCTCGGACATTTGTCTATTTTTCATCTCATTTTTTTAGCATAGCCCAAAAAACATTTTTTTTTTTTTTTTTTTTTTTTTAAAGCATAGATTCCCGGATGTCAAGTTTCTCTTTTGGACGAAGTCATAGCAAATCCATTTGTACCATATCATATTTGGCAACAACTTAGACTAGATAGAGCATATGCAACCCACATGAATCAGGTTTTTTTTTCAGGGATGAGTTTTAGAATTAGCCACTAAACCCAAACTTTAGAGAACTTGAATTATAAACTAGGCACAGGCAAAGCATAAGACAGAGCAACTATTCATCATTTCAACAAGGGACTAAAACTAAACATTTTTATAGCTCATATATATAAGCATTAAGGCACAAAGAAGAGCTACTTATTCTATTTTTGGATTTTTTTTAGTTTTAGTTTTTTTTTCAATGCAATATTGCTGGAATTTAAACATGTTAAAATAAAATAAAATTTGATGAAATTAAATATGCAATGCAATGATACTGCGGGGGTCTTCCCCAAGCTATCTGGAGGCTTTGTGGGTATCTTTATTTATTTTTGTTCTTTTGAGATAAGCGTCATTTTACCTTTGACGGAGGGTCCACTCTTTGGAGTCCGCGATTTGGGACTTTCTCCGTTTTGTTGTTTGATGGTGCACCGGCTCACGAGGAGATACGGAGGGTGCACTTCTTTTTAGCTTCCACACCTTTTGTGGAGGGGTGTATTTTGATTGTTTCTTTGGTTTTGATTCTTTTGGTGTGGAGCTTTCTTCCGGGGTCTTTTGTCCTTTTGTAAAGATGGGGACCTTCTCCTTCTTCTTTGGTTTAGGAGCTATCTTTTTCTTTTGTTCCCACCTTTTTATTTTTGCTGTTGTCTTGGAGGTGTTGCCGGTCTTTGGGGGCTGGATTTCTATTTCTTTAATGCCTTGTTCCCCCATATTTTATCAGGATCATCTTGCACTCTTCGAGACTCGGGGCTGAACTCAAATTTCTCTTCATTGCCATTGATATTGAAGCGGATTTCTCCGACCCCAACATCAATCTGTGGCCCGGCGGTGCTCAAGAATGGTCGTCTAAGGATGAGTGGTGTATCTTTGGTGAACTCCATGTCCAACACCACAAAATCAAGCGGGACAAAATACCCTCGGATTTTCACGGGTATGTCTTACGCAATCCACTTTGGGTACCTTATGGATGAATCTGCCATTTGTAGTGTCATAGATGTTGGCTCAAGATTTGTATGTTTGAGCTTGTCAAAGACGGACTTTGGCATGACACTAACACTTGGCGCCCGAGATCACATAAGGCGTGGTTGAATGTTTGTGTTCCAATTGAGCGAGGGAATTGTAGGGCACCCGGATCTTTCTTCTTTCCTCGGCGCGACGATTCGGGATAGCGGCACTTTGCATTCTTCAGTCAACTTCACATCTTCCGTTGTTGGCGGTGGCGCTTGTTACGGATGATGTCTTTTTATGTACTTGGCATATGATGGCACATGGAGCATATCTAGGAGTGGCACACTTACATGTACTTTTTGGATCATCTCCATGAACCGAGGAGCAAACTGTTCATCCGTGTAATGCGCTTCCTTGTTCTTGTGGCGAAGGGTAGGTACGTCGTAATCAGTATATTCAATGGTACCTCCTCCATACGGTTCCTCCGCTACTACTGTGGGGTTACCTCTTGAGGCGACTTCTCTTTTGCTTTCCTCACCGTAGCATTGGGATTTGGTGGGTCACGAGTAGATCTCCCCCCTCGGTAGTTACTGCATTTATGCTCTCTGGGGGCTTCAGATTGCCTTGAGGTTTTTCTCCCACCGTTACTTGGAGACGGCGACTTCATTTGGGCTATTTGTGCTTCAATCTTCTTGTTGAAGGTCAAGCCCGACTTGTCATAGCGAGTTAAATCCGTCGACTGCTGTGACTCCTTCAAGATGTTATCGGTCCGGCTCATCTTTTTTGGTGAGGTTTTTCGTTAATTTTTGCACGGCCCGGTGCGGGTCCTTCAATGATGGTGACCCGGGGTTATAATTGGAGTTGTACCCTGGTTGCCTTGGAATGGTGGCCTGGGCGGTTGTTCCGACCTGCTGGCGGTTGGCGATACCCGTTCTTTGTTGTTGATGAAGGCGACTTCTTCACGGGTCTCGAGGCGATTATCCACGAGTGGCCAACTTCACCACACGTCTCCTCCAGGTCATGTGAGGCGTACGTGGCGTAGGACCGGGTCTTTTTTGGGCGATAACATCCGTGCTGCGCTCCTCCGGTCTCTTGGCGTGAAGATCCATTTTTGCGGCAAGCATATCCGCCTCCTTCACGGTATGCATGCCTTTTTGTGTTTTGGCGGGGGCTGTCTTCGCCCGGCTCGATTTGCCACCATTTTATCAATCGGGGCTGTTGCTTGATCGATGGTGGCGATAGAAATGCGCCACCGGCGGCGGCGTCGAGGTGCCCGCCGATATGGCCGTGAGACCATTGTAGAAGTTACGGAGCACCGGCCGGTTCTCCATCCGTGGTGCGGGCATGCGAGAATGTATTCTGCGAGGCTCTCCCATGCCTCGGGATGGGTTCCATTGATGTCTGTTTGGAAATTGGCAATCCTCCCCTCGGGGCATTGATTTTGCCCATGGGGGAAGAACTTAGCGAGGAACGCCCGTGAGCACTTGGCCCACGTCTCGATGACTTCCTTGTCTTTGTAGAACCCATTGTTTCGCCTTCCCCACGAGGGGAGAAGGGAAATAGGCGGAACGATGACGTCTCGCTGCGACATCTTTGATGACTATTGTATCGTGCAGCTCAAGGAAGTCTTTGGAGATGAGCATTTGCGTCCTCGCTCGGCGAGTCCACAAAATGGAGTGCACCATGGTGATCAGCCCAAGACGGCGGAAGTTTTTGTCGCCACGTTCACCGTCGGCCCGGTGGGCACGTTGGTGACAGCGGGAGTTGAGAAATCGCGCAGCGACTTCGGGCCATGGCTTGAGTTGCGGTTGGTGCGGGGATGTCGGTCTCGATCGGGGGTTCGGCCAGAAGAAGAAGCGCACGAGACCGGTTCTTCCTTAGGAGTGCCCTACGGATCGGAGATGAAGTTTTTCGACGGGAGGAGGAAGCGACATACACTATCCTGTTTTTCATCCACAACGGGAGAAAACATAAAGATTAGCCTGTATGAGCAAATGGTATCCACGCACACAGTTCATATTCATAGCTTGACTATTTATTATATTTTCTTTTTCACAATGCCTTCCCGCAACGGCGCGCGAAATGCTTGTTGGCATTTCTTAACGCAATCAAAGGAAATAGGTATAAAACCCATCCCCAATAAAGCGTCGAAAATGCACGCTGACATTCCCAAGTAAACCACCATGTCGGTGATCCGAAATGGAATCTGTCGTATGGGATAGATCTTGCCATCTTAGATATTCATCAAGCGCACGGATCTATCATTGTAGCATTTCACCCGGAAGTATTCGAGGGGTATCGTTATTTATATTTTCCCAAAGGAAGGCATGTGATTAATAAATTAGCATGGCATCGAATAGAGGAACATGTGTTTGCTTAGACCAAAATGTTCATAATGAGGGGGTAAGCAATAATGGTTCATGGATAGTGTGACACACACTTAAGAATCCACCAAACAAAAGGATAAAGAAAATAGATAAAGAATAAATGAATAAATGAATAACCTAATGGAGTAGTTCTAATGTATCTAGTCATGGCCATACAAATGAATAGTTAGGATCATATGCAAAGCGATCTAAAGCGTGGTTAGGTCTAGGATAACGAGGGAGACTCTCGGGTGCCATACGCCCAATAGAAGCATTTCTGAACTCCTACGGAACATACGAGCGTGGGGGATTTCAAAGGGCGGTCAAGGCTTGTCACGACCAAGCCGCCTACCCTCAACCGTGGCATGCCCTCATATTCGCTAGGGTGTCGTAATACCCGGGCACCATGCCCGCGTATTAGAGCACTACTCTTGTCCCCCGGGATCCCCACTCGTCGAATGGACGGACTAGAACAAGAGCAAACCCGGAAGGAACAACGAACCGTTATCCCACCTCTAATCAAGTTAGGCATATGATGATCGATGATGAACTGTAATGAACATGTCAAGATTATGATATGTAAACTATATGCTAGTTCATATACCAACACAAGAACATGAACAAAACTATACTCTAGTTCATAAGTTAGGCCAAGAACATAAATATAAGACTTGCAAATAGAAGAATGCTCCATAGAGTAGATGTATTACCAAAGCACTTTCTTCTAGGAGACAAGCCCTCCTTGTAGCTCTTCTACTCCAAGTGCTAACCAAGAAAGAATAAAGAAGAAGAAAGAAGAAGAAGGAAGAAGTAGAAGAAGAGAGAGAGGTAGAGGTGGTAGAGAGGGAGAAATTGCCGGTTTGCTGGACTCCAAGTGGTGTGTATTGAGAGAGGGAGAGAGGGGGCCTACTTATACACTTGGAGGAGGGGCCTAAGTGCTAAATTACACCAAAACCGACACTGGTAAACCTTCCTTGTATCATAAACCGACCAACTAAGGGCGGGAAACCCCGTTGGAAGGTGCACGAACCGCCTCCCCGAGGTGGGCCGAAACCGCCTCAGGGAGGGTACGGCCGCACCAGGTGGTGCGCGCGCAGCCCCAGGCTCGGCCCGCCCGGGTCTCGGTGGGGTGTCGTCTTTCGCCACCGAAAAGTTGTGGGCCGGGCTTTGCTCGGCCCAGATTTGATGTTTTGGGTCGATTTGCTCTTGGGCTTGGATTTTGCAATAATGCGCGCTTTCCGGAAGGCGTACTTTGGTCGATTTTCCACTTGCTTTTATTATAAATCTGCAAAATAAAATACAAGACACTACAAGTGGAATTTATTAGTGATAAATGTATATGAGTATAAAAAGGTTTAATTTTACTCCTTTATGGTAGTAAGTTGACGGGGGAAAAATATGTCGTTGGTTACCGTCAACACTCGGCTTCGGCGGCCCGGGCCTCCTTTTTGGGGAAAAGTCGTGTGGTGGTCTTGGCCCTGCTGGTTTTGACGTTTTGTCCCGATTCTTGGTTGGGCTTGCCATTTTGCTTCTTTGGGCCTTTTTCTATTTGTTGGTTTTTATTTCTTTTTCTTTGTATTTTCGGCCCAAAATGGTTATTCTTGAGTGGATACCTGCAAGTCTAAATAAACACCAAAACTTTGGAATATGTTAGTGGAAATCCCTATTTCTAGATTGTTTTGGTGTTATGTTGACGGTATTTAATTTGCGATTGGTTTGCAGTCAACAATGGCTACTGGGAGGAAGGGCCCTCTTTCGAAGAAATTCGATTGAACCAACCCTCTACGCCTATCTGTTGCAAATACCAAGGGGACGTAGTGGAGGTCATGTATAACCCTGCTGTGGGTATAAACATCATGTCCAAATCCTTTGCACAGCAATGTGACAAGGAAGCACCTAGGACCCACACAGCACGGACTTTGCGCATAGCACCCCGAACCATCGAAAAAATTCGTGAGGTTATACACCCGATTCTTCTTCATAGGAATGTCAAACTCTCTTTTGATTTTCATATTTTTGATATCCAAGATTTTGACATCCCTAATCGGGCATCCCTTGGAAAAGATTCTTGATCTACCACAATCCGGGGATTTAGATGTCAAGCGGGAGGAAAATCATTGTCCATACTAGTTACTCGAGCCAAAAACTTCGGTAACGGACTCCCTCCATGAGTATGACACGCCCGAGGAGGTCAAAGGAGTCATGCTCTATGAAAACCCTAAAACAGACCTAGAACGTGACGCCCAATTCTTCATAGAAGAAGAGGACGACTCAGGGGAAACCATAGAACTTCCCCAAGAGGAAGAGCTGACTCGGCCTCCAGTTGAGCTTAAACCCCTGCCCCCTGGCCTACGCTATGTCTTCCTAAATGGTGACACACAAACTCCGGTTATCATTAGTGATAAACTTAGTGACCAGGAGACGACCCAACTCATAGCCGTTTTAGAGAAACATAGATCGGTCTTCGGGTATTCCTTACAAGATCTAAAAGGGGTAAGCCCAACACTCTGCACACATCGCATACCTATTGACCCTTCCAGTACCCCTTCACGCGAACCACAGAGAAGGCTCAATAATGCGATGCGTGAAGTCGTGAAGAAGGAAGTTCTCAAACTTCTTCACGTCGGGATAATCTATCCCGTACCACATAGCGATTGGGTTAGCCCGGTCCAAGTGGTCCCTAAAAAGGGAGGAATGGCGGTCGTTGAGAACTCTAAAACGAGCTCATTCGCAAAGACAAGTCACGGGGGTGGAGAATGTGCATCGACTATAGAAAACTTAACAAGGCGACTAAGAAAGATCACTTCCCGCTTCCATTCATTGATGAGATGTTGGAGCGGTTAGCGAAACATTCTTTCTTTTGCTTCCTTGATGGGTATTACGGGTACCACGGATCCCGATCCACCACGATGACCAAAGCAAGATCACCTTCACATGCCCATACGGAACCTATGCCTACCGTAGAATGTCATTTGGGGCGTGTAATGCACCACTTCTTTTTCGGGCGGTGTATGATGTCTATCTTCTCAGACATGATTGAAGAGATCATGGTGGTCTTCATGGACGACTTCTCAGTCTATGGTAAGACTTTCGAAAGCTGTCTGAAGAATTTAGACAAGGTCTTGCAACGATGCCAAGAAAAGGACACGGTGCTTAATTGGGAAAAGTGCCATTTTATGGTAGGGAAGGCATCGTTCTTGGACACCTAGTGTCCGAGAGGGGGATTGAGGTAGACAGAGCTAAGATAGACGTTATCGAAAAGCTACCTCCCCCGATGAATGTCAAAGGGATCCGCAGTTTCCTAGGACATGCAAGATTCTATAGGAGGTTCATAAAAGATTTTTTACAAATCTCTAGGCCCCTCATGAACCTGCTAGCCAAGGACGCACCTTTCAACTTCACAGATGAGTGCATGCACGCTTTTGAAACCCTCAAGAAAGCACTCATCTCGGCTCCGATCATCCAACCCCCGGATTGGTCGTTGCCGTTTGAAATCATGTGCGATGCTAGCGACTATGCCGTTGGTGCGGTCTTAGGCCAAACCAAAGACAAAAAGCAGCATGCAATCGCATATGCTAGCAAGACTCTAACAGGAGCCCAGCTTAACTATGCCACCACAGAAAAAGAGCTCCTTGCAGTAGTCTTCGCTATCGAGAAATTTCGCTCTTACTTAGTGGGTGCAAAGATAATCGTTTACACCGACCACGCTGCACTTAAGTATCTGCTCACTAAGAAAGACGCAAAACCTCGGTTGATCCATTTGGATTCTTCTACTCCAAGAATTCGACACGGAAATAAAAGATAAAAAGGGAGTAGAAAATACCGTTGCAGATCATTTGTCGCGTATGCAGGTCACTAACATGCAGGAACCTCCGATCAATGACTACATGCGCGACGACATGCTACTAAAGGTGTCGGACTCCAATCCATGGTATGCAAATATTGTCAACTTTATGGTTGCAGGATATGTACCACCTGGAGAGGACAAGCGGAAATTACAAGTAGAAAGCCGACGACACCTTTAGGATGAACCGCACTGTCTGAGTATGTGGTGATGGCTTCTTTTGCCGAGAAGATGTGTACCAAGGGAAGAGGGATGCGGATCATTGAGAAATGTCATGCATCACCCTACGCCGCCATACTGGGAGTATTCCGTACACAAGCCAAAATCCGGCAAAGGCGGATTCTGCGGCCAACGATGAATGAAGACACAAAAGAATTTATCAGAAGATGCCCAAGCTGCCAAAGGACCGGAAATATCACTGCTCGTGATGCAATGCCCCTACACTACAACCTTCAAATAGAAATATTTGATGTGTGGGGTATTGATTACATGGGGCCATTCCCTAAGTCCCATGATTGCGAGTACATCCCGGTGGCGATGGATTATGTGTCAAAGTGGGTAGAAGCAATGCCATGCGAGCTGGCGACGCCAAACATGCGCAAGATGTTTCACGAAGTGATCTTCCCCCGTTCGAACTCCATGTATGGTGATAAGTGACGAAGGATCACACTTCGTGGACAAATCATTGAGGGCATTCTGAAGGAACTTGGCGCCAAGCACAACATTGCTACCCGTACCATCCGCAAAACCGGCGGGCAAGCCGAAACCTCAAACAAGCAAATCAAAAACATACTCCAGAAGACGATCAATGAGATGGGGAAGGGCTGGAAAAACAAGCTACCAGATGCTCTCTGGGCATACCGGACAACATATAAAGCCCCCATCGGCATGTCACCCTATCGGTGGTATATGGTAAAACCCGCCACTTACCGGTTGAGTTGGAACATCGAGCTCTTTGGGCCATCAAAAAATGGAACATGGACATCAAACTCGGCCCGAAAAGAACCGACGCGAAGCAAATCTACGATTTGGAAGAATGGCGGGAGAAGGCATACCACAAAGTGCAAAGCTCTACAAAGAGTGCACAAAAAGATGGCATGATCGGGCGCATCAAGATCAAAGAATTCACCACGGGCAATAAAGTACTCTTATTCAATTCTCGGGTGAAATTATTCGCGAAAGGAAAGCTGAGGAGCAAGTGGAAAGGACCGTATAATCGTCATCAACACCTCGCCACATGGCGCGATCACAATTCAAGATGACGCCGGTTCGATCCAAAAGGTAAATGGACAACGTCTCAAGCTTTTCTTTGAACCTTTGCACGATCTTAACCAAGAGCTTGATAGAATAGATTTATGCTTTGCAAATAGTTAATTATAATCAGCATAAAAAAAAAGAGCTTGTGAGTCCATAGTTTCTTTGCTTTACCTTTTTTTTTTCCCTCACTAGCTCATGCTGATTTGTGCTTGCTTTATTTATTTATTATTTTGCACAATTTTCTATTTTCAAAGAATAAATCCAAAAAGAAATCAAACCCGAGATGGGGAATGCGGGGTTAGAGCTCGCGACAAGCGGCACAATTCAAATTTTCAAATCAATGACGAACGTGGCGAAAACTTCGACCGGGGGACGCCGAGGTGCGCCCGCACCCTGGCCGGCTCTGGCGGCACCCGATTTCGTCCTGTGCCTTTACCCCGCAAATGAATAGCATTGATCTTTGTTTATTACATCAATTTGAATCGTGTCGAGGCAGAGGGTGATCCTTGTCCTATAAATACCTCACCTCATCTCTCCTCTCCTCACACACTCATCTTCAAGCTCACCATTCCCCAATCCTATACTACTCTTCACAAACCAGCACTCTCCCCAAGCCACAACAACATGGCACTTGTGCCATTCAACAAGGAGAAGGCAATGAACTTTGCAAAGGAGTACCTTGAGAGAGAGAGAACCCCCAAGAGAGCTCTTGCCATCATCCCTTCCTCAAGCAAGTCTCCACCAAAGAAGAAGGCGGCGTTGAAGGGGAAGAGTGCTGCCCCCATGGGCAGCCAAGAAGAGAAGGTGGCCTACACCAATCTTCCACCTAAAAATCCTTCCGATTTTTCCCGTAGTTCCGGCTCATGCTTCCCCTACACATTAGAGCAAATGCCGAATGGGGAGTGGAAGAAGAAGGTCCCTAAGCCACAAATCAGAGGGCAACCGGCAGGCTTCTTCGGCGACGACGAGATAGTTCCTAAGGAGGGACTCACAGCCGGAAGTTTGAACAAGAAGATCCAAGAGCTCTCTGATTTTGTCCATGTTCTCCTAGGTAGATTAGCTGAACGACATAGCGCTAATATTCGCCTTAAGAGAGAGTTAGCGGACCTCCATTGTAGCACTCACGAGGAGTTGAGGGTTGCCGCTAAGGACATGGGGGTAGAACATTTCGGTGAACCTTGCTGATCCCTTCTAGAGCACTTCTACGTCCCCAAATAATTAGGCGCGCACGCGAGACTTTTTAATTTTCAGCATTTCCCTTTCCAATTATTTTGTAATTCCTTCAAGTTGGCGTCTACATTTGTATTATAATTATTTATGAATTCAATAAAGCTTGTCTTTGGAAAATTGTGTATGTCTCCACTTGTTTTTTGTCTTGTGCAAAAAGAAAATAAAATAGGTACAAAAACAAGTGTGGGGGAGGCAACCGTCTCTCACAAGAAAGGTACGCATTGTATAAATTCGAAATTTGACTTGTGGCATACTTTCTCTACCTCCCATGTTTAAACATGTTCTTTGAACCTGAACCTAAGTTGGCAAAACTCCATCTCTAGTCTACCAATTGAGAAAATGGCATGCATACATTTTATTCCTCGCCAAAACCATACTTTGATGAGCAACTACCGTTAGGGACCTCATGTTCATCTAAACAATTGAGCTTTGAGATATGGTAGAATGACTTGACACTTGCTCTCTTATGCTATGAGACTTGGTTTTATTTTCAAAAATTCAAATAAAGCATGCTCTGGTTTTGACTTAGACAAATCCTACCAAAGCCCTGAATAATGACATGAATATCCACTATAGCTACTACCTCTTGTATTGAGTTTTGTCAGGCTCAGTTGATCTGCGTTGAGAGAGGCTCATACTCCCAAGATCGAAAAACACGTACACCCACATTTACGCCGGTTCTCACAATGAGAATTGCGCACAACATGCATCTTTACCATCCACTAAATAAATACTCCATCCATCATACCATGATCATCTCCTGTATCGAGAAAAAGTATCATGCGAAAAAGAGAATACAAAGGCTATAAAAAAAAAAAGAAAAAGAATAAGAGATGAAAAATGGATAAGTGTCCGAGGGCGAGTAGAGCCCACATCTCAAAAAAAAAAAAAAAAGAGAGAGAAGAAAGAAGTAGCCTGTATCTCTCCAAAAGCATACAAAAAGAGAAAAGAGAGAGATCATGAGTCAAGGAGTAACCGCAAAACAAAATACCACAAATATTTTCCACACACTTTTGCACATTTCGATCTAGGGGTATGGCACCTCTTTCCAACGATCCAGAGCTTGACCCGACAAAACATACAGAGGTATGTATGCATCACTCCACTCAAAGATCCGCAAAACCCTGCAAAAAGATAGGATGAGTGAGAGCGAGAGTGCTTTGGCAAGGAAACACAAAATGAGTGACTATGTGAGAATCAACCATGGAGCATTGCTATTTTATCTTTAAAAATTCAAAAATCAACCAAGTCTTTGCACATGAGTAGTAGTAAGGAGATATGATTTTTGTTCCATTCTTGAATCGCCCAAGATAACATGATAGCCACTCTTGAATGCTCACAACGCAGGTGAGGCCGGAATAACTTGTATGCAGGTCTACATCTTGGAGATTGAACCACTCTAGTCCTTACGCCTTCACTCGAGGGACGAGTAAAGGGCTAAGTGTGGGGAGTTTGTTGACGGTAACCAACTACATATCAAACACCGTCAACATACACCAAAAACTACCTAGTGATAGGGTTTATAAATTAACAAATTCCATAGTTTTGGTGAATATTTGGTTCTTGCAGGTACAAGACAAGACATGTGCACTTTGGGCCAAAATACAAGGAAAAAGAAGAATAAAACAATAAATAGAAAAAACTCAAAAGTGATAAATGGCAAGTCAACCCAACTCACCTCGGCCGGGCCACAAACTCGGGCTCTCCACGACAACACAAGGCCCAAGGTGACGAAACACGGCGACACGACAACAAAGTTGGGCCGAGGCCGGGCCGGCCAGGTGCCCCCGCACCAGGGGGTGCGCCCCGCACCCTCCTGGCGCCGAGGTGGGGCCGGGCGGTGCGAGGCGGTTCATTCACTCGAGGAACGTCGGTGGCGCCGTGGACCAGGTTCGAGTGAACCTCTAAAACCGACTATTCTTGGTCGATTTGGACATTATGGTGGTGGTGGCTATTTTCCAAGAACCCCCTCTACTCAAGCTATAAAAGGAGGGCTCCTACCTCTCTCTCAACAACACTTACAAGGAGAATTCAACACATTTGAGCAAGAGAAGTAGATTAGTCTTCTTTCTACCTTCTAAATTCTAGAGAGTGAGAGAGGGAGAGCTAGAAGGAAACTTTGCTCCTTCTACTCGGAGTTGTCGAAGTAGCCGGTGATCAGTGATTCCTAGGAGTTCGGAGTCTTGGGACTTGTCGGCACCATGGCGCTTGTACCTCTACAAGCTTCTTACAATTTGGTGAGCAAGCTTGTGTTCATCTCTCGGCTTATTGTCTTTCCGAATATATTATCTTAACTTGTTATAGTCTTACGGGATCGGTAGATTGTCTCGTAAGAGCGTTAGTTCTTGGTGAAGGAACTCTTTGGCCGGGGAACCTTGGCCAACATCAAGAAGCTGTGACCAATAGTGCAAGCGTGGTGTTTGGGCTAGCGTTCACCGACCTTTTGTGAAGCATCCCATGGTCGTGAGGGTGGCGGCGGGGTTGTGACAGCCTTGTGCGTCCCTTGTAATCCCTCCACGTTCGGGTGTGACGTAGAGCTAATTGGGACTCGCCGGTTTGGGCAAGGGGGGTGCCGAAATAAGGGAGATAACAACGCGAGAAATCCCTGTCCAAAAATCTAAGCCCATAGAGATACCTCATTACTCATAGAACCTAACCTTGCCTTGGGAAGGCACAGGCCCAGGAAGCCCTCAACGCAGCCGTCCTTGCGAATTATACGATACCCTCGTTTATCGCAGGGTGAAGTGCTACAACGGTATTTTCCGTGCGCTTGCGGACTCATCGACACTCAATTAATGCATATTTTATTACCACCGGAGTGAACTGAAAAGACAATATTACATGTCAAATCATAACCAAATATTATTTATCTGACAAGTTCCACGAGTTTTGGTGCTCTAGTTGTTTTGCAGGAAATCCTAATTTTTCACAGATAAAAACTATCCAAAATGATGAAACGGAGTATACCATTACGAAGAGCTCGTCGCGCTGATCAAAACGGATATACTACTTGCCATGTTTGGACTCGGATCAAGAAGATATGGTACAAAGAAGAAATCACATGAAATGACGGACTTACGTGAACAGTGCCATGCGGAGCGAACCAAAAATAGCCACGTGGCCAGCAGGTTCGCGCGCGGGCATGCGCGCACGCGCGCTCGGGCGCTCGCCGAATTTGAATCAGGCCAAGCAGGCGGCGACACGTGGCGCAGGAAATTTCCACCGCGCGCGCGCCCACGCGCGGGAGCGGGCGGGAACTATTTTCGGCCGGGCCAGGACACGTGGCGGCGTGGGAGCGAGGCGCGCAAGGCGGTGGCGCGTACTGCGCGGTTGGACCGCCGGTTCGGCCGGTTTTGGCCCAATTGGATCGCAGATTTCTTCCCAGAAATAGAAAACAGCCAGCAGTTCATCGGTTTTGCTCTGGTTCAAGGCCTTCCGGACCGGTTCCCGCCCGGTTTTCGACACATTTCGGAAGGAAATATTTCCCGCCAGCTTGGAGGCGGTTGCATGGTCAAGAGGTCGGTTTTGGCACTAGAATCAAGGAAGGCCCTCCATTCTCTCCTCCTCTCCACTATAAATTGAGGGGCACTTCACACATTAGAACACACACCATTCTACACTTGAGCAATACATTCCACATTATATTTTGTAGTAGTGTCCCTCTAGGTGCTCTCACCTAGTTGTACAAGTTAGAAAAAGAGAGAGAGAAAGAGAGGCAAATCTAGAGCGAGAAGGAGTCGGTCCAGCCGAATCCTCCTCGACTTTGTACCTCATCGGGTGTAGTTGATCTTCAAGCTACATCCGGAATATTACTTTGGTATTTCTGGCTCATCTCTTAAATTAAGTTCGGTGTTTATCTCAAGTTCATCTATTGGATTCCTCGCATACATTAAGTATTCGGAATTGCAACCAACCCTGATTTGTTGTGGTAGCCCGGTGGTGACGACCACGCCGGTCTTTGTAGTCCACCACGTTTGGGTTAGTGTTGTAGGACCGTAGTCGGAGCTTCCTAGCCCCCTTCTCATCCTAGTCCATGGCTAGTGTTCTGATGTCCTAAAGTGAGTGAATTTAAGATAATCTGTTCATTGATTCTTAGATTGGCCAGGTAACCCTAGGAAATTCCTCTCATCTCACAAAAACACTTTTATTCATGGACGACCTTGATCCTTAATTAACACACTTCACGCGTTCCCACGAGGAAATCGATACCTAACTCTAGGTGAAAGCTACAACGGTATTTCCGTACGCTTGCGGGATTCA
Source organism: Hyparrhenia diplandra (assembly GCA_015847255.1). NCBI lineage: Eukaryota > Viridiplantae > Streptophyta > Magnoliopsida > Poales > Poaceae > Hyparrhenia > Hyparrhenia diplandra. The sequence goes on from JADLZK010003865.1 coordinate 93,170, forward strand.
TTCTGTTTGCGTTAAGAAACGCCAACAAGCTTTCTGGCACCGTTGCCGGGGAACGGTAGTTGTGCTAGTTTCGAACCAAGTTTGTCTGCGTGTCTTTTCCACCTTACCACCACCATCTTACCACATGGATTCTACTCCCACATATAAATACTCTGCTCCAAAGGGCGAATTGTTGGAGCCCCCACAATCATCACATCCTATCCTTACATCTAGCTATGAACTTCGCCCTTCGTTCATAGCATTGGTTCAGGGGCAACCCTTCTCTGGAGAAGAAGGTGAAAATCCATATGACCACCTTCGGGATTTTGAGCACTTATGTTCATGCCAGAATATTTCTGGCATGACACATGAGACTTTAAAATGGAAATTATTTCCGTTCTCTCTTTCTAAGAGGGCAAAATAATGGTATGCTCATACCGTGAGAAGCATAAATGGAGAATGGAATGAACTACGAGACAAATTTTGTCTTGCTTTCTTCCCCATTTCTCGAATTATCACTCTTCGTCTCGAAATCCTTTCCTTCAAACAAAAAGAGAAGGAAACATTAGGAGCAGCTTGGGCAAGATTTACAAATTTAAATACTTTCGGCCCAGATTTGTCCATACCGACCATATCCTTTTACAACACTTTCATTCGGACTTAGCAAAGAAGTCGCCCTTTTTTCTTGATACCTCCCGAGGGAGGGTCATTCGCATAAAACCATTAGTGAGGGAAAGCCATCCTTAATAAAATCCTTGAAAACACCCCTTACACTAGCATTTTTGATGAACCCCCTAAAGAGGAAGTAAAGCCAAGCCCCCGAATAAAAAAGAGGAGGTACATGCAACCAAACTAGAAAGTCCCATTGAACCTTTGCAAAAGTTGGTTGATGAAAAACCTCTCGATAAGGGGACGCGAACTCAACAAAAAGATGTTGAAACATTCCCTTCAATGTTTCCCTTTGAGTTCGAGGAAGACATCTTTGAAGATTATGGAAATACCTCGAATTTTTTCTGTCTTTAGAAGGCAAGCCGCTCCATCCGACCAGCACAAAGAATCTGTTTCCCCGAGAACACATCAAAAACCTTTCGGCGGTCGTGAGTTATGAATGGTTGAAGGAAGTAGAGATATCCTCTGATATAGCTAGAATCGCCTCTCCTTCAACCATGCATTTGTGTCAAATTAGGAGTTCTAGTATGGAAGTTCACTACAATCCCTTCTGTCGGGATAAATTTAATGTCAAAAAAAAATTAGCTAATTCTCTTTATCCCAACGTATCCTTAACCCCATCTAAAAAACTCCTACAAATCATGTTAGGACCCATACTTGAAAGCCACGGGGTCTTGAGGGTTGTTCCTGTCACAATTGACAACTCCCAGATTTGTCTAGATTTTCATATTTATGACAACTCGGAAACACCGCTCTTGATTGGTACACCAATCATGAAACTAGTAGGGAATAAATCTTCACGAGGTCATTTAGACTTCAAAGTCGGCAATTCCACTATCGACATTCCTATTGCCCGTTCTATTAACACGATAGTGGAACCCAACCCCAAACAAGACCCTATTGAGGATGTCTTGATGGCTTTTCTTGATGACATGGTTGAACCAGTTATAGACCATGAAAATTTCATTCAAGAAGAAGAGGAAGAGCTGGTAGAGCCCATTGAGCTAGACCTAAATGAAAAGCCATCACAACCCTCAATCGAACTTAAACCTCTTCCACCCGGCCTAAAATATGTCTTTCTAAATGATAACCGTGAAACTCCCGTTATCATAAGCGACAAGCTTTCCCAAGAAGAAACCCTTAAACTTATCATTTGTCCTAGAAAGACATAAATCAGCCATAGGCTACTCTCTCCAGGACCTTAAAGGGATTAGTCCCATGCTTTGCACTCATAGAATCCCCTGTCGATCCCGATTCTTCACCATCAACGGAACCACAACGGAGACTTAACAAAGCTTTGCGAGAGGTTGTTATGAAAGAGGTCCTAAAACTCCTACACGCCGGGATTATCTATCCCGTGCCACATAGTGAGTGGGTCAGCCCCGGCCCAAGGTTGTACCCAAGAAAGGAGGTATGACAGTCATTAAGAATGAAAAGAATGAACTCATCCCGCAACGAACTGTCACGGGGTGGCGGATGTGTATCGATTACCGAAAACTCAATAAGGCCACAAAGAAAGATCATTTCCCGTTGCCATTCATTGACGAAATGTTAGAACGCCTCTCAAACCATTCTTTCTATTGTTTCCTTGATGGGTATTCTGGGTATCATCAAATCCCGATCCACCCCGATGACCAAAGTAAGACTACCTTCACATGCCCATATGGAACTTATGCATTTCGACGTATGTCGTTCGGTTTATGCAATGCTCCAGCATCCTTCCAACGGTGCATGATGTCTATCTTCTCTGACATGATCGAGAAAATCATGGAGGTCTTCATGGACGATTTTACCGTCTATGGCAAAACCTTCACAGATTGTCTAGAGAATTTAGAAAAAGTCTTACAACGGTGTGAAGAAAAGGACTTAGTCCTGAACTGGGAAAAATGCCATTTAGGAAGGAATAGTGCTTGGACACAAGGTGTCCGCTCGTGGGATAGAAGTGGATAAAGCAAAGGTAGAGATCATTGAACAACTTCCACCCCCCACGAATGTGAAAGGCATTCGTAGCTTTTTGGGCCATGCAGGATTCTATAGGCGATTTATCAAAGATTTTTCTCAAATCGCTAGACCCCTAAACCTTTGTTGGCTAAAGACGTGCCTTTCATCTTTAACAATGAGTGCCATGAAGCCTTTCAAATCTTGAAAAAGGCACTCATTTCAGCTCCAATCATCCAACCACCTGATTGGAAGTTGCCCTTTGAAATCATGTGTGATGCTAGCGACTTTGCTGTTGGTGCCGTTTTGGGCCAAACAAAGGATAAAAAGCATTATGCTATATCCTATGCTAGCAAAACTTTATCTGGGGCACAACTGAATTATGCCACAACTGAAAAAGAGTTGTTGGCTGTGGTCTTTGCAATAGACAAGTTTAGATCTTACTTAGTAGGGGCAAAGGTAATCGTCTATTCAGACCATGCCGCACTCAAATACCTCCTCACTAAGAAAGATGCAAAGCCTCAACTAATCCGATGGATTCTTCTCGCTCCAAGAATTTGACATAGAAATTGCGTGATAAAAAGGGAGTAGAAAAACTCGGTAGCCGATCACTTGTCTAGGCTTCAGTTCAAGGAAACACATGAGTTGCCCATCAATGACCACCTAAGGGATGACACCCTGCTCCAAATAACGGACTACACTCCTTGGTATGCAGACATCGTGAACTTCATAGTATCCGGCTATGTCCGACCTGGTGAGGACAAAAAGAAATTAATCCATGATAGCCGTAGTCACCTATGGGATGACCCATACCTATATCGGCTTTGTGCCGATGGATTGTTGAGAAGATGTGTTCCTATGGTTGAGGCTACAAAGATTATGGAAAGATGTCATGCCTCGCCATATGGAGGACATTATGGAGCATTTTCAACACATGCCGGGATCCGGCAAAGTGGTTTTTATTGGCCAACGATGTATCAAGATACAAAAGAGTTTATCAGAAGATGCCACCAATGTCAGAAACATGGGAACATCAATACGCGAGATGCAATGCCTCTTATGAACAATCTCCAAATAGAACTCTTTGATGTGTGGGGGATTGATTTCATGGGACCATTCCCTAAGTCCAAAAATTGTGAGTACATTTTGGTAGCTGTGGACCATGTGTCCAAATGGGTAGAAGCAATACCGTGTCGAACTAATGATTCAAAACAAGCCAAGAGAATGTTCCATGAAGTGATTTTTCCTCGCTTTGGTACACCCCGGATGGTCATCAGCGATGGAGGATCTCACTTCATAGAAAAAGCCTTCCGAGACTACCTAGCGGAACATGGAGTTCGTCACAATATTGCAACACCATACCATCCCCAAACTAATGGCCAAGCGTAAAACATCTAATAAGCAAATAAAAAATATTACGCAAAGGGGCGTGAACGAAATGGGTAAGGGATGGAAAGACAAACTCCCCCGATGCACTTTGGGCCTACCGCATCGCTTACAAAACACCCATAGGCATGTCACCTTATCGGCTAGTATATGGGAAAACGTGCCATCTACCCGTTGAGTTAGAATTCGGGGCCCATTGGGCAATTAAGAAATGGAACATGGATCTCCACCTAGCCGGGCAAAAATTGTCAAATACAACTAACCGAACTTGAAGAATGGAGAGAAAAAGCGTATCACAACTCAAAAAATATACAAAGAAAGAACAAAGAGATGGCATGATAAGAGGATAAAACACAAAGAATTTAATCTGGCTGGCGACAAGGTTCTACTTTTCAATTCAAAAGTAAAACTTTTTGGACATGGTAAGCTACGAAGCAAGTGGGATGGACCTTACAAGGTCATCGACACTTCGATCATGGAGCCATCACCATCCAAGACGACCGAGGTAATATGTTCAAGGTAAATGGCCAACGTCTAAAAGTTTTTCTTGAACCTCAAATTGTAGAAGAAATTGACTCGATTGAATTCCACGCAATTTAATGATTCAATCTAATGTTCAATCTTGCAAAAAAAAAAAAAAAAAAAAAATGAATGTAATAAAGAAGAAAAAATAAATCTTTAACTCTCTGGTGTTTTTCCACCAGTAAGAGTCCTTGTTATTTTCACTTGTCTTTTGTCTTTGAAAAAAAAAAAACAGATATGGCTTCAAAGAAGTGTGGGGGTGTGCAAGATTCCATTGAAGAACGAAAGCACCAAACCACATCACGAACCGGTGGAGAAGCACTACAAAACTTCGGTTTGATCATTTCCTTTCCACCTGTTCATATGCATGCTCTTGGTTCAACAATTGTTTGAACTTGCAAATTTGAAAAGAACCAAATTCCACACTTAGATTTAAAATTTAAAAGTAAATATGAATATACCTCTTTGAGTTTGGCCTGCATAAATTTTATTCCTTACATATCCTTAGTGCTTGTGGGAAAATATATATAGGAAAAACATATTGCCTAAGTTGTTGTGAAGTGAGATATGGCTTTGGCATGGGAATCCAACCTTTTCCATTCGAAGTACTTGGAGAATTTCTGTTTTATAAAAATGCTAAAAACCATAGTTTCTCATACTCCTCAATGGTGATAAATTCCTACCAAGGCCAAATATATCATGGTACAATTTGAAAACCTTCTACATATGCTACTTGTTTTTGTATTGAGCTTTGTCAAACTTTGTTGACCCGTGTTGAGAAATTTATCATGCTCTTAAATCAAGACCACGTACACGCCACCTAATATATGCACTACTCCTACACTGGGAGTAGGCGCAAAACATGCCTTCCATTTAGATCCACCAGAAAATGTTCTACTCCTACACTAGGAGTAAACAAAAAAATATATTGGTTAGGTTTCTTTCAAAACAAATGCTCCAAATAGTTGGTCATATCTCTCTCAAAAAATTTTGTTGCAAAAAGAGACATGAGGCTATCATTAAAAAAAAAGAATGAGAGATAAAAAAAAAAGAGAGAAAAAAAAATGGACAAGTGTCCGAAATTAAAACAATGGGTACTTAGATGCCCGCCTCTCTATATAAAAAAAAAAAAAAAGAAAAGAAACAAAAGATGAGAATAAAAGATAGCCCATGTTCTCACAAATATTTTCCCCAAAGTCTCAATAAAGAGAGAGATATTTCAAGGAGCATAGTAGAAATAGGATAGCCACTATATATATCCACACACTTGCACATCTTGATTTTATTGTATGACATTTTTCTCCATGGATCCATTGTTTGACTAAGCAAAATATGCAATGCAAGTATGCTCACAAAATTTTCCTACCTAAGCTCCGGATAAGCTTTATAGAAGTAGGAAGGAAAAGAAGGCAAAGCTATAAAATCCCTTGGTGTGGAGATAAAACACCACCTGAGTGACTGAGAGTACCATTTGAGGAGTACATGTGAGCTATGATTTATTTTCAAAAAAAAAAAAAAACCAAGTCACTAAGATGCGAAATTGGGATGAGATGACTTTGTTTCAAAGCTGTTCCATTTCTCAACCACTCAAGGATATATGTTAGACACTCCACATATCCCACATTAATGAGGTATGTCTAGGGATGATCTTTATGTCGGGTTCATAACTTGAATTGCTATGTTTATACTTACTTTATCACCAATCTTTACTCGGGACGAGCAAAGAGCCAAGTGTGGGGGGAACTTGTTGACACTCAATTAATGCATATTTTATTACCACCGGAGTGAACTGAAAAGACAATATTACATGTCAAATCATAACCAAATATTATTTATCTGACAAGTTCCACGAGTTTTGGTGCTCTAGTTGTTTTGCAGGAAATCCTAATTTTTCGCAGATAAAAACTATCCAAAATGATGAAACGGAGTATACCATTACGAAGAGCTCGTCGCGCTGATCAAAACGGATATACTACTTGCCATGTTTGGACTCGGATCAAGAAGATATGGTACAAAGAAGAAATCATATGAAATGACGGACTTATGTGAACAGTGCCATGCGGAGCGAACCAAAAATAGCCACGTGGCCAGCAGGTTCGCGCGCGGGCATGCGCGCACGCGCGCTCGGGCGCTCGCCGAATTTGAATCAGGCCAAGCAGGCGGCGACACGTGGCGCAGGAAATTTCCACCGCGCGCGCGCCCACGCGCGGGAGCGGGCGGGAACTATTTTCGGCCGGGCCAGGACACGTGGCGGCGTGGGAGCGAGGCGCGCAAGGCGGTGGCGCGTACTGCGCGGTTGGACCGCCGGTTCGGCCGGTTTTGGCCCAATTGGACCGCAGATTTCTTCCCAGAAATAGAAAACAGCCAGCAATTCATCGGTTTTGCTCCGGTTCAAGGCCTTCCGGACCGGTTCCCGCCCGGTTTTCGACACATTTCGGAAGGGAAACATTTTCCCGCCAGCTTGGAGGCGGTTGCATGGTCAAGAGGTCGGTTTTGGCACTAGAATCAAGGAAGGCCCTCCATTCTCTCCTCCTCTCCACTATAAATTGAGGGGCACTTCACACATTAGAACACACACCATTCTACACTTGAGCAATACATTCCACATTATATTTTGTAGTAGTGTCCCTCTAGGTGCTCTCACCTAGTTGTACAAGTTAGAAAAGAGAAGAGAGAAAGAGAGAGGCAAAGCTAGAGCAGAGAAGGAGTCGGGTCTGTCGAATCCTCCTCGACTTTGTACCTCATCGGGTGTAGTTGATCTTCAAGCTACATCTGGAATATTACTTTGGTATTTCTGGCTCATCTCTTAAATTAAGTTCAGTGTTTATCTCAAGTTCATCTATTGGATTCCTGCATACATTAAGTATTCTGGAATTGCAACCAACCCTACGGACTGTTGTGGTAGCCCCAGGTGGTGACAGCCCTGACGGTCTTTGTAGTCCACCACGTTTGGGTTAGTGTTGTAGGACCGTAGTCGGAGCTTCCTAGCCCCCTTCTCATCCTAGTCCGTGGCTAGTGTTCTGATGTCCTAAAGTGAGTGAATTTAAGATAATCTGTTCATTGATTCTTAGATTGGCCAGGTAACCCTAGGAAATTCCTCTCATCTCACAAAAACACTTTTATTCGTGGACGACCTTGATCCTTAATTAACACACTTCACGTTCCCTCGAGGAAATCGATACCTAACTCTAGGTGAAAGCTACAACGGTATTTCCGTGCGCTGCGGGATGCATTCTCGTTTGCGTTAAGAAACGCCAACACACCGGACTTTGTCGCTTTCGCTAAGAAACACCAACAGTGTCCCAACGTCCCGCGCCGTGCAGGGTGGGCGCCGGCACGGCGTCTTGTATTTGGCGGGCGCGCGGCATGATGCGCCGGACGCTGGGTCCAGAGCACCGCACGCTGGCGTCGCGCCGGACGCCGCGCCAAACGTTAGCGCAAAGCATCGCGCCCTGGTGCATCCGGCGCGCCGCCAACGACTAGCTCTCGGCGCCTCATTTGAACGGCGCTGGCGGCGTCCGGGGTGGTGACCGGGCGCGCGACGGTCTTTGTACAGGCCGAAAACACGTTTTTGTCCCCAACGGCTCTATTTAGAAGGAGGCTCTATATATACTTGTTTGCTCGGCAAAGGGGAGCTCTCTTGCACAATTTAATTGACTCCATCACACTTTGAGCGTAGCTAACTCTCTCCCGTTGCTTGTGAGCACATTCTTGAGAGATTTGAGGAGATTCAAGTGCATTGCTTTGAGTGTTGCATTTAGAGGCACTTGAGGGTCGTCGTTGCCGGTGGATTTCTTGTTGCTCTTGGAGAGCACCACTCCTAGACCGGCTCGGTGATCGTTGGAGGCGTTGGGAAGAAAAGGTGATTGTTCTCGCCCGCTTCCGGTGATTGTAAGGGGTTTGTGATCTTCCCTGGCGGAGCGCCAAATTGATACTCTAGTGGATTGCTCGTGTCGTTGAGTTACCACTCAATCGCGTGTATCAAGAGGGCCTAGTGAGGCAAGGCGTGCGCGTCACCTTGATCCACCGTTGAGACGGTCGACACAACCGGAGACTAGCTTGAGGGTGCTCAGGTGAACTCCGGGTGAACAAATCAAGTGTCATCCCTTGTGATTGATTGTCTCCCGGTGATTGGTTTCATCGTGCTCATATTGTGATATCATCTTCCGGTGATAGATTGACATTCCTCGACACGTCGGTATAACACCTCCTCACTACTTTGCTTTTACTTCGCTATTATATCTTGTGCTTGTGTAGTGCTCGTTGCTTAGTTTGTTAGAGTCATTAGCTTGTTCACCTAGTTGGTAGAGTCGAGACTTAGCCTCTTGTGTGAATTAGAGACTCTAGCAACTAGAAGTGATACTAGGTGGCTTGCCGACAAGTAGAGCTAGAGCAAACGCTTTTACGCTTTGTTATTAACTAACAAGTTGCTCTAGTGAATTTGTACAATTTTTATTAGGCTATTCACCCCCTCTAGCCATTTAGGACCTTTCAAAGTGTGTGGGGTGCTGGTGTGCTAAGTGTTGGGCAGGCGCTTTTGCCGTGTGCCGCGATGGGATACCCGGCAAACATGAGATTTTTGCCGTAGCCCCAACGCGCACACGACAACAATTTTTTTCACTTTTTTTAATTTTCCTTTTCTTTATGAATTCTGAACCAGTTTTCCGTGTGCTGCCAGGAGGGCACATGGCAAACATGAAGATTTGCCGTGTGCCCCAATGCCGCACACGGCGCAAATTTTTTTTCTTTTTTGGTTTTCATTTAATTTTTTTTTATTTACTCCGTTAATTTTTTTCTCTGTCTTTTTATTCCTTTCCTTTTTCTCTTTCTTCTTTTCATTTTTTTATATACTTTTGCCGTGTGCTGCGCTGCAGGCACACGACAAACATAAACTTTGCCGAGTGCGGCCCGCACGGCACACGGCAAACAATGGAAAGTGAGCTATATTTCATGTGGTTTTTTTTCCTTTTCCGCGACTAGTTTCACTAAATAGTTCGTAGGTCATATGAAATTTCTGTGTCAAATTCACTCAACATTGTATATCTAGAGTTTATACGAATATTGCACCATTATTTCATGTGGTTATTTTTCGAATTCAAATTTTCACAATTAAAAATCTATAATTGCTGCAATAAATTAAAAATAGCAAACCGATCCGGAAAAAATCCAAATTTTGAAACGACACAACCTCTATGGTGTATTATATGTACAAAATGTTTCGAAGTAAAACCCAAACACAAAAGTTGAATCGACTCTAAACCATACCACTTCATTCTCAACTCTGAATCTTCTTCGAGATTCTTCGGTTTGTAAGCATTGTGCGTGACAACTTGTGTGAAATCTTCTCAAACTTTTTCCACAGCCTCAACGTATCATAACATGACATCTGTACAATTTCAGGATTTACTGACTTAAATATAGTTTATTATATTTTTCGAAACGTCCCACCACTCGTTACACTTCGTGTCTCCTGAACAAGTTGTTCGAAATTAAGTTTCCATTTGGATAGTATGTTCTCAACAGGGTTGGGTAACATGAATATCATTTTTCTAATTTTTTTTTCAAGTATTTCACTCACTTCTAGTTCAAATTTAACCGCATTCAAAAATATGCAAAGAAATGATGTTAATTACTAAAATATAGCAAACATATACAAGAAATTATAAAATTTTTACATGGAATTCAAAATTTCGAGTTTGAGAGTAGAAAAATTTTCAAGCAGAAAATGAAAAAAAAATTGTTTGCCGTGGTGCCGGAATTGGGGCACACGGCAAACCCGGCTTTGCCCTATGTCTGACAACGACACACGGCAAACATTTCTACTTTGCCGTGTGTCCATACCTGGGAATGGTTTGGACCAAAACTGGATTTAATGGTTTGGTTTGTTGTTTGGGCCTGTATGGTCTGAGGGCAAATGAGTTACAAAGTTTATGGGCTAGTTTGGTTTGGGGCAGTAGCAATAATGGACTGGAACGGTTTGACACAGGCCACAACCGAAGCCCACCATGCCGACAGTTGAAGCACTGCCAAGACGCGCAGTCGCCGACCGACCACCAAGGCCGATCCATGGATTAATGGGCTGAACCCGTCTGGTTTGGTTTGTTATGTGGATGGAAGTGATGGTTCAGGGTGGTTTAGCTTCAGCAAATGAATGGGTGGACTGGAGTGGGTTAATTAAATAGGACATGCACGTCTGGTTCGGTGCGGGTTCGGTGCGGATTTCAATCCATTGTCAGTATGCAATACGGTAAAAATCAAAAAAGTTCAATATGTTGACTATAAATTAACCAAACCTAGGCTCAATTTCAAAAGAAATGCTATTTTTTGCATCGTACTTCTGAAAAAAGAAAACAATTTTTGATTTATTGATTCCTCAGTTTCATAGAAAAAACAACAAATTTCAATCAATTCTAGGCACACAAATCCACACTCCCTAAACCGAATTGGATAAATTACAGTTAGCATACACCAACCTATTCTCCTATGTCCAAATCAAATTTAGTAAACACAAGCACACACCAACCCATTCTTTATCCTTAATTCTTTTCACTCAGCACGCCAGACCTGCTAAAAGAATCAAGATACGCTCCAAGTATTGAATCTCACCAACCCATGAACAATACAAATACAACTCTTCAGCTTGCTTGACAACTCAGCAAGGACGGGCAGGCCAGCAGGGAGTCCGAGCGCACCGCGTCAGGGTCATGGGGTAGCACCTTGACGCGCCCACTGCCGGCGCACTGGTGGAGCGCGGCCACGCAGGGCCATGGGGTGGCGCCGCGTCAGGGGTGCCGCTCGGACAGGCGGTAGCCTGCTCGAATCTGAGCGCGCCACTGGACCTCAGGGCTTGGCCGTGGGGTGGGGGTGGCGGTCGCCATTCCGGATTGATGACGACCTCTCGCACAGATTTCCATTTGGGACCATGGTGCCTGCTTGGGCCAAATTTTTCTGGCCTGCCAAGAAGTAAATTTTATTGAGCCAAATTGTAGGGTAGTCCTGGGCATACCTAGACTACCCACTAAGCCCGCCACTGCCTGTCGCCTGGGAAATACTATATTCCCAGCCAACTGGGATACAGTAAATCCTTAGTACACATGTTACTTTACAAAGAAAGGATGCACAGCCATGCCGGTGGAAATTGAAGTCCACGTCGACCGTCACCACGGCTAGCAGCTAATGATCAGGGTGTGTGCACACGTAATAAGTTGTACAATTGAGAGACTTATTAAACAGGTGTCGCTATAGCCTGCAGTGGTGTAGCCATGGACACGTTAAGCCCAAACCTCTCAGTCATGTCCAGCGCCCCATTCTTGGCATCACCTGCCTGAGGAGGAAGACTCCACTCGAAGCGATGCAGCAAGGACGCGAGCATGAGATGAACCATGCGAAGCGCCAGCGGCATCCCGGGGCACATCCTCCGCCCGGACCCAAACGGCAGGAGCTCGAAGTCTCGGCCGCGGAAATCCACTGCTTTCTTGCCGCCGTTGTCCTCCACCAAGAACCTCTCCGGCATGAACTTGTCCGGCTCCGGCCACACCTTGCCGTCGTGGGCCGATCGCCCACACACGTTCGTTCACCGACGGCAGCCCTTGGGCACCAGCGTAGGCGCCGCCAGCGGATCTGCGTCGCCGTCTCGGCATGGTGCGGGAGCAGGAGCGGCGCCGGAGGGTGGATGCGGAAGGTCTCCTTCACGATAGCCTGGAGGTACTTGAGCTGCGCAATGTCGGACTCCTCCACCTCCGGTCGGAGCCCAGCACCTGCCTGAGCTCGCACGAGCTTTAGCCATGGCGGACGGGTTGAGTAGCAGCTCAGCCATCACCCATTCTACCGTTGCCGCGGTTGTGTCAGTGCCGGGCGTTGAATAGGTCGCAGATCAACGACAGCAGGCGTCGACGGTCGGGGCCCGGCCGTCCCCTCGGCGCTGCGGTAGTCCAGCAGCACGTCCAGGAAGTCCTTCTCTTCTTTGTTGGGACCGGCGGCGGCGCGATCCTGCGGCGGCGCCGATCTGCTTGTCGAACATGGCGTGTAGCTGCTCCATCAGGCTCGATCGCGGCATCTTATCCCCTCGCAGGTCAAAGCGACGGCGCAGGCAAGGTCCTGCACCGAGATCACCGGGCGGCGACGGCAAGTAGTTCGCGACGACGGACAATAGATGAGAACGTTGAACACAAGTTAGGGTTTAAAACTGCCACCACCGTGGCCAACACGATCAATGTTTATTCATATATATAGACCTATGAACTAGGCCCCTGCGCCACGCCGTAACCGCACGTATGCCGTTTCACCGCGACATACGCGGCGTGCGCGATACTCGCCGTGGCGCCAAGTAACCTGATCGACTCAGGATAGAGTCATGACCGCACGCCACCGATCATGCCCATCCACTAGCTAGATTGATATATGACTCGATACAAACTGAATAAAGGACGTGCAACAATTTAGTCTAGGCTAACATTTCACCCCTAAATTTGATGCACCTGAACTATGCCGAGAGCTTTCCTCAACTCCGAAACCTGGCTCGCCCTAACGCCTTTGTGAAGATATCCGCCCGACTGATCTGCTGTGCCAACATGATCTACCTCCACTTTGCCTTGCTCTATGCATTCACGAAGGAAGTGAAACTTTGTGTCAATATGTTTACTTCTATCGTGGTGCACTGGATTCTTACTTAGAGCAATCGCCGACTTGTTATCCATGAGCAGCTTCACCGACACCTCCTTTGTTCCCAACAAGTCCCCTATCAACCGACTCAACCGGACACCCTGACATGCTGCTGCTGCACCTGCCACATATTCTGCTTCACAAGAGGATAATGCAACTATCTTTTGCTTTTGTGAAGCCCGGGTGACTGCTGTTGCTTAGGAAATAAACCACACCAGTTGTGCTTCTCTCGTCTTCAACATCGCCAAATGAAATCTGTCATCGAACCCAGCAAGAAAGGTTTCAGTCCTTCACCTTTAGCATACTTGCAGCCGAGCTGTCTTGTTCCCTTCAGGTATCTTAGTATCTGTTTTTACAGCACCCCAATGTGCTTTGCTTGGTGCCTCCATGAATCGGCGACAACACCGACCGAAAATGCCAAGTCGGGTCTTGTGTTGACTAAATATCCGAGGCTACCAATGATACTTCCGTAAGCTGTAGGATCGACAACTTCATCTTCTATCCTCTTGCACAACTTGAGTCTAGCCTCCATCGGAGTTCTTTGTGGAATTGCAGTTCAACATACCTGCATTTTCCGTAATCTTGTTTGCATAGGCACACCGACTCAACGTGATCCCATCATCTCCTCGCTTAACCGATGCCCAAATAATAGCTCGGGGAGACCCAAATCACTCATGCTGAACTTCTTCCTCATCTCTTGCTTGAACCATTCTATGTCACCGACATTTGGTCCACAGATGACTAAATCATCAACATACACACCGACAAGAAGAAAAGAAACCTTGCTTTGCCTTTCCTATAAACCGCATGCTCCAGCTTACTCGACGGCGAAACCTAGAGCAATCAATTCCTTATCGAGTTTAAAGTTCCATGCTCGAGGTGCTGTCTTAACCCATAGAGGGCTTTTCTCAACTTCAAAACTTTGTCACCATTGCCAACAATGAAGCACGGAGGTTGCTTGACATAAACAGTCTCTGTCAAATCTCCATTCGGGAAGGCTGACTTTACATCCATGTGATGAACTTGCCACCCCCTTGTGCTGCTAGTGCTAACATCACCCCTCGACTGTCTCAATTCTGGCCACCGGTGCAAAAACTTCTTCAAAGTCGACCCCTTGGATCTGAGCATAACCTTTGGCAACTAGCCTCGCCTTATGCTTCACTATCTTGCCCTCGGATTCTTCTTTAATTTGTAAACCCACTTCAGGCCTATGGCCTTCTGTCCCTTTGGCAAATCACTGACCTCCCACGTCCTGTTCTCTTCTATGGACTGCATCTCGGCCTGCATGGCCTCTCTCCAGCTATCTTCAGCTAAGGCAGCTTCGATAGAGCTGGGTACTTCTGCAGCAACAAGGCAAATTCCATCGTACTCGGCATCTGTAATCTCATCCGTAGAATCCGGAAGATCAAAAACTGTCCGGTACCTCATTGGAACGCTTCAAGAATCGACTGAACCATTTGTGGGTGGTGTTGCCCATTGGATCGGGTGATGTGCTGATCCTGTACTGGCTGGTGTATGAGGTGATCCATGCTCACTAGCACTTGCTTGGGATGGAATTGAAGTCACACTAGGGGAGGCCGGTTCTGCACCGCCGGTTGTTTCGCACGAATCACTGCCCTGACCTGCTTCGTGGCCTATTGTCGGACCACCAACAGAGCCCGCATCACTGTAATCCACTTCAAAAACCCACGGTGCTGACGTGCTTGCCCGACTCCCTGGATCTTCAGCATTCTTCTCCTCCCAATTCCATGCCTGTTTCTCATTGAAAATCACATCTCGAGACACCATCAATCTGCCTCACGATAGGATCATAAATTCTGAACCCCTTCGCGCTCCGGGTTCATATCCGAAGAAAACTCCTGGTGTTGATCTGTCGGATAGCTTTGTTATCCCCCGGGCCAAGCCTCTTTGCATAGGCAGTGCAACCGAACACACGCAAATGCTTGACACCCGGTCTCCTCCCGAACCAGGCTTCGAAAGGAGTCTTGCCATTCAGACTTTTGGTTGGAGATCGATTCAGAAGGTAAACTGCTGTCTTCACAGCCTCACCCCAAAACCTGCCCGGTACACTCATGGCTTTCAACAGACAACGTGCCATCTCTACGACTGTTTGGTTTCTTCGCTCGACAATACCGTTCTGTTGAGGCGTGTACGGTGTGGTTGTATTGTGCTTGATGCCTGAATCTCTGCAAAAGTCACAAACATCCCAGAGTTGAACTCTCCTCCACAATCAGTTCTGAATGCCTTCAAACGTCGCCCCGACTCAAGCTCAGCTGCTGTCTTTATCTTCTTAAACTGCTCGAAAGCTTCAGCTTTAGACTCCAGCAGCTCTAGCCACATATACCGGCTATAGTCGTCGACGACAAGTAGAAAATAAGATTTTCCTCCTGGGGTGCTAGGAGTTATCGGACCACACAAGTCAGCATGGACCAACTCCAATCCTTCTTCAGCTCTGTATGACGATACACGAGGAAACGGTGCACGGTGCTGCTTTCCAAGTGCACAACTATCACACACCTGCTCCACACCCCTAATCTGAGGTAACCCATTCACCATCTCCTTGCTGCCTAGCTCACGTAACGATCTGAAGTTCAGATGTCCGTATCTGGCGTGCCACAACCACGCTGCTTCTTCAAGTTTCGACAGCAGACACACCGGGGATGCCAACTTGATCTTCATGACATAGAGTCTGTGCTTTCTTTCTGCTCTTATCAGCACTGCACGTTGCTTCACTGGAGCCTGACTCTTCTCAAATACCTCCATGACACCGTGATCAATCTCAACACGACACCCCGCTTCTTCTAGCTGCCCAAGACTTACTATATTGCATTTCAGAGATGGAATGAAATATACCTCCGTGAGCACACGATGCTCATCATTCTTCCCAGCAATTGCCACTGCGCCTAGTCCCTGAATCTCCACTGTGGACCCATCGCCAAAACGTACTGCACCACGAACAGATTCATCTAGACTTGACAGCACTTCTCGGCACCCTGTCATGTGATTCGTCGCTCCAGTGTCAAGAATCCATGCACCTTGATGATACTCAGCTGGAAAAACACGTTCCTGATTCAGGAACACCCCCTGCACCCCCTTCACTGGGGAACGCATCACGGAACACACCTGAGACACCAGAAGCGCCCCAGTTTCCACATCGGCAGCGCCATGGTGCGCAGCTTCCTGTCTTTCCTCGGCCTTGGGCTTGTTCTTGCATTCTCTTGCATAATGTCCGTAGACCTTGCATCTGTTGCACTTGCCCCTTCTTCGAGGAGTGCTCTGGGACGCATTCTTGTTTCCAGAGTCACGTGTATCGCCGCCACCACGTGCCCCGGACTTGTCCTTGCGGACGAAACGCCCACCTCCCTTCGAGCCTGATGACGATGAAGTGTCAGAGATCAATCTACTCTTGTTCTTCGCTGCCCATTCATCCTCCGTCATCAACAGGGTTGCCGACTTCTCCTTGTCGGATCCTTTATCACCCGAGGACTCATGACGCACCTCGGCCGCTCTCAGATGGCCGACTAAGTCCTCGATGGTGAGCTTCTTCATATCACTGAACATCTCTATGGTGACCGCAACTTGATGATATGCCGGCGGCACCACACGGAGAAATTTCTTCACCACACGTGTATCGGTGACACTTTCCTCCCCCAGCCCACGAAGATCTGTGGCCAGCTTAGTGATACGAATTGCAAACTCGTCGATGGTTTCTGCCGGCTTAAACGAGATTGACTCGAAATCTGCCAACAACTTCTGGGCATTCACCTCTTTCACACGATCTGCCCCGAGACGCATGGTTTTGATAGCCTCCCACGCCTCCTTTGCAGTTTTCTTGTTCAAGAGCATCGAGTGCATATCTGCCGGCACGCCGCGGAGCATGGCTCCAAGAGCCAACCTGTCCCGACGTCGCTCAACCTTGGCATCCTCGATCACATCCCACAGCAGCATCCCTTCAAGATTACATTGAATATGCGACGACCACTCTTGGTAGTTCGTGCGGGTTAGCATTGGCCATACCAGGTTTGCTGTGGCCTGATTGTACGCCCGCTCCATGACGTCCTTGTCGGTGCTGCCTAAACCCATCTCCGACGACTCCGGCGGCCTCCTTCCTCACGACCAACGATCACCGAGCTTCTCTCGTCGCGCGCAGCACCACCACGGCTTTGATACCAGTTGACGGCGCAGGCAAGGTCCTGCACCCGAGATCACCGGCGGCGACGGCAAGTAGTTGCGACGACAGACAATAGATGAGAACGTTGAACACAAGTTAGGGTTTAAAACTGCCACCACCGTGGCCAACACGATCAATGTTTATTCATATATATAGACCTATGAACTAGGCCCCCTGCGCCACGCCGCCGCACCGCACGTATGCCGTTTCACCGCGACATACGCCGCGTGCGCGATACTCGCCGTGGGCGCCAAGTAACCTGATCGACTCAGGATAGAGTCATGACCCGGCACGCCACCGATCATGCCCACCCACTAGCTAGATTGATATATGACTCGATACAAACTGAATAAAGGACGTGCAACAATTTAGTCTAGGCTAACAAAGCCGCGCCACCTCTGGGAAGAAGTCCGACACGTTCGGTATCCCCACGGCGGCGTTCATCTCCGCTAGAATGCCCTTAAACGATGACGACGACGAGGAGCTGCAGGTGTGGTCGTCGTCGAAGTCTGCGAGGTCGGTGGAGAAGATGGTGGAGGAGAGGAGGTTCAGCGCGGTGACGAAGGCGAAGTCGTCCGACAGCGACAGGCGTGCCGCCCGCCGCCAGCCGTGCAACGTGGGAGACGAGCCGCCGGACCTTGTCCCGGGCGGAGGGAGTGGCGCTGTCGTCGGCGGAGGCGGCGCGAAAGAGCTCGGGCGGAGCACACCTTGCGGAGCGCACGCCACCGGGGCTGCTGGTGGGAGCCACGCCATGGAATGCGTGTAGTCGCGAAACATGTGTGTGATGTCCGGGGAGCGGCGCCCGGAGAAGGCGGCGTCATGGTGGTGGAGGACGTCGCGGGCGGCGTCGGCGTGGAGGCCACGATGGTGGTGACCGTGCCCAGGCGCAGCGTCATGATGGGGCCATGGCGCTCCGCAAGGCGTGCCAGGGAGCGGGTGCGGCAGGGCGCCGAGGGCGAAGAGGCTGCCGATGAGAGGGAGAGGGCGGGGACCCGGAGGCAGGTTGCGGCTGTCGGCGTAGAGGCCCAGGAGGTATAGGGAGGAGAGGATGAGGACAAGGCAGCATGGGGCGTACAAGAGGAGCAGCTCCATGTCCATGGTGGCCGGGTGATCGATCGAGCTAGTGACGAGAGCTGCTGGGAGCAATGTATGTGTTATATAAGCTAGCTAGCACATGTTTGGTGGATCACAGCACCGCTGGGATGGCCCGATGGGCATCGTATCTAGTCTAGATTACTATACAAAAAGGATTCATATATATCATCACTCTCTTGACCAAAAGGAAAAAAAAAGAGAGCGAAATTCTAGAAGCTCTATAGCATTTCCACCAACACTACTAAATAGATTTCCATACAGCTCGAGGCACGACGGCACATCATGAAGCCTGACTTTTTGGCGCAGCCCAAGGCACGGCCCAACCCGGTGACGAGCGGGTCGGGCTGGCACGGCCCGGTGGAGCAGGTCGTGCCTGGGGCGCACCCAGGAACGTGGCCTGTCACGGGCACGGCCCGAATTTAGGTGAGGCCCGGTAGCGGCCCGATGACCTCCACAGCCTGCTAAGAGTCCAGTGGGTTCCAAACCTGAGTCATGCGACCTGTCTAAAATCATCCCCCTCCCACAGTCCCACCGCCGCACTCTCCCTCTCGATCTCACTCCGCTCGCAGCTCCCTTCCTTTTCTAGTCGCCCGCCTCTCCTCCCCTCGTTGCGCATGCAGCCATGCACGCAACTCCCTCCACTGCTCCTCGCCCAAATTCCCTCACAGCCTCACCATTTCCCGCCCTCGTCCGCTGGGAGCGCGGCGCTGCCGTCGACGCCCGACCACGCAGCTCATGCAGCCACTACCTATCTTCCACAGTTCGATCTCACATTCTATCGGGCTTGGGGTGGCACGCCCGTCAGTTATGGCATGCTTTTCAGGCCGGCAAGGCACCGAAAATTGGCCCACAAGGCCGTGCCTGGGCGAAGGCCAGGCACGAAGCACATACAGGCACGACCCATGAGGCATGGCAGCCCGTGAAGGCCGACGCTCACCAGGCCATGCCGGTTTGGTATCGTGCCGGGCCAGCCCGTTGGCCATCTATTCCTAGGAGCTACCATATGAGTTTCTTATATTTTGTTCCTCAAAATATGGTGTTTGCCACCTACCAAATTAGTATGAGAAGAAAAAAGAGATCACCTCCAAGAGTTTTTTTTTTTAAAAAAAAAAAATTTGGACGCTTTTTTCTATGATCCGGTCTCATTTAGCATAAGGAACCCTGAATTTGTTACTATACACATTTAAGCCCTTTCACCAAATCTTTCCCTCTTGCGCTTTTCTCAACTAGAACCCTGAATTTGTTTTTGGAGATGAGAAAGGGATATGCCAAACTTTTTGGAGATGCTCTAAATAACCCTCTTTTCAACTGGGTAGTGGAGGCTAAAAATTCATCTCTAGCACACCCCCTACTAGTCCTAGCCAATTTGTTGGCTTCCTATTTTTCCTCTCCCGCACCACCTGTTCGGCTGGCCCCTAACCAAATTTTTGTTCGCCTGTGTCTTCTTCGCACAAGGAAAGTGTTATCAAATATATAAAGATACACACCTCTCGCTCGTGTTCTAATAAACAACATTGGTGGCCTGCTCGTAGCTTTCCACCATATTGATTGACGAAATCTTGAACCACACTTCTTTTTATTTACTTGCAATCACACATATACAAGTTACAGAGACGAACAAGGATGGATACAAATATCATAGCATGAGTAGTAGGCGCTGACTTCGGTCAAAAAAAGTAGTAGGCGCTGTCTTACTAATGTTGTCGATACTTTTCTTCTTAAATATGCAGAAAAGTTGTGTATCATTGTATCAATAATAACCAATAGAATGTAACACACGCAAGCAAACCCACACAACTACAGTTTAGATAGGGATCACACCACCTTTGAGGCAAAATGACAATACGACCACCCACATTCAACCAACATCATCAAAGTTGCAAACAACTCCAAGAAGTGGGCTAAGTCCCTACCACCTGCTAGACACTAGAGATCGATGTGCCTCCACACCAATACGTTTATTATAATACTGTTGAGAAATGTAATAAGATAAGAAATAGGAAAAGAGGAGTTTGTGTGTTACAATAATAGAGCAAAAAGAGATCAGCAGGTTGCTCACAAGTGGTTCAAATCTCGCTATCATATCCATTTCTCTTTTGTACCTTTGGCCTTCAGTACTGTCGCTGCTGCTGTAATAGGTGTATATATGCAGTCTATGTTTTCTTATAGTACAATAGATCCAAAGATCGAGACCAGGCTGCTCATCAGTGGTTGAAATCTCACTATCAATTTTTCTTCTCCATCAGCCTTCTTCAGTGTCGCTGCTGTTGCAGTAGGTGTGTGCTTTATGTTTTGCTAACATCGTACCGTAAGGTGCAGGTAAAACAGATAAAATTAATAGGGGATTTAATGTTTCTCGCCTATTCCGGACTCTAAATGTGATTTTGCCCCTGTTTTTTAACTTTGTGATTTTGCCACTTTTTTGAAGTGAAGCTCCTGTTTGCCTCTACTTTTGTAACACCATTCGGACTGGTCTTATTAAAAGGCTAAAAAAATAAAAAAGAAAAACAAAGCAGGCCAAAACACCAAAATACCCATGAGGCTAAACCCACATCACCCAGAGAAGCGCTCCTTTCCGTGCGTCTCTTCCCCGTCGCGTGCTCCCCTCCCGTGCGGCTCTTCTTGGTGCCGGCGACAAGGGCCGACGCCGAGCTTCTCCTCCTCCCCATCGTCCATCCCCTCCCCATCTCCCTCCTACAACCTACAGCATTATGGGCTAGGGTTAGGGTTCACTACTACAAAAGCTTACTATGGGAACGCCTCCCTTTTTGATTAGGGCGGTTAATGTTTTGAACCGCCCTACGGTGGAAGCAAATCCTTCCAACAGACTAACCGCCCCTACGGTGACCCTTTGTAGGGGCGGTTTTTATTCAACCGCCGCCCCTACTAATAGCGAGGGGCGGTTCAATATCCGGCCGCCCTATTGTGGTCCACGGTAGGGGCGGCTCTATATTGTGGCGCCCCTACGGTGGGTTCTTTGAATTTAAATACGAGGCACTAAAAATTAAAATTTCATAAACGACCTCGGATGGAAAAACTTCCTATATATGAAATGTAGATCTCGAAAAGTTATGAAACTTTGTAGTTGACTACTTTTTAGTCCGAAATCACCTAGTCATGCAAAAGTTGTGTTCAAATGTCTCAAATTTGAAATTCAAAATTTGTAAACGACCTCGGACGAAAAAACTTCCTATATATGAAATGTAGATCTCGAAAAGTTATGAAACTTTCATGTTGACCACTTTTTAGTTTGAAATCATCTAGTCATGTAAAAGTTGTGTTCAAATGTCTCAAATTTGAAATTCAAATTTCGTAAAACGACCTCGGATGAAAAAAACTTCCTCTGAGATGAAATGTAGATCTCGAAAAGTTATGAAACTTTATAGTTGACCACTTTTTAGTTTGAATCCGTTTAGGGCCTCAAATAGTCAATTTACACTCGGATTTGTATAATATGTGGGGACGCGGAATGGGAAATGCACACATACATGTGTGTAGTGGTGGAGGGGAGGGATCGCGCGCGAGTGGGAGGTCGCGGGTTCGAATCCCGTTCGCCGCAACATTTCCCCAATTAAAAAAAAATCTTTTGCTATTTTTTTTTTGATTTTTAAAAATACGATTTCTAGAAACCACAATAGGGGCGGTTGATAACACGAACCGCCCTTGCGTGGTCCACGTAGAAGGCGGTTATAACACGAACCGCCCTGCGGTGGTCCTGTAGGGGCGGTTGATAACCGCCCTACGAAAGTAACGACTCTGTAGCAACGGAGAGTTAGGGGCGATTTGAGACCGCCCCTTCTTGGCATCCTGAACCGCCCCCTACGAAGAAGACAAATGTTGTAGTGGTTTGAGGTGACGGCGTAGGGGCTTCACGCGGCGGCGCTCCGGCGGGCTCTCGGGGGGCGGAGGTCCGAGGGGCCGGCGGCGGAGGTCATGGGGCCGCCGTCCCTCCACCACCACATGGTCCACCACGAGCCACTCCTCGTGGCATGCGCACCGCGCTCATCCGAGCTCCTAGTGGCGGCCGGACACATCCGCATCGGCATCGCGCTTGTGATGCATGGCGGCCTGTCTGGCGGGCGGCCTCCGCGGCGGTGGGGATCTTGCCCGTGCATGGCGGTCTCCGCTCGACGCGTGGCCACGCTCCGGCTCTGCGGCCGAGGTCCCGCCCGGCCCTGCGTGCAATCCGCCTCCGCCTCGTCCCCGCCTCCCTCGTCCACGCGGTCGGGGTCGAAGGAGAGAGAAAACCAAGCGAGGGCCAAAGTTGTCCATTCGCCCAAAAGTTAACACCGTCTGAGAGTGTTACTAGACCAGGGGTAAAATCTTTGTTGGTTTGAAAAAGTAGGGGTAAAATCACAAAGTTAAAAAATAGGGGCAAAATCACATATGGAGATGAAACCAGGGGTAGAAATGCACATGCCCCAAATTAATAAACAAGTCCGCTCATGCTTAAGACACTAACCAGTAGTAAAGGAGAGGTGTGAGACAAGGTGATCCATTGTCTCCAATTACATTTTAATTTCGTTCTGATTTTCTAACAAGAATGGTGCATAGGGCTCGAGGAAGCTGGGTCCGATTGTGGGGGCTTGTTAGTCATATTATCCCAAAGGGTGTGGCTTTATTACAATATGTAGATGATACAATTGTTTGTTTGAAACATGATCTAAATATTGCCAAGTAACATGAAATTTTTACTCTATATGTTTGAAATGCTGGTTGGTTTAAAAATTAATTTCAATAAGAGCAAAGTGATTATGATAAATGACAATGAAGGGTGGGGAAAAAATATGTAACATTTTCAACTGTCAAGTTGGTCTATTTCCAATCAAGTATCTAGGGGTCCCCTGTCAGCCCTAGCAGATTGAGAAGTAAGAGATTGGGAACCTCTAGTTGAAAGAGGGTAAAACAAAAACTGGATATTTGGAAGGGAGGGCTTCTTTCTATGGTTGGAAGGAATGTGCTAATTGCTTCCAGCCTAAACAAACACATCAATTTATCATATGTCATTTACATGCTGCCCAAAACTACTATTGCTAAAATGGATAAACAAAGGAGAACTTTCTTTTTTGGCGGGGATGAAGTCTGAGAAAAAAAAAATACCATTTGATTAGATGGTGGTGGAAGTTAGAGAAAGAAGATGGTTTGTGGCAAAAGATCATTCAGTACAAATACTTGCAAAACAAGAATATACAGAGTGTTAAACATAAACTAAATGATTCACCCATGTGGGCTGACCTGATTAAGATTAAAGAGATTTATTTGCAAGGCAGAGGAATAGTTACTAGAAATGGGGATCTCACCAGATTTTGGAAGGATCCCTCGGATTTCTGATGAACCTCTAAAAGTTTCCCACCCGACCTGTTTCACCAATGTAAAAGAAAGAAATTATAGTTGGAGAGTTTAGGAGAGGGGCTAGCATCACTTTCGGAAAGGTGGTTTGGTGGTAATTTGAGATCTGAGTGGTGTAAAATTGTGGAGTACATTAGAAATTTTGAATTCTCTGATCTCCCTGATGACATTAAATGGTTAGCTGGTAAGAAAAATAAGTACACAACCAAGTCTATGTACAATATGCTTACTACTAACAATGA
This sequence comes from Hyparrhenia diplandra, assembly GCA_015847255.1. Lineage (NCBI taxonomy): Eukaryota > Viridiplantae > Streptophyta > Magnoliopsida > Poales > Poaceae > Hyparrhenia > Hyparrhenia diplandra. Next base: position 117,182 of record JADLZK010003865.1, read on the forward strand.
TGGTTCTGACTATAAGATGATACGGAAAAGTAGATGTCCTGAAAAAATAAAGATTTTTCTTTTGCTTTTATCCAATGATGCTATCCTAACTAGAGATAATTTAAGAAAAGGGAAGTGGGAAGGGGATGAGTGCTGTGCTTTTTTTGATAATTTGGAAACCGCTGACTTGTTTTTCAATGCTCCTTTTCCAAAATTGTGTGATCTGTCGTTGCTACAAGTTTAAATGCTAATAATATTTCTGTGAATCTGGGTCAATGCTGGAGATGGTGCAATAAATGGTTACCCAATGCCAAAAAGTTTTACACCTTGGGAGTCAGGGCTATTTGCTGAGCAATTTGAAAATACCGCAGTAGCATCACTTTTTATCGAAAGATAATGAAAAACCCACTCGTAGTGTTATGTTAGGCACACGATTACATGGTTTACTGGTCAGGGCTGTATGGGGAAGAAGACAAGCAATGGTGGGAGTACAGTGCCAATACAATGCTGAATATCGCCAAGGATATTCAGGCAAATCAGATTAACAAGGAAATCGACCATGTACTACTCAAAGGAGATGATCTGCCGGACCAGGACATGGAGGACGCTGAGGAATGAAAAAAAAGGAGACGTCCAAGACGCTGGAGTCCTTGTCTTTCTGTGGCATTAGGGCATTTTTGATGGATGGAGTGGTCTGAGAACTTCAAACAGTTACTTTGATGTTTCTGGTAGTTTTATGTGGAGTTTGTAATAAGTTTGGAAGGGAGTTGTAGCTCGTTTAAGAAAGATGTTTAGCTTCGATATCGTTAAGTTTGGTAGGAACTTTGGTATCTCGGTGGCTAGTGTGGGTTTTGTGTAGTTTAAGAACGCTTGGTTCCTCTAGTTGGTAGCTTGTTGCTACCTTATCTTCCTTTGTTGCCTATAATATCTCAAATGCTATATATTTCCGTTGGTTTTAATGGAAATGGGTATCCTGGTTCACTACACCACAACACTTAATCAAAGAAATCGACCGCGGTTGCTAAAACTTTTAAATAGCATTGGATGGTGGGTTGCTAAAAGTTTGTCACAGGATCGTCCGTTGCAAAAATCAAATACGGCGATGGATGATCCGTTCTGTAAATATTTTTCTTTTGAGTTGGATCGTCCGTTGCTATAGATCCTTAACGAGACTGATGGTCCGTTGCTGAATAAATTTCGCATTGGGGCCGTGTTTTTTGGGCTGTTCCCGCTACTCGTTTTCAGATTGGCGGTGTTTTTGGGCCGCTCTCGTGACAAGTTTGGCCCAAAGATTCCAAACCTAGCTCCACACGGGGATACCCAGCCACCGTCATTCTCACGCTCACCCGCACACGCCACGCGCGAGACCGCCTGGCACGCCGCGAGCCCGCCCCTTCCGGCCCCTCCCGCCCCGGCGGTCGGCTCAAAGGCGGCTGCCACTTCGCCTCCCCAGCGCAGCTCCCATCCGATGGCGGATCCCACCTTCCCCGCGAGGCGGCGATGGCGGCCAGCCCTCCTCCGTGCGCGCGCCCGATCTGCGACCCCGGGCGCTGCCAAGAAGACTTGTGGCGGGCATGGCGACCCATCGGCATTGCGGCTTCCCATCCCCAACCCGGTGGCGGATGCGGCGCTCCGGCGACGATTTCTTTGCTCTTTTCTGGGTGGCACCAGCGGCGGCGCCTTTGTGACCCCTTCCAGGGCCGGCGGATGCGTGGCTTCCCTAGTGGTCCGGTGGGTCGTGTGCCCGCGCCCTCGGAAGATGGCTCTCACAGCGGGCGGTGTCGAGCCGGCGCCACGCCCCCACGGCTGCGCTCATAAATCAGGAGGCAGCCGCCCACTCGTGTCCCATCTCCGGCGGTAAAGGTGAGCCCGCACAAATTCGCATCCCTCGATAAGCATGGACTCAATCTGCTTCTGATCTGCGCTAGTGTCTTTCTGCATCTTGTATAGTTTGATTCATAATTTTCGGGCGGCTTGACGACTAATGTTTCGTTCTGTCGGGTTGAAAGATGCAAGCTAGTTTGTTCATTTGAATTGTGTCTCGTTACTAATGCAGAAAGGTACCTCAGCTTTGGCCAAAGTTGCTCTTTTGAATGCATTACAAACCACCGACAAATATCAAGAAGCTCTGTGCTGAACCTGCCACACACACAGCGCGTACTCACTAGCTGATGATCTGTGTTAAAACTATGCTGTCTGAGCAGTCCAATACTGAGGGGTTGGTTATTAGTTTAAGTTGGATATATTTTTTTTAATTGGATGGAATGTTTGAGAACTTTGCTGCATAGCTTTTTTTTTATTAGTTTAATTATTCTGCTATGGTTGCCCTCTTTTTACATCAAAAGGAAAAGCATTAACTCTCTTTTATGTTTCAGGGCATGATCGATCTATTAGCTTTTCTTTTACTGAACACCTCATTCAAGAAGATGGCAGGTAACTATTTTTGTTGTGCCTTTATAATGTTGAAAATGCTTCTTCTCAGTCTCCAAGTGGGAATGTTATGAACCCTTGAACCACATTGTCAGAGTTCTAACCCATTTAGTTGGCTAATATAAAAGCTAAAGTAATTGTTTCTGGTGTCCAAATGGAGCTGCACCCTGAATGAGAAGCCATCATCTTAGTAAAGACCGTGGTTCTCTAATTAATACAGGTCCATTTCTGTTCAAATTAAATTTGTTGATCTATAAGTTAAATTAAATTTACTAATGTTTCTTCAGCATACTTGTTCATGAGCTACAAAATTTGTATTCTGCTTTTGCCTGTCTAGATTAATTGCAGTGCAGCTAGCAAATAACTCAGCTAGCACAAATGATGCATGGCAAATCATTGAGTAGTGTGTGTTGCAAATCTGAACTAAGACATAGGCAATGACATCGATAAAATTTAATATATGTTATCTACAGGGGCAGCTTCTGGAATTTGATCAAGCAACTAGCTTTTTGTCTAATGCTCTCAATTCTGAACTAAGGCTTTTCAGGTATCCATAATAAAAACACTATTGGTCAGAAAATGTAGGCAACAGAAAAATGGTGATTTCTTGACTATGCCTCATGAAGATGCCATTACCATTGCTATTTTTCATGTATTTTCAATTGTAATGCTGCTATCTTTGGTTGGAAGTATTACCATTGTATTAGTGTGGTTGAATTCCTTAACCTGATTGTACTAGGAAGAAGATCCATACACTTGTTTCCCTCTAGCTCATTTATTTAGAAGCTGAATTGATCCAAGCATAGTGTAATGGTTTTATTTGTGGCATACTGATATTATTTCGAGAAAATGATAGAAGATGTAAGAGTTTGACTAATTGGTGATAACATGTTTGATTCTTGCAGTTGCAGGACTGCAGGTAGCTATGTTGGCTGCTAGCTGGTAATAAAACATTGCCAATGTATAGCAAGGTAAAGATCTACCATATATTCATGTCAATTGTGCTTCACAGGTAGAAGCCGTGTAGTCCTGAAGTGTGCCGAACTGAGTTGTTTCTTCCAGTAGAAACCGTGTAAATTGCTATGGATAACTGAATGTAGCTCCAAATTACATAGTTTTAGATGAAGAATGAGAGTTAATTGAGTTGTTGCTTCCTGTAGAAATCGTGGACTTTGTGTTGTGTTAACCTTGACACTCATATATATTGTGAGAAGGTTTAAATGTATGTAGAACTGTGTTTATTCATCTCTTTAAGCAAAGGCAACTGCTGCTGGTGGGTTAATCCACTGCTTGACTGCTCTTACAAATACATTAATGCAGTGCTTGACTGCTCTTACAAATCCATTCATATGTCTTGGAGTGAGATGATAGTATAACAATTTTGTAGCCTCTCAGTACAGACCACATTGATTCCTGCACATTCTTGTGTATCAATGTAGTATAATAATGTTTTCTCTCTTTCTCAGTCTTCTTTGTAGCATCAGAAGAGGAGGCTAGTCCTTCAAAACAACAAGGTAACCAGCTCCTCTTTGGCTCAATCCATAGTTCAATTGAATTCCATTGAAATTTGTTGATCTGCAAACTGTATTTACAAGTACTTGATCTGCGGATTAGACAGAGGATGGCTTATTAGCTGCCTCAATCCTTAGCTTATTTGATGATTAGACACAAACTAAGGGGTAAGCACTGGATGTTTCATTTCTGGAGGCAAACTGAATGATTTATATTTGTCAAACTATCTCAAATTTACCATGTCTATCCAGGTTTATCTTAAGTCAAAGATTTATAAACATACATATTCATTCTTCCTAGAATTTACCATGTCTGTAGGTGATGGCTTGGACAATTCAGAAGGTGATTCTTTGTTGCAGTTTGTGGAGTAAAGAGACAGGGTGATTGCTTTGGAGTACAACCTGGTGGTTCTTGTTTTTTTAGACTCCAGCTTGATGGTGCTAGGTTCTATTATTTTTGGACGAAAAACCTGATGGTGCTAGCTTTTTGATCAATGTTTGATCGCATTTAGTTGATGGCTTTTGAACAATAGGGAAACAATGTTTGATGCTTGTATGGCTTGTATGTTGGTTTGATGTTAACATGCTAGTGACATAATAATTACATATGTACTCATTTGATATTTGAGAGTATTAATGATGTGGTCATTTGTATATGTCATCCAAAATCTGTACAATATAATTTCAATATTGTATTGGTCCTGTTTTTTTTTTTTTTTTTTTTACCAATTTAGTTGAGCTCGATGGACTGTCAGTTGCTATAAGTTTAATATTGCAATGGACCATCCGTTGCTAAATTCTCTAACTGATTGTCCGTTGCTAAAGTTTTACCATCGAACGGTCCGTGGCTAAAAGAGGGTCCGTGGCTGTATATATTTAACCACGGCTTCATTAGCATCTGTAGAGGTCCGTTGCTATATCTTTTAGCCACGGACTGCAAGTCGCTGTACCCCCCATATAGCAACGGACCAAAAGTTGCTGATTAAGGGGTTGTGGTGTAGTGGTTGAAAAAAAGGTACATCCTGGCCGTCGCCGTCATCGGTGCGCCTACACACTGCTGCAGCTCCGTTGGCGGGCGTCAACGTCGCCGGGGAATCGATGCCATCGGGCGGCGACACCTTGGCCGCGTGGCACTGGTCCTCGTCCTCGCGGGACGTGGTCTTTCGCCCCGCTGCTCGCCTGGGCGGGTTCGGCTTCACCTACGACGTCAAGCGCTACCTGGACGGGCAGTTCGGCGACACCATCCGGACGCCAGAGGTCGACAAGCTGCACTGAGACGTGAACAGGTTCTTTGAGCTGGCATATGCCTCGGCGGGGCTCATGCTGGTCGCCGCCGCGTGCATGGCGCTCATCATCTTGCTCTCCGTCTACTCGCTCGCTAAGTGACGATGAAATTTAACCAGATCGATTCTGTATTCTTTTTCTTTCTTTAATTTGTTGTAATAAACACGTTCTATAACAAAACTATATATGATTATTTAATTAAATTTTTTTTTTTTTTTTACATTTTTAACCGCTCAAACAAACAATTAACTTAAGAGCCCATTTAATAAGAGTGGTTGACATGCTTCGTAGTGCTTCCTCATGTGCACACAAAATAGCCATTTTCGTTGATTTTATTTGTGCAAGAATAGCATGCTCATTGTACGTAGCACTCTCACTCTCCACCCCCGTCGCCTCCACTCATTTGGACACATACATCAATAAGTCACGGGTGATCTTCGTGTGCTTCTGGTCCCTTGTACATCTTTTGACATATTCTCATACGGTAATTGTTTGTTACGAGCGTCCGGACAACAGTAACAAATCCAGACGCTTGTTCATGGCGGTGCGAAGCTCCGGCGCATTCGTTAACACCACCCCGGCTTATCCACTCATGTCTATGTCCTCTTCCTTCCTTTGCTTGTCTTTTTCTCTCTCGATCCTTCTTCCTCCATCCAAAGCCGGCGAGAAATCCCCCTCCCCCACGCCACTACCTCCCCACCCAGGCCGATCCTATCGACTCCGGCGACACCGCATCTATCCTAGGCGCTTCCTCCCTCAAGACGGCCACCACGGCGGCAAGACTCTCCCCACCTCGCCTCCCGGCGGCTTGCCCTACTTCTCTTCAAGTCGGCCTACCTCCTCTCGCTCCTCTTCAAGATGGCGCCCAACCTGTCGTGGGCGCCCGGCCGGCCCGACGGGCGGCGTGGGTGGCCTAGCAAATGGCGATCGGCGGAGCCTTTCTAGGTGGATTCCCTCCATGGCCTCATGCTCAGCTAGGCCTTCTTTGTTGGGCCACTTTGTTGTCCTCCTCCTCCTCGATTGTTGACATTCCAATATGCACAAGTAGGTTGTGTGGCTGCGGGGCGAACATCGTGTTTTCAAGTGTTCCAATATTGTGTTTTCAGTGTTTCAGACGCTTTAAAGCTATGTTTGAAGTGTTTGATCCGGATGTTGTAAAAGTAGTTCTTGTGTTTCAAGTGTTTTAGTAATGTGTTTCAGATGTTTCAAAAAGAATGTTTTGTGTGTTTCATCCGGATGTTGTGAAAGTATATCTTGGGATGTTGCATATGTTGCAATGAAATATCTGAATGTCACAATCCAGTGTTTCAAGTATTCACGTGTTTCAGACTTTATGTTCCAAATGGTTTCATTTGATTGTTTCAAAAAGCAGATCTCGGTGTTGAGAATGTTGCAATGGCTATACATGCATATTTCAAAACACAAGATTAATGTGTTTAATCTGCTTTTATATGTATGGTGTAGAGATTTTATCTAGATGTTTAATCTTCTATTACATGTGTAGAGATTTTATCTAGATGTTTAATCTTCTATTACATGTATATTGTAGAGGTTTAATCTTGATGTTTCAAAAAATAGATCTAGGTTGGCATGTGTTTTTTACCTCTAGTGTTGCATATGTGTGGATGACATTACATGGATCACTCTTCTCTTCCTTCCCTTACCTTCTCTAACCTTTGTCTCCTTGTTGTGCCAGTTCAACCTCAGCGAGAAAACCATACCTGACTAGCGCACAGAGCCCTGTTGTTTAGGTCCTCGGTGGTCCTGGGACCGGTCGCGGTGCCTTTCGGTGACGAGTCTACGTGGGGGATTGGATGGGCCAGTCATTTTGTTGGGCTAACCATGTGCCTGTGTCCTATTGGGTGTCTGATATTTGGACGCGCGCTCGGTTCCAGCGCTAGTGTACCCGATTCTCATATGTCATTGTACAAGGTTGGCGAGTAGAAATTGTTGACACGAAAAACATTGGTCAATGTGGTCAACACATGGTGGCCTACGTGATTTACTTCACTCCAACGCAGGTCCAACTAATTTTGAGATTTATAAATGTGCCATTCAATTTTACCTTATAATTAACAAGAAGAGACGATTTGATCCGTAACATTAGTCTAGAATGTGTGATTGTTGTCCGGACAAGTTACAAGTGGTATCGGCTAAATAAGCCGATGCAAGGTTAAAGACTATCGCCGCGGAGCCGATGTCCATGTCCAACGGATCGATGAGATAAACGTTGAACCACAAAACTCTTTTGTGATAGAGATGGCTAGCAACACTTAGCAAAACCTGAGTTGCATATTGTTGGCGGTCACTATCATACAAATTATACCGCCAACTTAGTCATATGACATTGCAAAATAACGTACTCTTGCCACACAAACCTTTGCTATTAATCTAGTTCCACTTGTATTCGAAGAAAATATGTTTTGCAGGCATAAACGTGGAAACAGGTAAAAGTACGTTAAAAGGTGGAGCAAAGCGCACATCGAAGCTAGCGCTTTGGACAAGGGAATGCCACCGGGGCGAAAACCAACGCGAATCGGACCAAAGCACCCTCGGGGACGCAACCTACAATGGGGCCACAAGCCCACACGCAAAAGGCACGGCGTGAGGCGGGCCAAACCGCGCCTGGAACGCCCAGCGCGGCGCCGCGTGAGCCTCGGCTCCGATCCCGCCCGGCGCTTTTGCCTTGACGCGTCCAGAAGGAGAAGAGGTGGTGCATGAAGGTGTTTTTCGCGTTGGCGCCAAAGACTCGCCAAAACTCCCGAAAGTCCCCTAGAACAAGGAGAACCCTCCATTTCTCTCCCTCCTTTCCCTATATAAAGAGGCCATTGCCTCTCCTTGTAACACACCAATTCACCATTTCACATTCAATAAAGGATCACACATTCCATCACCATGTGATCCATCACTCGCCCCACATTCCTTCGGGAATTACACTCCACGTCTCACATATAGGGTGGTTTAGAGAGTGCCAAGACACTCGAAAGGGAGTGAGAGAGTGAAAGGTAGAGAGAGGGAGAGGAGAATGACCCGCGGTCTTGTGCGGCGTAAGGATTTGCGGCGCCCATCCGGCCGTGTCAGTCTGGGACTTTGTCGGCGCCCGCCTCCATACCTTGAACCTCTGCGCGGGTAATCTTTTCGGCTTGGTGAAAGATATTCGTGTCTTACTTTCGATTACCATTCTTAAGTTCCACGCTATCATTTATTATGTCGAGAATTACGGGATCGTTGTTTACCTTCCGGTGAATGCTCTAGTAGAGGGCCCCTGATGAAGACGGTATACCCTGATCGACGCTAGAGTAGTGACAAGTAACGTAGACGTGGTGTCTAGGTTATGAATCACCCTCGTTTGCTCCGCAATCCACGGTAGTGAGGTAGGGGATAGGTGGTGACAGACCCTATTCACCCATCGTATTCCTCCACGTCCGGTTGCGTAGTAGAGCCGTAGACCGGCATCGCTTGGGCGGACCAAGTGCAATCGGTGCCGAAGTAATACTGATTCATAGAAAGAGTAGCGACTTAGCCTAAGTCTTTGAAAAGAACACATCGCTCCCAAGATCACCTCAATGCTTGACCCTTGATAGCTAGAAGAACGGACTTAGCACCCGTTCCTCGTGGAAATTCGATACCGGAATACTTCTAGGTGAAGTGCTACAACGGTACTTTCCGTGCGCTTGTGGACTTTGTCGCACGCTAAGAAATACCAACAAGCATTTCTAGCATTCTTGTCTGGGAACGGTTGTCGTTATAGTTTGCAAACCTAGTCTATCGGTGTGAGCCCTTACCCTCGCCATTCTTTTTCATTTTTATTTCTAGTTAGTTTTAATTATGGAGCAACCACTTTTAAAAACCTTTTTGCTCCTAAGGGCGAGCTCTTAGAACCATGTCAATCTTGAAGCCAATCACGCCGAGATTTGAGATTTGAGCTCCCCGGCTTTATAGCCATGGTTCAGTCCAAACCTTTTCGGGCTTGAAATTGGAAAACCCTTTGATAGAGCATCAATCTTACAGACTTGTGACATAACTACCTGGAGGGTCATTTTCACATAAAAACCCAGCGGAAGGAGGAGCTTTCCTAAACCATATTTTTGAGAATACTCTCCCGCTAGAACCCATCTCGAGTAGAACCCAAGCCGATCAAAGGGAAGTCTCTCGGTTTGTTGCCGAACCCGATACACCTTTAGAGAGACCCTTGCCTAAACCCAAAACCCAAGGGGACCGCATGGTAGGATCTCCTGCTTTTTGAGGCTGACCTTTGAAGGATTCAAGAACACCTCGAAATACAAACAATAGAAGAAACCACCAATCCCGACCAACCCTGAAAAAAAAAATTCCTTGATAAACATTTCTCCATGACTCTATTAAGGAATGGTGGAGGTCATGTATAATCCCTCGCTATGGGTATAAACATTCAAATCCCTTGCACAAAAATGTGACAAGGAATCCTTTAGAACCCAAACAACACGGGCTTTTGCCAAGAGACCATACATGACCGAATTCTTACGCACAAGAATGTAAAAAAGATTTTTACATTTTTGATATCCAAGAATTTGAAATTCCAAACAGGCATCCCTAAAGAAAAAAAAATTCTTAATTTATCAACATCCGGGGATGTAGATGTCAGTTGGGGAGGAAAACATTTTCCATTACGGCCACATGAGATGAAAACTTCGGTGATGGACTCTCCCCATGAGTATGACACGCCCGAAGAGGTTAAGCTCTATGACAACCTTATTAGCCTCTTACAAGATTTCAAGGAGACGTGTGCATGCCGTAACATTCCCCGACAAGACACAAGAAATTCTCATGTGGAATTTGTTTCCGCTCTCCCTCATAGGGAAAGCAAAACAATAGTACACTAATGTCATAGGAAGTTTGAACGGGATTTAGAAAAACTCAAAGACAATTTTTGTCTACCATTCTTCCCCCATCAAACTCCCTACCAAGGACAATCCTTGATTTCAAATAGGATGAGAAAGAGTCCTAGGTGCAGCCTAAGCCGGGTTTACTATGTTAATACACACTCGCCTAGACTGTCATTACAGGAGTATGTTTTCACATATCTTTCGTTCGGGTCTTGACATAGACACTGCCCTATACCTTGACATGACCGTTGGAGGGTTGTTTTCACGTAAACCTACAACGGAACAGAGGAAAATCCTTGATCACATCCTAGAGAAGCATGCTTCTCCCGTTGTAGAACCTACTCCCCTCCATCACAAGGGCATGTCAAGTTTTGAGAAGCCCTCATCAGTTGAACCATTCCCCGTACCATCATTCGAACCGACTATTGAGCCCTCACCCAAACCACGAACACCGAAGGAAGGGATGCTTTATCCTTCGAAATTCCTGATCAAATTCGAGGATCATGGGAGAGCCTTGAACCTTCTTTGGCACGAATGGAGCAAATGGAGCACATTTCCTTCTAAGGGAACTTCCTCTAACATGGAACCTTCAAAAGAATGGTTAATGGAGGTGAAACGTTCTTCTGAAGCAATTCAGATTCTTTCACCTTCCACAACTATATCTTGTTCATTACGAGGAAATTCTTTAGATGCCCTACACAACCCAACAGCCGAGGCTAATATCATGTCACAATATCTTGCGGAAACCCTTTTGGGTAATATGCCGCTAGCCTCGTCCGATAGACTCTTCAAGGGTCAATTCGGACTCATCTTTGCATGCTGTGGGATTGCTAGGGCCGTGCCAATAAAAATTCATGAAACCGAGGTTCAGTTAGACTTCTATATCTATCCCATCCTCGACTTTGATCTTCTCATAGGCTACCCTCTCGAAAAGCTTTTTCATGAAAAACCTATAGAGGATAGCCATGATGAGAAGTTGGGAAAGAATGCTTGTGCCTCTCACCTAGAAATCCCAAAGGCGAAGCATCTTCCGAACCAAAACCTGTTCGAGGAGGCAGAGTTCATAACTTCATTCGATTCACCTAAGTTGCTCTCACATCTTAGTGAAACGAACCACCCATCACCCCTCACTCGAACACAAGACATGTCCCTTTGTCCAGAAAACGTTGTTCTTAACAAAGGTTGTGATTCAATGTTCGTTCTTCATGACACATCTTGGGAGGATAAAAACTCATGTGCCATGGACATGCCCGAGGCACCAACTCTAGAGACCAAGATAGAAACCACGATTGAGCATGAAAAATCTTCCTTTACGATTCCTCAAATTTCATGCTCACCTTTTTGGATCTCTAGAGTTGTCTCGCTTCTGACCACGTGCCCCTACGAGGACCCCAACCTTCTCTTTAATCCTCGTTCACAAACTTTTCAAGAGGATGGTTGTGGATGTCTTCGTCTATCACAAGTTTTTCGATATCATAGTGGCACGATGGCACTAACCTTGCAGCTTGAGCGTAACGCTAAAATCTTAGTGGAGAAGCTGGGAACTTCACCACCTTTCATAGCTGCAAGATGAATTCCCACGGTCAAGCTTACGACCATAAACAAAGCACTACCGGGAGATAACCCGGACTGTCAAAAAAAAAAGTTTTTCCCTTTGTTCCTATTAAAAAAAAGGAAGAACGTGTTATCAAGTTAGTATGCACCTTCGGGTATTCTTGTCGCTAACCATTTCAAGGTGGAGATCGATTAAGAAGATCAAAAGAGGCATGTGATGCTTGAAAACATGGGGCCGACATCAAAAAAAAAAACTTTGATGCTCATGGGTGATAGGACACACTCACAAGGAGACCCGGACCTTGCACACTCGACTTTATACAAAAGTTCAAGTGTGGGGGGAAGATGGTGCGACTCTCAAGTTCCATCCACCGAGGCGTCATAAAAGAAATGAAAGATGATGTCACCCGGCCTTCTTGAAAAGAGGAGAAGAAAGAAAAGAAAAATAAAAGAAAGAGAGAAAAGAAGAGAAAGAAAAAAAGTGTGTTGTTGAAAAGAATATATATATATATATATATATATATATATATATATTACCCTGGGTAGTGAATAATAAACACTACCCGAGCCCAAATCGCCGCACCCCGCCCCGGGGCGCTCCCTGCGCCGGTTCCAACCTGTGGGCGCTTTCACGGACTCGGACCGAGCCAACCCCGGCATGCGCGCCCCCGCACGGTTCCCCGCTCCCGACTCCTCTTTAACCTTTTTTTTTTTTTCCATTACGTAATTTCGAGATCGTGGGCCTCCACCGGTTTCTCTCGCCAAGCTCGGCGGCGACCTCCCACCCGGCCGCCCATTCCCTCCGTCCGGCGGCGGCGCCCTCGCGCCCTCCCCCTATTGCCCGGCGGCGGCCTCCCATCCGATGACGACGACGGCGGGTCCCTTCCATCTGGATGCCCACGGCGTGCCGCCACAAGCAGCGGGGTGGCGCGGGCGGTGTGGTTCCACGTGAGCGGCGGCGTAGGACCGGGAGAAGGCTGCAGCGGTAGCGAGGTGGCGCGTAAATCGCCGGCAATCCACGATGCGTCGTCGGGTACGGCTGAGAAAGAAGTGGCGACTTCGCGGCCACGCTCCAAAGCAACAATAGTGGCAGATCCGGGTCGTCCTCCTCGGATCCCCTTCCGCAGCTCCTCATTTGCAGCATCTTCTCCTTCCCCTTCCTCCCCCTCCCCTTCCTAATTCAATTTGATGATTCGAGTGCAGGAACCACCACTGCCGGGAGCTCCTGTATTGCCTCGTTTGATTCATGGATAGAGCAGATTTGTTCTGATTTTTCTGAGGTAAATCATCCCACAAGCATGCTGCTTGCCATTGTTAGGACCCATGGATGCATGGGAGAATTGACGAGGAATATCAGTACTTTTTTTCATCGCAGAGGGCTAAAATGTTTGTTGCTAAGACCTAATGAGCTACACAATGCAATATTCAAATGTACATCATTCGTTAATTTATTGGTGCTCAATTTTTTTTTTTTTCTGAAATGGCTAATTGCATCTTAATCGTTGATTCCAGCAGCAGCTCAATTCTTCTGCAAAAGCAGGTGGACAACAACACAGCAGTAGCTTTGCTCTTCTATCAGGTAGCAGCTGACAGTAGCTAATTAGTATTTGTAGCTTGCTGACAACTAAAAACGTTGTGGTTTTTTCTTCTCTGTTCTTTTCCCGTGTTTTGTTCTCATCTAAAAATAGTGAAATCCTCTCCATCTCTTCTCTTTTGTACTCATGTAAATTATTAAGATCGGATGCTAAAATGCCGGCAGTTTAGCAATAATACAGCAAGTGTCTTGGTTAAGCAGGATTAACAAATGCTCTTTGCTTCCTCTTCGTGATAATTTCAGAATTCATCAAGGATAATCTGGACAAAGCAGCTTCCTGGCCTGCCAGATCATAGGTAAGCTTTTCCTTATCCCTACGGTCATTCTTCTTTTAAATTGGTTTCCCTATAGAGTTTATACCGATGACTGCTTACCATATGTGCAGGTGGGTCATCACTTCTGTTATATATTTCTAATCTTTATCTGTATCATAATATGCTGAATGAGGCTATGTTCAGGTGCACGAGCAAATGAGAAGTGGTCATAATAGAACTTGAAAAATGTGTTATCACAAAGAGCTTAACAAAAGCGTCAGAAGGTTATCCAGATGTTAATAATCAGCCTCATGTTCAAGTAAAAGTTGTGGCAAAAGTCGTGTATCTTGTTTAGTCCCTGATTTCTTTGGTAAGCCAAAAAAAACAGATGAGCTAATAAATGTGTAAACTGGGTTGCACAGGTTGCTTTGAGACTCAGGCAAAATGATTACCCTGATTGCTTAGCTGGTGACACAGTCCCTTATATAAGCAGGTATTACTAAATGATGTCCTTTATGTTTTGCATGCTGACTAAATCATCAATTGGCAACCCACATTGCATTTTTTTAGAAAAAATGTCAACCTGTTATATGGCACTGATTGGCACTTCTATTTTACAATCTGTCCAACGCTCCATGCTTATCATTTATATTTATATAGACCCAGAAAGCATGAAATCTCATCAAATTATAAATATCTGTGTGCACATCCACTGAGGCACGTGGCATTGTCTACCGGTTCATGAACATGGCTTATGCTTATTTCTCACAAAGCTCTCATGTTATCTAAGCCTGCTAAGAAATAGAGGTTAAAATAGGAAGACACAAAGAAATAGATCTAATTGGATTAAAGGAAAAAGATCTTGGAAGGTCTTCTCTTTCACATTCTGCTCGTGCTACATCATGGGGCAGATCTTAAGTAAGGAAGATCGTTCTGAAAAAAAACTTATGTGTATAAATTGAACACCCCAGTGGATATCCTAGTTGTTGGTCCACTTCAAGTTCTCCCTGACCAAAATGACATAAATGTCTCACACATCTGTTTATCCCCTGCCTTGGAAAAGCTTCGGAACAATATTGCCTTTTTCCACGATGCATACAAGTGCTGATCAATCATTTTTGTCAAAAGTACTTAATTCTGGTGTTGAGTTCATTAGTATATGAATAAGCTTCTTTTTTTAATTGAGTTCTAAAATTTATGTTTAATTTGTAGCTGTTATGAAGACTATCTTGCTGCACCATTTCTCTTTGGTTTATACAAGCAGATTTTTCTTCCATCTGAAATTACACTATTACCAGCAAGCTTAGGAGCCTCCACATGCATCTTCAGTTCTGATATCTTGCATGATGAGAAGGTTATAGATTAGGTGCATGTGATTCTCTTATTTTACTCCCCCATCCCCTTTGAGGTTGACCAAATAATTCGACACCATACTTTTGAGATGTGAATATGAGGTTGCTATAACATGTGCTTATCAATTGTGGCAATTCTCTATTTAGTTATTTTCTTTGATCTCGATCATGTACCATGTTGTACTGAAATTGTAAATTTGAACTATTCCTCTTAACCTTGTTGGTTAAGTAGTAAGAATAATTTCATATGAATGGATAAAACAAGTATTTGAAATGACATTATGGTTAGGTAGAAAAAAAACCAATTTCACTTTAAATTTTGCCCCCGCCTGCACGCTGTGCTGCCGGTTTATCCATCTATCTTAGGTTACACTGAAGTTCAGTGAATGTGTTCTTGTTTTTCGATCATACAGCTAGCGCCGAGAATATTTTTTTGCTTAGATCTTTAGAATTCCAGTATCGCCAGAGGGTCATCTTGCCCTGGGCTTTTGTCAAGTTTGTCCAATAAAAAGCAACGGTGTGCCACCACCTTTGCTCTCTGCTGAACCATTTTTAAGTGGATTTATATTCAACTGATCTGTGCAGGATATGATGCATATGAATCAGCGGACTCTTGTTAGCTTCAGTGTTAGTTTGTACTATTTTTGATTGGTGTTCTTCGTAGTGCCACTATGGATTTTGGTTAACACTATTTATATTTTGATGATCTAATGTATAGGAAAATTATTTTCTTTTTGAAGAATGTATTTCTGCATTATTGTGACTTGATTCATTCACTTCTTCATACTCCCACAATGTTCCTGAATTTTTGTTCTCATAAAAGCTATAGTTTTCTTTGTGGTCTATTGTCCTGACCTTGTGTGTTACCTGGCAGATCGCAAGCCTTCATCTAACACAGTTGTGGCGTACTGGTAGTCAGGTTGAGCTAGTGCTTTAGGTGCAAACGTGGTAGCATCATCGTGTCCAAGAGCTTGTGGTAAGTGGGAGAATATATCATTTGTTTTACTCTGGAGCATTGGTTTGCAACTAACTGCTGGTAAACTAGAATGGCTTTTACCTATGAACTCTGCTATGTGCTGAGAGTTAACATGCAGTTAGTTTTTTCCCCATCTTGCTGAATGCTGATACACAGTTTATCTGTTTTTCCCCTATCATATGCTTCGACCTGTGTGTCTTGGGCACTAGAAATGCATTATTTGATCTGGGACTGTAGCAGATCACATGATTTTTTATTTAGGAAATATCTCTTATGTGAAGGGAAGGGAGAAAAAACCACAAATGCCTTTGATTGTTAATTTGTTACCCACTTTCACTTCTCCATTGAAACTACTGGCTATTCATTTGATAGTTCAAAGATCGAACGATGCCATATTTGAGTGCTGACCACCTTACATAGTTGCTTGTTGCAGTTCATATTTATATTGGGGGTCAATAGGTGAATATTACATACTAATAGTTCACTATCTCTATTTTTTTTTCAGAGTTCGTCTCAAACACATCAAACATGTCTGCAAGTAAGCACAATCAAAGGTGTCGGATCTACATACAAATTTACCCTGTGTCAGCTCTTAACATCTATTCGTTTTTTTTTTTTTTCCTTAGGTTATGTGTGCAAATCCTAGGAGTTCTCCATTAAAGCACTCTCCAGCTACATTCCATGATTGTTTGTGGCACTACTTGTGCTAGGTTAATTAGTCATATCAATTTAAGCAAACCGCTCACATTTACCTTGTGGCTTAAACAGGGTGAAGGTGGACTCAGAGAATCCTTGAACTTTGCATTGTGGAACTCTCTCAGATAGATGCAGAACCACAGATGCTTATGCGAATAGGCTTGCTGTTTATAGTAATGTAAAAATAGGTTTGGGCGCATGTTCATAGACCAGGCGTGTATCTGTACAATGACTGCATGCTGATGTGAAATATTGCTGGCAAAAAAAGTGTTTGTGGCCCTTTACGAGCGAGACAAATCATTTAACAAATCTTATGGTGTCCGTGCATTGTTAGAATAAACGGCCTATCCCTATAGTCATGTATACAAACAACTAAATATATCCTCCTTGAACTACGATAATTGTAGTCACTTATCAATACGAAATATTTGTTAAAAAATCTTTATGATTCAACACTTTTGAACAACTATTCATTTTTCCCGTTTCTCCGGGAAAATAAATTTAAATTTCATACGATAATAAGATATCTATGTTCCAAATACTGGCCCGCCGAAAAAAAAAAGACTAAAAGGAAAACTAGCTAGATATAACGAGACACGATAGATTTCTAATAGAAAAGAAAAAAATATCGGCTGGATAACGTTGCCAAACATGCATCCGTGAAAGAAAAAAAATAATGATGGTCAAGAAAATCCGTGAAAGAAAAAAATAATGATGGCCAAGAAAGGAGGTGGAACGGTGGAAGGGATCGTGGTGCACGTGGTGCGTGGTGAAGGGGCACTCGGCTTTCATTTGGCCTTGCAGGGGGACGCCTTGGACCCGCCTTTGGCGAGGGGGCTCGGGTAGCGATTAATAATCACTACAGGTAGGATTTAGCGCAGCGCCCTATATATATATATATATATATATATATATATATATATATATATATATATATATATATATATATATATATATATATATATATATATATATATATATATATATATATATATATATATATATATAATAGAATAGAAAAAAAAATTCAATAAAAGAAGAGAGGAGCAGGTTGGCCCCGCATGGTCAAGATACATACCAAAGTGCTACGACTCCACCCATCATTGCTTCCACAAGCAAGAAGGGTTCATCTCTCATCCTTCTTTCGCTACCATCAAGACCCATGGCCCATACACATGTGTGTGTGGCCTAGCCTTGAGGTGCACCTTGGCGAGGGCCATCACGCAAAAACCGCGGCAACAACTTTGATGCTTCATCCACAAATGTTGCCAGAACGCGCATATCCAGAATGCGCAAAGGAAATAAAAAGTTAACTAACACTCTTATTCATTATTATCTCCATACGGTCACACAAATTCCTACTCCCGGTTTTTGACATATGCTTTGAGTTTGGGTACATTTACACGTGCACGTGTAATGCATCTATAGGTCTTTTACATTAAGCATGGTGCTTAGGGTAAATTGATTTTCTTTAATCAAACTTTGACATGGTGTTAGAGTTTGGTTAATGAACTTAGGGGCGTTGTTGTCATGATCTATGAGAGTATCTTTATGTTGGAGATAAATCAAGACTATGCTTACACTACTTCTTTATGATTAGCATTGCTTGAGTGATGCTGTTGTGAACAAATAAAATAAAAAATATATATATATATATATATATATATATATATATATATATATATATATATATATATATATATATATATATATATATATATATATATATATATATATATATATAAAATAAAGTTCTCACAATAAGGCTCTACAATGTTCATGCCGATAGAGCCATGTGTTTTTCTTCTTTTTGTTTTGTTTTCTTGTTTCAAATAAAAACAGGTACAAGGACCAAGTGTGTGGGAGATCTCCCAAACACAATGAACAAACTTACGAGATCTCCCCAACACAATGCACAAACGCCCGAGCAATTCATGATGGAGAAGGCCGAGACGAGCGACTACCATAAACTCCTTCATCTTCAAACGGTGGTTTGTGCAAAACTCTCGCTCTCACATCTTCCAAAATGTTTTGAAGTTTAATTTTGAACATATCAACAAGACAAAACCTTTTGGATGCACACTTGTCCCTTTTGTCTTTTTCTATTTTTATAATTTACCAAAGGAACAAGTGTGGGGGGAGAAACCTACACATACTCTACATAAAAAAAAATCAAATCCTTTACATCCCCTTGTAAACAAGATTTAAGTATACAATCATTAAAAGGATTTAATCATCCTTGAACTCCACCTCTTTAAATCTCTTAATGTCTTTCGTCAAGATATATTTTATTCCTCACTAAAAGACAACTTTTGAGGCTCCATCTCCATGTTATCCTTTGACAAAATTTGCATACTCTTTTTATTCCTTGCTAATATTCCTATGCCTTGTGAATTATCTATCATAGGGACCCCATGTTATCTAAGTAATTGAAATATGTGATATAGCTGGATAATTTGAACCTTGCTCTTTTATATGAACTTGGGATTTGTTTTCAAAAAATTCAAAAATTCAAATAGCATGCTCCTCAATGATATGCAAATTCCTACGAGAGCCATACTTGAGTTTATCAAACGCAAAAACCTACCATATATATATGCTACTTATCTTTGCATTGAGCTTGTGTCAAGTCTTGTTGACCCTTGTTGAGATAGTTGTCATGCCCCCAAGATCAAGGTCACGTACACGCCACATATATCAGTTATTCCTACACTTGGGAATACGCTAAAAACATGCTTTAGATCCACCATACCAAAAGCTCTACTCCTACTTTGGCAAAGTAGACAAAAAAAAAAAAAGATATCTTAGAAATAAATACTCCATGTTCTAAAAGATAGTGATCTCTCTTTAATTTAATAATTCAAGAGACATGGCTATAGGGACACATGAAGGTCCTAAGAAAACAAAAAAGAGTTGGACACATGAAGGTCCTAAGAAAACAAAAAAGAGTTGGACACATGAAGGTCCAAGAGTTCAACAAAAAAAAAAGATGAGCACATGAAGGCTCATGCAAAAAAGATAGCCATGTTCTCAAGAATAAAAGTTTTCATATAAGAGAGAGATCACTCATATCAAGGAGTATAGTATAGGTTCCACTATATCATATCCACACATGCACTTCTTGATCTAGGGTATGCCATCCTTCTCCTTGGATCCAAGATTTGAACTAGCAATATATGCAGAGTAAGTATGCCTTCATATCTTTTCCCTACCCAAAGATCCATATAAGCTTCTAGAAGTAGAAAAAAAAAGAAGGCAAAACTCTCATATGCCTCGGTGAGGAACCGGACACAAATATTTGAGTGATCCGAGTGAATCATTCGAGGAGCAAGGCTATATTTACATTTTAAAATAGTATGAAAATCCAAGTTCTGCACTTATCTAAAGCAAGAGGATTTGAATCCATGTTGTTCCATAATTCAATTTCCCAAGATCAATGTGGTAGACACATCAAAATTTCACAAGTGCGGGTGAAGCTTGAAATAACTTGTATGCAGATTTTTATTTCACTAGAGGTAAACCCGCCTAGTCTTGCACTTTACTCGAGGATGAGTAAAGACTAAGTGTGGGGAGTTGTTGGCGGTCACTATCATACAAATTATACCTCCAACTTAGTCATATGACATTGCAAAAATAACGTACTCTTGCCACACAAACCTTTTGCTATTAATCTAGTTCCACTTGTATTCGAAGAAAATATGTTTTGTAGGCATAAACGTGGAAACAGGTAAAAGTACGTTAAAAGGTGGAGGAAAGCGCACATCGAGGCTGCGCTTTGTGGACAAGGGGAATGCCACCAGGCCAAAACCAACGCGAATCGGACAAAAAGCACCCTCGGGGGCGCAACCTACAATGGGCCACAAGCCCACCGCAAAGGCACGGCGAGGCGGGCCAAACCAGCGCTGGAACGCCCCGCGGCGCGGCGCCGGGAGCCTGGCTCCGATCCCTTGGCGCTTTTGCCTTGACCCGTGTCCGAAGGAGAAGAGGTGGTGCATGAAGGTGTTTTTTCGCGTTGGCGCCAAAGACTCCCGCCCAAAACTCCCGAAAGTCCCCTAGAACAAGGAGAACCCTCCATTTCTCTCCCTCCTTTCCCTATATATAGAGGCCATTGCCTCTCCTTGTAACACACCAATTCACCATTTCACATTCAATAAAGGATCACACATTCCATCACCATGTGATCCATCACTCGCCCCACATTCCTTCGGGAATTACACTCCACGCCTCACATATAGGGTGGTTTAGAGTGCCAAGACACTCGAAGGGAGTGAGAGAGTGAAAGGTAGAGAGAGGGAGAGGAGTAGCGACCCCGGTCTTGTCTTGTGCGTAAGGATTTGTGAGGCCCATCCTTTGTCGGAGTGCGGACACTGCCGACTCCGCCTCCATACCTTGAACCTCTCAAGGGTAATCTTTCGGCTTGGTGAAAGATATTCGTGTCTTACTTTCAGTTACCATTCTTAAGTTCCACGCTATCATTTATTATGTCGAAATTACGGGATCGTTGTTTACCTTCCCGGTCAATGCTCTAGTAGAGGGCCCTCGATGAAGACGGGATACCCCGATCGACGCTAGAGTAGTGACAAATAACGTAGGCGTGGTGTCTAGGTTATGAATCACCCTCGTTTGCTCCGCAATCCACGGTAGTGAGGTAGGGGATAGGTGGTGATGGGTCCTATTCGCCCATCGTATTCCTCCACGTCGGTTGCGTAGTAGAGCCATAGACCGGCATCGCTTGGCGGACCAAGTGCAATCCGGTGCCCAAAGTAATACTCGATTAATAGAAAGAGTAGCGACTTAGCCTAAGTCTTTGAAAGAACACATCGCTCCCAAGATCACCTCCTATGCTTGACCCTTGATAGCTAGAAGAAACGGACTTAGCACCCGTTCCTATGGAAATTGATGCACGGAATACTTCTAGGTGAAGTGCTACAACGGTACTTTCCGTGCGCTTGCGGACTTTTCTTTGCTTATGCTAAGAAATACCAACACATATCCGGGTAGATTAGTTTCTTTGCAAAGGTTTTGACCCGGTGAAATTCGGTGGGAATAGTTACATGGAATCACCGACCCGACCACAAGCTACATGGAATCGCGGGAACCATCAAGCTCGGCGGGAGCACTAGCTCGGTGCCGCTCAAGGTGATTGACGTCCACCTACCGATGTCCTCGCCATTGGCCGAAGACTTCTTCTGGCGAGCATCGTCGGTTGATGAAGGAGCTAACGCGATAGCTTTTTCGCAATCGAAGATGATCTTCTTCATCAACAATCACTCCAATAACTAGGGCAGAGTCACGGCGACAAGGAGAGCGTGCGGGCGTCCCCTACCTCATCGCCTCCCTCGCTACCCCGAGGCCTTCTTCAAGTTTCACCTCACAACAATGGAGCACGCAGGCAATAGGCTCCCGAACATCGGGCCAACACCAACAAAGTCTTGGCTGCTTCAACTACTCCGCCAACAATGACAAGCGAGCAACAAGGCGGCGTGAGGACACGGTGTCGGGGAAAATGGGGAGGAAATCTGTCACAACACATCGGGAGGGGGCCCATGGGCCCACGGCGCATGCAAGGGCAACCGCCACGTATTTGGCCGCCCGCAGTTCGCCATCATCGCGTCATCTAGTTCGTCATTAAGTAATAGATATTTATGGAATAAAATAGGCAATAAAATCAGGATTTATTTAGATGCAAGTCTTCCCAAGACTATAAATACAAGGGAATCAATGAGACTAATTAAAGGGGTAACACCCGAAAGCTCCGTCTCTCAGCTCCCTTGCACGCGCCCCGCCCCCCTAGTGTTGGCATTTGTTAAGTGCTAAAAGAATATGAAGGATTACGCAGCGCCTGAGAACACCTACCATTGTAGCTTTTCCCTAGGATGAGTATTCTAGAGTATCGTATCCTTTGGGAAGCTTTGGCTAAAGAATTCTAATAAGTCACAATCATATATCCACTAACTTAGCAAACCACTAGACTAAAGTGAGGGGAAATTGATAAAGGGTAAGTAAATAATAAAGCATAAAATAATATACCAAAGATTATAAAAGAATAACTAAACTAATCAAGAGGTCAAAGGGAGAGATCAAGGTTCCTTTGTACTTCTCTATTACTTAGGTTCTATGATAGTAATTACACTAATGCACTTTGGGACATCGTAACACTAGCCACGAGAAAGAGATGAGAAAGGGGGCTAGGAAGCTCCGACCACGGTCCTACAAACACCAACCCGAGCGTGGTGGAATACATCGCCGTCGGGGCTGTCACCACACAGGGCTACCACAAACTATCCGTGGGGTTGGGTGCAATCTCGGGTAACCTATAGCCTAGACACCAAGTCTACACTATCAATTACTACTCTAGCTACCTAGCATAACTAGAGCCCTCAATACGAGCGGAGATGCCATGCAATACCATAATAACTATACTTAACCAAGTATATGAAAGTCATGGAAGTAAATAGAGAAGATAAATATATGAATCATAAGTCTTACAAAGAAAGGATACAAGACATACCAAACTTTATAGACATCTCTAGAGCAGGGAGCATAGCTCCACTCTCCTTTACTCTTGATTAGATCTAGTTTACATCTAATCTACTTCTAATTACATGGCTAATCTACTTCTAATTCACTAATCTCCGAGAGAGAGGTAATCCTTACATTGGGACTCCTCTACAACTGAGAGAATAATGAATAGAATGAGATAGAATGAATTAGGGTTTAGCCCTGGGGTCAGGGGGTCTTCTAATATAGGCCTTGGCGATGAATGATGACCATTGGATCAAACCGACCTTCAATAACGGTATAGATACAACCTCAAAGTCGGTTACAAACCGACCTAGGAAGATGAGCTTTGATTAGCTCTTTGTAGCCTTTGGCGGCGGCCTAAATCCCTCGGCGGCCGCCGGGGCTGGTCTCCCTCTCGGCTTCTCGTTTCTTCGGTGTCTTCGGTATCTTTTTAGAGTGTTTTTTAGTCCACATTTTGGGTTGAGTTACTTCACGGTCAAGTCTTGTCATCGTATGAGATGTATATTCTGAACTTTCTCCATTTTTTCTGCATTTATCTATTAAGTCCTTGAAAATATATAAATCACCAAAGCTTGTGGAATTATGTTAGTTAAACCCCTAGACTTATGTTGATATTCATTTTATGCCCTTATTTTATATTAGTTGACTAGTAATATTATACTATAACGGTGTCAACACCTAGCCGCCGCCACCCCATGCGCCGCCACCTGCCCTAGCACCACCGCCACCAGCACCCGTCGCCGCCGCCCCTCCCCAAGGTGGTTGTTACACATATACAAGTAGTATTGATGAATGCAATTTTTCATATATAGATATGGAGATATGTATAGATATAGGTGAAGATATAGATATGTAGCGACAGCGAGCAGCAGCAGCAGAAATGCAGATAGCAATAGTAGCAGCATGAGAGCAGCGATAGCAGCAGCAGCAGTAGTAGCAGCAGCAGTAGCAGTAGCAGTAGCAGCAGTAGCAGTAGTAGCAGTAGTAGCAGCAGCAGCAGCAGCAGCAGCAGTAGCAGGAGTAGCAGCAGCAGCAGCAGCAGCAGCAGCAGTAGCAGCAGCAGTAGGAGTTCTTTGCATGGCAAAATCTCTAACTTAAGTATACCTTGTTCTTTGCATGGCAAAATCTCCAACTCTGGAAGAGCACCATAAATTTTTAGAACCAATTAAATATATCTGAGCTCAGAGGTGCATCTATATAAACAGTTGCAAACTAAAGCAGATAAACAATAGTAGTCCTCCCCCTTGCTCCTTGATAGCACAAAAGATTTAAACGAGCAAGAAAAGATCCACGAGGATGAAGACTTGTTTCCCCCTCGCTCCTCTATTTTTGGTTCTTTTGATCATGGCTTCCATATCCCCGTCCTTCCAAGGTGAAATAACCGCTATCTACTTCCACTGTTTTCCCCAGCCTAAAAATTTTAATGGTTGTCTGATTTGAGAATTATATTGCAGTGCTTGTGAAAGGCGACGACGGCCATCAACAGGGATCACTGGCGCTTCGGCAGCAACTGGCGGCGACGTCCTGCTTCCAGTGCACTGGCTATTGTTACATCAAGGAGTGCCAGAGTGTCTGCGCGTCCAAAGGCTTCAATGCTAAAAGTGCTTTCTGCTATAAACGCCCTGTTGCTGGCCGTCTTCCTCTCTGGCAGTGCTGCTGCCCATCATAAGCACGTAGTGCAACGTACGCGTGTATTCATGGATCCTTATGCATGGTTAATATTCAAATGAACTGAATAAGATGGGGCTTTTCGAATATTGTGCCTGTGGAGAATTTCATGTGAATCAATTCCTACTAGAAACAAGCGCGGCGTTGCCGCGCACCTATATTGGGTTTTAGCTAGTGATTTGTGAGACTATTGGCGTGGGAAGCTGATGTGCCCGGCCCTTCATCACATAGAAAGAACTGATGTGAGAAGCCACTGTGCCCATCATCAGATAGGAAGAACTTTGTATATATATATTTTAATGTTTCCCAGGACGCAAAAATATAAAGAGGTATTATAATAAATCATATATATTTGTACGAGAGAATATAATTCTGACACTTCTAATTACATGGCATTAAAGGTTGAGAATGCGGACAATTAATTTGTTGGACAAACATGGAAGCATATTGATTTATGTAAAAATATACATAATTCTAGAGTAAGAAAATGGCGAAGGCTAGCACTTGGACAACAGGAATGGCATTCAAATATAAATTATTTTAGGAAAAACTGATGAACATCCAGATTAGCAATGATTGGGTAGATCTGGAGCAAATCGCCTCAGGATTATGCAGATGGCCTAGTCGATAAACATACTTGGATATATATGATAGAACATACAAATTATATGATAGAACATCCAAGTTTCCGATAAACATACACAGTAGGAGCAAAAATATATATGATAGAACATAATTGCTTATCAACTCAAAAGAAACTTCAATATTATCAAGAAGTGTTTGGATAAGCATAAATCAAAATAAAGAGTCATATATGATAATAATTTGACGAAAACTTTCAACCTAATGACAATAGATAATAAATCAGAGGAAGCATGGAGTATATCTAACCAGTTCATACTTGGCAGTTACATAATTTGGAGGGTTCTTAGTCTTCTCATGAATATGGAATCCTTTGTTCAGAGAGGTTGCATGTGATTATAGAAACCACTTGATAATAGAAATGCTTGGAAAAATAAACATTCGCTTTGCTTAAAATATATAGAATGTCATTCTAAATTTCTAACAACAGCAGTACATTTTGCATATGTATGCTATGACTGGAGACTATTTGCCCAACTTGGCTCCTCGAATCATATGTGGCACAGAGTACCAAACAAAGTGGCCAGGTAACATTCAGAGGAAGAAAATTACACAAAAACACTAAGTCATCATTTGTTTCTATATATTTATTTTATTCCCTAAAGTTGTATGTTTCGTGAGCTCTAGCTAATCTGTTAGAGTGGCTTAAGAATTTTTTTAGACTAGTTCAAACATATTGAAAAAGAGTTTTAACACGGCTTTTCTCTCTTGCTGTCTCCTAGTCTCGTGGACCAAGATTCATTTTCTGCATATCAATTCTTCAACTTATATGATGCCGTTCCATTAATCAGAGCTCCACACATTGGCATCGTCATCGAATAATCAAATCCATCAGATGGAGAAGTTATCTGATTATCAGAGGTCACCATTGGGTTGTGGAGCGTACTGTGTTAGGTGGGTTCACTGGGTTGGACCTTTTGTCAAACACCTTGCAGGCAGCAGTGCAGCACTGCCTGCAGCCCGGCTCCAGCGCACTGGAAGACGCAGCCATTAGCGTGGTGGGCGACACAGCCGGATGCAGACCTTGCGGGGACGGTGTCTGGAAGTAGACCTGGATACTATGCTTATTCACCTGCTCGGGGCTAGCCGTGGCCTGTAGGCGGTTGGCAGCTCTGGAGGTTGAGGTGGAGCTCGTGGATTGTTTCGAAGGCAGTGGAGCTAGTGCAGAGCGCCGCAACTCAGATAGGGGCGGCGGCAGACTGAGAATTGGACGTTGGGTGGCACAACAGGTGGAGGCGAACGCCCGGCGGGCCGTAGGCGACGCGAAGGCAGAGAGCGGACGCCGGCACCTTTGCAGAGGGCGGAGTGCGCGCGCTCTCCATGGCGAGGCGGACCTGATCCCCAGTGTGGCGGCGTGATGCTCTCAGCCACCGCCCGCGGTGGCGTGGTGGCCCGTCGCTAGGCTTCGTCTCGCTGGTGGCGTGGTGGCCCGTCGCGCCGTCGCTTGGCTCTGCCTCACTGGTGGTTTGGCTACCGGCTGTGCCGCCGCTCGCTCGATGGACGAGTTCGAGAAGATTCGAGGTTTCGGGTTGGAAGGGAACGGGTAGAGACCCAAACCGATCCGCAATCGAAACGGTTGCCATCGTAAGTTCGCTAGATCGAGCGGCTAGAGTGGCCTAGCGGGCGACGTGGCCCGATCCATAGCCCGAGAAACGGACCCAACTTTCGTTTTGTGAGACTCGTTGCAAAACAGCTAGAGGTGTGCACTGAAAGACGCTTCTACTGTTTGCTTACTGCAGTAGCTGATGAGATGTGGATTCTGCAGTAGCAGCCGTCTGGAGCAATCACTTCCTAACATGCGCAATCCATAGTGCTGATGGTATAGAAAAGTATATCTTTTTTTCTCCGTCCTAAAACGATGCAATATGACTTTGGTCAGCCTGCAAAGCACTTGACTCCTCCAAAAAAGAGAATTGCATCATCGTACTCACTCTGTCTCACGTGTATGCCTCCTGACCCATACCAAGACCCACAACATTCCCCTTCTTTGGTGAGTGTCGAAAACACTCACCAAAGGGCCAAAAACACTCACCAAAGGCATTTGGCGAGTGGACACAAGCTAAAGGCCACTCAACTAAGCGGTCACGACAAAGAGGTCTTTCTTTGAGTGCCATTTTATTGGCTCGCCAAAGGTTATTGCCGAGTGCCACTCTTTGGTGAGTGTCGGACGGAGGGCACTCACCATTGACGAGTTCTTTGGTCGGTGTCGGATGGAGGGCACTCGCCAAAGTCGAGTTCTTTGGTGAGTGCCAAACGGTGTGGCACTCACCAAAGGCAGCGTCTTCACCGAAAGTGCCAAAAGCGTGTGGCACTCACCAAAGTGGAACACTTTGCCGAGTGTCGTGTTTTCAGCACTCACCAAATGGTCAGGCTTTGCCGAGTGTCATGATTCCTGCACTCACCAAAGGGTCAGTTCTGTCATGATTAGGGATCAGTTCTTTTTTTTTCTTTTTCTGCTTCATTTTGTCCATACACATATATATCACATAAATGCATCCAATAGACATCATAAATCACATATATATCACATTTGCACATCCACTCATAGTCATCCATCCTCTAATATACACACACAAGTAATATAAGACTTGGCGGTTATATAAACCACCAAGGAATATATGTTTCCTTGAGTGTGGTGTTGAACCGCCAAGGAAACTTTCCTTGGCGGTTTGATTTTTGGCACCCAAGAAAATTTCTAGCGGCCAAGACAATTCATGATTCTGGTAGCGATAAGAACAAATTCCTTCAAGAATGGCTTTTATTAACATTTTAAAGTTTGGATTAATGAATTATGATTTATCGCACACCTTTAAAACTAATCATGTTTGCAAGTTGTGTCATTATTACCCATGGTCGCAGATCCTACTACCATATAGTCCTTTGTATGTGTCATAATTGCTAGGCTCTAGCTCTTGCTTGTCGATATCTCGAATAACAGAACCCGGGACTGCCGCGGCCCCGAGGCTATCCACGCCGCCCGTGAGCTCCCCGGCCGGCCGGATGTCGTAGATCGACGGCGCAGCTGGCTCGCCCAGCGGGCCCGGCCCGGCTGGTGGGTCCCAGCGCCCGCCCGCCCGTCTCCGCGTGGCCGCACGACGCGCCCGCCCGGAGTCCCGCCGAATCCCGCGCAGCCCCGGCCGCTTTCGGCGTTCTTGCGTCCCGGCCCCGATTCCCGGACTCTTGCACCCGAAGGAGGCAAAGGGCCGCTCGGGCGCGCTGTTTTTAAGGTCCGCGCCCTCCAGAGAGCCGGCCTCGCCACCGCACTCTCGCCTCGCGCACACCGCACGCACACCACGGGCGGTCAGCGTGTGGGCGGGCCCAATCCACCGTGGCCCGCGGCGCCCGCCGGTGCGATGCGTGTCCACTCCCCCCGCTGACCCCACGGCCGTCGGCGGCCACCGAGTGGGCGGGCCCAAATCACCTAGCTCGGCGCCCCGGCCGGGTGGCCCCGGGTCCCGCGCCCCCACGCCGCCGCCGCCAACCGCGTCGTGGGGCTAGCGGCGCCTCTCTGGTCGCTTGATCCGTGGAGCATTGTCGATCTCCATTTGCTCAGCTTGTACTAGGGTGCGCTAAACCTGGACGCAGTGCGGAGGGGGCCTGTACCACGAGCTGGAGGCTCTGGCCCACATGTCGGCTACCTAGGCTACGAGACCAGGCGGTGGACGGAGCGGCGTCGCACGACGTAAATCACCCGACCATAAAGAAAATGATGCGCGGTTCGCCTCACTCTGCTGCCCCCTTCTTCCTCTCCAAGGTAAGCCACAACATCTTAGATCTAGGTTGCTCTCTATTGCTTTTGTTCTGCATGATCGAAGTACGATTCGAGTTGTTCCGCATGTTTTCAGTCACGTCGCTGTAGCGTTGCCGGATCTGCTCTTGCCTGTGTTCTCCTCCTGGAGATTGCCGCCTATAGATCTGCGCTCCCGTCGGCGTTGAAGGCCTCCGGAGGAGACTACAGTCTCTGAGTCCACGCTGCGCCGCGCTGTGGCGGATCCAAGGAGATTTACAGCCCTGTCATCGTATCTGTCTCTCTGGTATGGTCCTCCAGCGTTTCGAGCTCGCCGTTGATATTTCCTTGCCGTCGCTGACATTCATTTCGTGTTTGCGTTTAGGATTTAATTTCCCCTCTGTTTTCGTGCATATCTTGATTTCCCTATCGTGTACAACTCTGTTGTATTTGGTCGTCCCACGAGTACAGAGATGGCTCATGTACAAGCCTCTTATTTGCCGCTGCTGCGTGTGATTGTGGCGCAGTGCGGTTTGACGTATGCTTCCCTCGTGTTTGAGCTGGCCAATGATGGATCGCCTCTTTACGGCGTCGAAGTAGAGTTGCCTGCTGTACCACCGTCGTCCCTAGGCTGTACGCTTTTTTTCTGGCCGGCTGGAGATACAACCGCACTTCCTGGTTACGAACAAGCTGTTCTCTAGGCTATACAGTGTCTGCAGAAAATCTACGGATTTGTTATCATCGAGTACAACTTCCATACTGTTGTATTCTACAAAGATGTTGCCGCTAGGGCGATATCAGCTGGTGCTAGGGTGGTGCTTATACTTTATTGCTTATCAGCGGAAAGGGATGGTTTGCTTTTCGAATCGAACTGTTTGATGAGAGAGATCTGCATGTTGGGCCCCCTTATCTGAAGATTGCCTTTACGTTTTGTGTTTGTGATGGCTGTGTTGCTTTGTTTTTTTCCTTCTTTTCAACTGCCTAGCAAAGCAAGGCTGAGTCCATTACTTCTCTTCGGTGTTGGTGTCTGGATGTAATGGCTCCCGTCCCAGCACATGGATCTACCTCTCGTAAGAGAATAGGTATATATACTACACCGTGTTTCAGCGCCGTTGCTTTGTGCTTCTTTTTTTCGATGCCTGACTGTCAGCTACCTCTTCCATGTGGGTCAGCCACCTTTGCCGTTGGGGCCCACGCCAGGCTGTCCATGGGGAGTCCAAGCTACTTAAGGCCACCAGGAGACCAAGCAGGGATCATCAATCAAAATATCAATTACCCTTTACTCTTTACTTGTATTAGTGTTCTTCTTCCTCTCAACTTCCCCTCTCTTCCCCTTTGTACCGAGATTCTAGAGGATTCTAGATAGTGTTGGTGTGAGATTAGTAGCCCAGGTGTGGGTTGCTGACAGTGGTATCAGCTCTACCGATCCGTGGTGCCATGGATTCCCTCGAGCTCGCGCTCCGTGAGTTGCTCAGGAAGTTCGACGAGTTTGAGGCCCGGATGGACGCACGGGAGCAGCGCGCCGCGGAGTCCCGCGTCGCCATCCCCGAGCGGACCCCTGCGGCGCAGTTCGATGAGGCCGTCGTGGTGGCCGACAACTGGGGAGGGCTGTTCCAGCCGGTCTCCCTCCCGGTGGAGCGCGATTTCGAGCCAGAGGAGGAGCATCTCCCCGTCGTCGCTCCCATGGTGGTTGCCGACAACTGGGGTGGGCTGTTCACGCCGCCCATCCACACCCTGGAGGAGCAGCACGCCGTCGGGAGAGAGGATTCGGACGAGGGCATGGCCGCGGTCTTCCCCGAGGTCGCACCCACCTCGATCCGTCTCCAGGACTCCGCCGAGCACCAGTACCTTCCCGCCATGGACGAGATCCCTCGCCTCACCACCACGTCCTCCGAGGAGATGGAGCCCCAGGAGCTCCCGTTCCAGATCTCGGAGCGCGAGGAGGTGGTGGAGGTGGATGAGCAGCAGCATCTCGCGCTGCTCGCACAGGCCGTCGGGAAGCAGCAGCCCGCGCTGCAGGAGGTTGAGTGGTCCGCTTTCGTCGTCGCGCACGCGAAGGTGGAGAGGCGCGCCACCA
This sequence comes from Hyparrhenia diplandra, assembly GCA_015847255.1. Classification (NCBI taxonomy): domain Eukaryota; kingdom Viridiplantae; phylum Streptophyta; class Magnoliopsida; order Poales; family Poaceae; genus Hyparrhenia; species Hyparrhenia diplandra. Next base: position 148,316 of record JADLZK010003865.1, read on the forward strand.
TCGTCCTCGCCGAAGCGCACTGCATCAAGGGCGTTCGGGCGCAAGACCTGAAGCTCCCAGCGAGATCCCAGCGGGTCCGCCCGGCCCGATCGCGGCATCTGCCTCCACGCCCACGTGAGCCTCGCCGATCAGCGGCGTCCTCGGTGCCCTCCACGACTTCGCCAGCGCATGGCTGGTTCCTTGGCGGCGCCATCGACGGCGTCTCCCTCCACGTCCCACGCTGGCTTCTCCGACCGCGCGGGGTTCCGCCGGCGTCGACGCGGATGACCTCCACGACTCTTTGGATCGAGTTCGAGTCCGCGTTGGTGCCGCAACGCCGCTGAAACCCGACACGCCAGCGCCGCCTTGTTCCGTCACCGCCGTGATCGACTCGTCACCGGGCCCCCGATGCCTCGGGCAACACCCGCGGCGCGCGGATCCCAGCTCCTCCGAACCCGTCTCGCGTGCCGCTCCTCTGCGTCGGCAAACAGCGCCTCACCGCAAGCAGCAGCGCCGCCAAGGCCATGTCTCGCACTCTTCGCCCCGGGCGGCGCCCAGACGCGCCATCGATGAGCACCACCACTCCGCCGTCCCGAGTGCTTGTGGCAAGACGCGACACTCGGGCCTCGTCTCCTCGTCTCCCACCGCCCACGCCGCGCCCGAAGCTCGTCGTCGCCACGGTGTGAAGTCTGAACACATCGCCCCTGAGCTCGAAGTGCGGCGCTGGACTTCGTCGGCCCCGTACTCTTGCCTACTCTGCTGCCTCAGCTACCCCACGCGCGCATCGCCGCAAGGTGCTTTCGACCTGGGTCGCTTCCACAGCGGACATCGTCATCATCACCGGGAAAAAGCCGAGCATCGACAGCTTCTGCTGCAACATGATGGATGTCATCCCGCTGGGCGCGGCCGGGATCTGGTGGGCGCCGCTGAGGAGGCCACCGTACCATCGGCCAGAGTACATCGGCCGCGGGCTCGTGGCTGCCAAGGGCGAGTCCGCTGAGATCATCCTCCTGGAGTCCGAGGGCGTCCACCTCTGCCTCGAGCACGTCGTCCTCCGACCGGCATCCAGGCCGCTGGCTATGACAGCGCGGGCAGCGGAGGGTTCGACTCAGCGACGTCGGCCCGAGGAGCGCCGATGCAATCGCCTTCCTCAACTTCGCATACAGTTTGATTCCTGCGATTACGCCGCCGCCTCCGTGGACGGGCTAGAGCGCGCAGGCGAGGCTGCCGCGGGCGGAAGGATCGCCAGGCGGGCTCGAAAGTACACCACGACGACGGCGACAACCCTGCCGCCAACGAGCAACGAGTTCGGGCCACGCTCCAGGAAGCCCGACACACGCACGCTGTTGAGCTCGAGTCGGATTCCATCGAGTTGGACCACTTCCACGCCTTGCTGCTCTTCGACGCCATCGCTAACACCTTCGTGCTCGGTTCCGTGAAGAGCGTCCTCGGCTGCACGTTCTGGAGCACCACCAGGAGGCCCAAGGAGAGGCGAGGGACATGCGTGCTGTATACGAGCTTCACAGACTACACGAAGGATGCCGAGCGGCTGGTGGCGTGGTTCTCTGACGCTTCGTTCAACCTCGACCTCGTCATCAGGCCAGTTCGCGTTGAGTTCAGCAAGGCCTCCAAGCACAGCCAGCCATGGGTCGTGCTAGTGCTGGAGCTTGCACCAGAAGGGATGATGGACGTGTGCCTCTCCATCTCCGAGGATGCAGCGGGCGCTGGAAGCGCACAACACCCACAGCTGCTGCTTGTGCCGGATTCCTGCTTCATCGACGTCTTGATCCGCAATGACTGCCTCACCAACATGACACCCACCAAGTGTTCGATGAAAGGCACCGTGCATGTCACTGCAGGCGTCACAGCCTGTACAGCTGTGTCCGTCGTGGGGTTGCGTCCAGGGCGTGCTCGTCTCCGTGGACGCTGCCTCTCCTCCACAGTCACACTTCCCAAGCCACCGAGCCGAGAATCCACAACAGCAGCTTCAGCGATGGTGAAGAGGGCAGTGACTGCACTACGGCTCATGCACAAGCTGCTGTTGTGCACGGAAGTTGAGCAGCACGTGAACTTCATCTTCATCCTCGACGTCGTCTTCTGGCAAGATCTTCCTCATCGGTTCCCACAAGTCCAGCGGCAGCATGGTGGCAAGGCTGTCTGGCGATGTCCTGCGACGGCTGAGGTGAAGATCATTGCCAAGATCATTGCAGCGGCTTAGTGGGAAAGCCGCCATTTAAGGAGGGAGGAATGTCAGCTACCTCTTCCATGTGGGTCAGCCACCTTTGCCGTTGGGGCCCACGCCAGGCTGTCCATGGGGAGTCCAAGCTACTTAAGGCCACCAGGAGACCAAGCAGGGATCATCAATCAAAATATCAATTACCCTTTACCCTTTACTTGTATTAGTGTTCTTCTTCCTCTCAACTTCCCCTCTCTTCCCCTTTGTACCGAGATTCTAGAGGATTCTAGATAGTGTTGGTGTGAGATTAGTAGCCCAGGTGTGGGTTGCTGACACTGACACGACTGTTTTTTAATCTGCCTAGCCGCACGATTTGCTCCAGAAGTTTTGCCGGCAGCTGCTGTGTGACTGAACAGGAGGAAGTACATGCAACAAAAAGCAATAGCCAGCTCAGGTGAGACCTCCTCGTTGTATCAGCCTCCTGTTGGCTATTTTACGCATGGATGCATGCGTCTTGCTCAAACATTGGCTTTCAATACTTTATTAGGCTTGATCGATGGCTGTAATGTCAAACAAGGCTGTGGTCACTTCACTCAAGAATACATTGACGCTCTTAAAGGTCAGTTACCTGTACAACTACTGTTTTTGTGCAATGCACGCTACACTGTATGCTGAAGTGCCCCTTTTGTGCCGTCTATAGCTTCTTATTCTGGATGCTCTGACTGCGGTGGCCCAGACTACGAGTGTAGTAACTGCCATGCCTTATTTTGGTTTGGTGAGTGTGTGAAAACGCTGTCCAACTCAAAGAACGGGCATGTTGTTTACAACAGATGCTGCAGAGCTAGAAAAATCCAACTGCCTGCCTAAAAAAAACGGCCAGAACCCTGAACTCCCTTGCTAGGTTCGACGGTGACGCCAAGTGCAGGAAATTTGTAAAGCACGTGAGGCAGTATAATTGCCTATTCAATTTTACGTCCATGGGTGCCACTATAGATAGGTCTCTGAATGATGGATGTGGTCCACCGGTCTTTAGAATCTCTGGTCAGGTTCATCATCGGATAGGCTCTCTTCTTCCAAGAGATGGTGAGACTCCTAAATTCCTTCAGCTTTATGTATATGATACTGCTAATGAGGTCAAGAATAGAATAAGCGCTCTGCATCCTGATGAGGAACAGCCGGATGAGCCATTAGATAAGGATATTGTTCGCCAACTACTCGAGATGCTCGACATTAGTAACCCACTGGTTAAGGAGTTCAGGCTAGCAAGGGATAAGACTCATAACCATGAAAGTGAAGAGTTCGTTGTGAGAATTAGAGGCGCAAGAGAAGGCGACCCTGTGCAATATAATCTTCCCACTAATGACCACCTGGCTATGGTTGTTGTGGGTGACATTTCCCTAGAAACTTACAAGCGTGATATAGTTATCCAAATGCGAACAACCGGTAAATTAAAAGAAATTTCTTCTCTCCACCCTTTCCTATATGGCTCTTCAATACCCGCTTCTATTTCCCTACGGCAAACCAGGTTTCCAGGTTGGGGTTACATATGACGGTGTTAACACGGCTAGTGAGAACGCACGTGTAAAACTGACGATGCAAGATTATTACCGGTATAGAATACACTATAGAAGAGGCCAGCCAAATCCCTATTTATGTTACGGCACCTTATCCACTCAGGCTGTCATTGATGCGCGCGCCGCTGTAGATGAGAACAGAATTTGGTACATCATCAACGCCTAGCGTAAGTTGCGCGTTGAGAGCATGCAAGGCATTATAGACGCGGTTGATCGTGGATGTGCAACCGGACATGAGTTCGGCAAGAAGACAATACTGCCTGCTTCTCATACCGACGGTAGACGGTACATGATGCAGAACTACCACGACGGTATAGCAATTTGTAGAGTCTACGGCCCACCAGATTTTTTCGTTACGTTTACATGAAATCCAAAGTGGCCAGAGATTGAACAAGCGTTACGGTGCGAGCCTGGTCAGAAGGCACCTGATCGAGCAGATGTAGTAATAAGGATCTACAATATGAAGCTTGAGGAGCTCCTTCAAGATATTAGAGAAGGCCTTGCCTTTGGTCCCGTATGTGCTGGTATGTTCTGTTACGTGAGTGCTTTTTAGAATCTGATGCTCCTTTGGTTTCTTCAGCACGCTTCATTTATCTAGAACTGCCATTTTCACAGCGCTCCATACGGTTGAGTTCCAAAAAATGTGGCCTTCCACATGCCCACATAATTGTGTGGCTTACTGCAGATATTGCACATCCATCGGCAAAGTTTATTGATGAACATATTAGTGCTGAGATCCCTGACCCAGATACAGATCCACTCACCTACTGTTTAGTTGCCAAGCATATGATGCATGGCCCATGTGGTAGGAGTCATCCAAGCTGCCCCTGCATGAAGAACCGCAAATGCTCAAAACATTTCCCAAAACCATATTAGGCGAAACCGTTATCGAAGAAAACAGCTTTGCTGTATACAAAAGACTAGCCAACGATAGGTACACTGATAAAGGTAAAAGCAGGCTAGACAACGGCTGGGTTGTACCGTATAATCGTTTCTTGTTGAGAAAATATCAAGCGCATATCAATGTAGAGTGGTGTAACAAAGGTATTTTTATAAAGAACCTATTCAAATACGTCATGAAAGGTGCTGATAGGGGTAAGATCTACCTACAAAGACTACAGGATACCGGGACGTTTGCTGCTGATGCAAAAAATTGTGCACCTGTTGATGAGATCCAAGAGTATCTAGACTGTCGTTATATATGCGAGCAGGATGCCGTGTGGCGTCTTTTAGGTCTTGACATTCATAGACACCATCCAGCTGTTGACCGCCTACCAGTACACCTTCCAGATGATAACTTTGTAGTGTATGATCCAGACGTAGATCTAGCAGATCTTGCTGAAGAAGCGTAGAACCATGCTAACTGAATGGTTCATTGCTAATCAGTTTAGTGAGACAGCTAGGGAACTGACCTACAACGAATTTACTACAAAGTGGGTCTGGGATTCTTCAAGCAGGACATGGAACCGTAGGCAACGACCGACTGGCAAGATTGGTAGGCTATATTTCATACATCCGTCCGTTGGCGAGAGATACTTTCTTAGAATGCTGCTCCTTACCGTTAAAGGCGCCAAAAGCTTTGACGACCTAAAACGCTTCAAAGGTGTGAGGTGTCCCACATTTAAAGAAACGTGTAGTGCTCGGGGTCTCCTCGGCGATGATAAAGAGTGGTATAGTGCCTTTGATGAGGCAGCTACCTGGGCGACATCTAAACAACTGAGAAAACTGTTTGTCACCATGCTGCTTTTTGTGACGTCACCGATGAGCGGGCTTTTTCGAGAAAGTATGGCGGGCTCGCCGGCGACATTCAACACCAAATTAGCGACAACCTGGAGAATCCTTTGTACCAGTCTCTTGATGTACAGCTTAGAAATAGTCTTCTTGGTGAGTTGTCCCAGCTGTTTGTGAAAAATGGGGTACAACTAAAAGACCGTAAGCTGTCACCGATAACCCATAATGAAGAATATGTCCGCTGTAATATACTAATAGAAGAACATCGTGTGTGTGTGTGTGTGTTACCGAAGAGATGGTCTCTCGAGGCGAAACGTTTAGTTGCAAGATTAAATAAAGAACAGGAATACGCTTTTGTGACGATCACATAGACTGTCTTACAAGAAAAGCCAGGCTTCTTTTTTTGTCTCTAGCTACGGGGTACTGTAAAACATTCTTATGGGGAGCGATTGTTGCCTTTCTCCGTGCACACCAAATTGTCCTCACTGTTGCGTCCTCTAGTGTGGCTGCTCTATTGTTGCCGGGTGGGCGGACTGCACACTCACGGTTCAAATTACCGTGTGATGTCCATGAAGCATCACGCTGTGACATTGGCCAGCGGTTCCATGCTTTCGAGCTTATAGAGATAGCATCAGCGATCATTTGGGAACAAGCACCGATGACACACCGCCTTCAATTTGAGTGTCTAGATAGGAGATTCAGAGACCTCATGGGCCTCCATGACGAACGTGCAAAGGATAAAATGTTTGGTGGCAAGGTTGTCGTGTTGGGTGGTGATCTTAGACAGATACTACCCGTGGTTGAGGGTGGTGATAAGGCGGCTATTGTAGACGCTGCTATCATAAACTCGCAGCTATGGAGTCACGTGAGGGTTTTAACCCTAACCACAAACATGCGCCTTTGATGTCCAGGTTTAACTAGAGAGGCACAGAATGAGATTTCAGATTTCAGTAGATGGATACTATTTTTATTGGTGATGGTGCCACGACGGAGCTGAAACCGACACTGAAAGGTCAGGCTCATCGGTTAGGATACCACGTGATTTGGTTCTCATGCTTGAAGGAGATAAAGTTAATGCTATTGTAGAAGCTGTGTACCCAGATCTCTCTACGAGGTACCTTGATAGTCTTTATCTTCAGATACGTGCTATTCTAACCCCGACTAACGACGCAGTAGATGCCATCAACTCTTACATTGTGTCTTTGATTCTAGGTGATGGGAGAGAATATTTGAGCTCAGACAGCGTGTCTAAAGAGAATAAACATCTGTCATACGATCTCATGTATCCCATTGAGTTTCTTAATTCTATAACCGGTAACAACTTTCCCCATCATAAACTGCTACTTAAGATAGGCCTCCCAATAATGATGCTCAGAAACCCTGACCAGTCTGGTGGCCTCTGCAACGCACGCACCTAATTATTACAAATCTCAGAGATAGAGTTATAGAAGCACGGATATTGACAGGGGACACATGTTGGCGATATTGTATGCATACCTAGGATTTGTTTGTCGCTAGCAATAAAAAACTACCATTTACATTAGTGCGGCGACAATACCCCATCAAGGTTTGCTATGCCATGACCATTAATAAGAGCCAGGGTCAGACTCTAGAGAATGTAGGCGTGTACCTCAAAAAACCTGTGTTCGCCACGGGCAGCTATATGTTGCGCTTTTCGAGAGTGGCATCAAGAAGCGGCCTTAAGATCCTGATTGAGGATTCAGAAGGGAACTGCACTGATGAAACCGAGATCATTGTTTACCGCGAGGTACTACCAATGGTTCCAGACGCTAGAGACCTGTAGCATCATATCAGATTGTATGATATGTATACCTCCATCTCTGTACCTACAGGTGACCAACCAAAGTATTTATTCTATCCATGCTGCCTCCATAGAGATATCCTCTGTGTGGCAATTTTACCTATAGGTACCAAACATATACTCTTAATTGATGATCAATATGTCTAACAGAATATGTGCTTGTTTATGCTTCTTGTCTACAGCATGTGTACTATCAGAGCTCCTGAGAGTGATACCAGTTCCGGTGCTACGCACTATGGATTACTCAACCAGCTCGGCCAATTTCGTCCTAGGAATTGAGTGCATGGAGGCACAGTTAGAGGCACACTTGCTGTCAATTAAGGCTGCCATTTCAAGCGCTGTGGTATCTTTGTCGACAGCATAGGTACAGGTCGTTCTTCCTTGCACTCCAGCAGAATGCATACGTTTGTCTGCCTGACACGATACTACTTTTTCATATGCTTCTGCAGGATAGACGGCCATGCTTCTGCAGGATAGACGGCCTCTATCTTGAGGCTAACTGTATCGCTTCCACCTTTCATCGACAAGAGTTATTCAGGCTCATTCATCGAGGTACGCAAGATGCCCTACCAGCATGCATTCAGCAAACTTAATACACCTTCGTTTTTACCGGTAAACCTTCCTTTTACAATTGAAATATCAGATTCCCTAGGTGTGATGCCATACCATACTACACGAAATGCATAGAAAAATGTTGCCGTCGATATGTAGAAAAACACCGTATGCAGACATAACATACTGGCTAATATTCAGGCGATTCAAAGGAACATAGGACAATATTTATGTCACACTAAAATAAACTGACAACAAGGTAAGACCCAACCCAGCCCCCCTCCCCGCCACATAAACACAATGTTCTATGACAGTTACAACCATTTCACATCTATGCCGACATGAACGCTGGATCATTGTATGCCCTACCCACTGGCGGCCACTCCAACATTTCCAATGGATAGATATTATCCAAGGGACGTGCATCATCAATGTTCAACCACAGCTACTGTAATACTCCCTTCTTTGGATCCAACATCACGATCAAATCCGCCATGACGAAAACAGAGTGCTTGTCCCTCACAAAAGGCTAAGAAGCTAACAAGTTTGAAACCATGGAGCTGGTCTGATATTTTTGAGGAGAGCCTCGTGTACGCAGCGTCACCCAAAAACCTCTCCTATACCAGCGTGCCCAAATTAAGCACCTGTTGCGTAAACCATTTATCACTGGGATCCAGGACCCATGTCACAAGCGTGAGCCTATCCTTGAACACGAAGAAGCAGAGCCGACCATCCAGAGTCTTACCAATCTAGTGATTGCCATAGTACAATAGGCCTGTGCCTTCAAGCAAAGAAATTGCTGCGACGGCCATCTGAATCATATGCAGAACCATTATGTATTTCTCTCCGCTTTCTAATTTGTAGATAACTTGACTGCAAACAATTGATGGCCCTGGCTGTGACACCAACCTCCGTTGGAGGCCTCCAGTGGCGGACTCCCAAGCACAGACCCTAGATGAGTAAATCAGCACCTCAAAGTGATTGGGATGGATGGCGAGAAGAAAAACAACAATACGGAATGCATTGCCTTCGCCTGGAGTGATAACGCAGCACGGCACTCTGTGCCCGCCGATGAAAAGCTCCGGTAACCGAAGATGTGTTTTTTTCAGTGGACTGCAGGCCACAAGCCTAAGCTCACGACGCACCGAAACTCCCGCAAGAGCAGCTGACGCTTATGGCTGTCTACAACGAATGTAGTACACGCAGGACTAACGGGGAGAAATCCAATGTCGTTTAATGACGGAGGAAGCGGCGACGGCGAGTAGTTCCGAAGAAACCAAAATGGCTTGCCGGCTTTGGTAGACCCTCCCCTCCAGCGTGCCGCATCGCAAGGCACCAGCGACGATTACAGACTGCGCTACACCAGAAAACATCGCCCGGTGGCACGAGACGTCTGAACACCTCCAACAGGTCCCCGCTCAATACGGCTGTGCCATCCACCGATTCAGGCATTCCAGCGCATTCAGCCAAGCTTCCCGCCATCGATCACGTCTGCGAGAAGAAGAACTGTACACGACAACCTTCCACAGGGACGCCGGAGCGCACACACGCATGAAACACCGGAAGAAAAATCACCGCTTAGCAAGCACAGCTATGGACCACGAGTGCGTAGCCTATCATTGACATTGCGGCATCTACGCCTACGCTTCTTCACGGGTAGGTAATAACTATTGGCTTTATTTACTGAAAAGACAACACATACAGCTTTACCATCATGCACGCCTTCTCTGCAACCCTTCTGGTGACGCAAGCAACGTCGGTCCAGCGAATTGCGACGTCAATGGAATCGGTGGACCATTTGATGCATCGTCGACAGAACAAGGCACAAATATGGGGACAGATGGCAACACCAAATGGATAAGCTCAACACACAAGTTTTTTCAAGCATATCCCAGATGAAAAACAAAACGAAATACATAAACATGGCACGCATAGTAAACACCATCAAATATACCGGCTACGTAGGATACACATGAGCACACACATCGAATAGAATACCAGAATACCATACCACGCATAACAGCTAACAAATTTCACCTCAGATGATTCATCAGTACCCAGCCATGGCATCGTATTCCTTTTAGTTACGGTTACGGCAACACTGATCGTCAAAGATTTTGGCCCTCTGGACACCATGTTCTTTATCAAATTTAAAGAACACCACGTATCCTCTCTGTGAAGGTTGTTGTCACGGACAAAGTCCCTCCAACCAAGAGTGAAATGCAGATTACATCCGGCTCCATGCACACCAACCTGAACTATCCATTGCCTCCTTTTGTGCCCGTCTAGCCGCAGCCGCACAGCGTCGAGAGCCCAAGCATCGAACAAACTCATCAGGCAGCCACTGCATCAACGAAGATTTACTTTCAGTACAAAGACCCAAAGGCGTAAACAAGGGGAAAAAAATATGAGGGAAGGACTGGATGTGGATTACGGAAGAGACGGGACGGAACCATACCAGCGCCTTCATGTAGCGTTGGTATATGGATCTTATAAAACTCAAAATGTTCTGTCGAATCCATCGTCGCTACCTCTGCTCTCCTTCTACCCTCTACATCTATGGATGAACGGCCTGAGACGGAACCCTTCTGGCGACCACTGTCCACAACAAAGGAATCGTACCTGTGATTTGCCATCCACACCTTGAACTGTCGAGTAGTCACACCAAGACTGCGGCACCATTCTTGAACACAGATCCGCTCATCTTTCCGTAGACGCCACCCGACCTCTTCTGCCTTCTTCCGCATCCCTTCCTTCTGCTTCGTGGTGAACTTGCTTCGACGACGCCTCCCCAAACTCGCCATAGCCCTAGCTAGGCGCAGAAACCAACTACAGACCGCTTCGATGATATCAAGTGAAGTCAGCCAGTAGAGAGTGTTTCATCTGTCACACTCTCCAACCCCAAACTCCCAACACCCAAAAAGGCCACATCCACCCCAGCTTAGTTGACTGGCCATTGCAGGATGAGCCTTAACATATAGGTAAGGAAAAATGATGAGCCCAACCCAATAACGCAATTTTGTACAGCCCGATAGGGAAAAAAAAAACATTTCAGGTTCCCCGACCTGACAATGAACGAATTGCGCCCAAAGGACCTTACCCGGCCCAGGCACCCATAAGATGGGCCGTGCAATTCTGCCCATTCGACTCAGCTGCCCAGAGCAGAGACATCGCCCAGATGAAAGAAGCCCCTTTCGTGTTGCACCACAAGAGAAACACACCGCGGTTCTCCATAACAGCAGAGGCCTGCAGCTCTTTCCCACCAAGGATTCCACAGACACCCAGGCGTAAAAATAGCAACATGATTCAACTCTAGAGGTAACAACTAAACTCAGAAGGGGCCTATCTCATACCTTCCTCAATTATAATGCCAATGAAACAGACTTCTGCCGCTGACAGGGAAGCCTATTTTTCAGCACAATGCAACCCCAATCTCCAGGCGTATCGCTGCTTCTGGCAACACAAAGTGTACACAGAGCAACAACCATCGTGTTGATCATCACAGACACCAGCTACTTTGCATAGGAGAGCAAACTACAGCACAAAAACATACCATGCATATGCCAGATACATGGCATCACAACATAAAAGGTCCATGCGCTCTTTGCACACGTCAAAAATACACTACAGCCACACTTCTTCAACCCAGTAAGCCACGCTTCTTTTAACCCAGTAAGACAGGTTGGCTGCAGCGAATAATAACCAGGTATGACCTCTATATCACCAAATTTCCGTTCTACTCACAAAACCCAGCAGCCACATGCCTAAGAGACCAAAATAAAACAGCAGTCGGCTGTACAAAGCCCATAAAGATACTGCACGTTTTTGGTTCAAAAATATATAATTTGGGCACCACACAGTTATGATAATACTACCCAACCATAACGTCCAATGTTCCAAATCCATGCAAAGCTACACGTACAGTACATAAGCATTTGGTTTACGACACATATAATAAGTGACCGCATCAACGTCTGCCAGGTCATCAAACCAGAAAACAAAACAAAACTACACAGCAACAAGGACATAGTACTAAAGGAATAGCAATACGTAAAATAGCAAGCAATAAGATATACTGACACACATTCGTAGACATAGTTACCTAGCTGTCCCTGGCAGCCAAGCTTGTCCGCTGGCATAGCCACATGAACCCATTGTTTATCACTACCCAAGGTCATCGCTTAAACAAACATTTAAACATACGCACGGTCAGTACGCATACCGTGATGCGCTGCAACATATATTGTCTTTAGGGACCTCCTTACACAAACTTCACATTGGAAAAAGACTAATAGAACAAAGTTCGCCAAAAGACATGCTTAGTAATTTGTCATCACTCTTGGACATTTGTGTACCATATAGGACCCAAGGCTGAATAAACCTTGACACCAAAAACGTTGGCATCTTCATCATAGGCGAAGACCAAAGACAGACCAGTATGAAGGCGATTCGCACTTACAAAGTCAGGCCAGCCACGTTTCAGGACCACCTTACCAGACACTTCAAACACCTTTACCTCCACACACCAATGCTTCACGTCGTTTCCAATACGTTTCAAACGTACAAAGCGCCTGCCCCTAAGGTACTCAAGGAAAGTGCAAGGCACATCCTGCACATACATACACCAAGGAAAAAAATAATAAGAAGAGACGCAATTCAAGATATTCTGTTTACCAAACAATCTCGAAATTACTGTGCCAAAGAAGTACATACCAGTGAATCCTCGAACCGACCAAGATAGAGCTGCTTACAAAACTCAAACGGCCTCAGATCTGTTGCCTCAAACCTCCTTTGCCCCTGCTGCATCACAACACCACAAGAGGTACCCGGTACGTCTGGTCCTGCCACCTGACCTATGCTGCCAACCTGAACACCACGGGAAGTAACACCAACATGTGCTCCACACGACAGATCTTTCGGCCGGCACCTGTTTTGTTACAGCCCTGACGAGAACTATCACGAGAAATAACACCATCATGTGCTCCATACACCAAATCTTGCGTCTCCACTTCCCTGGTTCCAGCCTTGAAGGACCGAAACTTGGCGACCGAGAGGGGGGTGAATGGGAGCCTCAAATTTTCCTTTTCAATTTCGGGTCATGGGCTCAACCCCAATCTTAGGAACAAACTTAAACAAGATACACAGCTCCTATTGAGAAGAAGCGGGTTCCCGAAACCAAGATACCCAAGTCAACTTGTGACAGGAGCATTCAAATAAATTCCTCGGATCAATAGAAATTCATCGCAAAAATCAGATCATAAATCGGAGCTCAATTGTGTAAGCTGCGGATGAAAATGGAACAAATACGGGACTGCACGTGTACTGTTCAGTGAACACAAAAGCCAACAGCAAGTAATGCTCCTTGCACACCGTGAGTACTAATCTATCCAAAATGATGTAAATTAATGTTCCAATGATTAGCTCATGAATTCTAGGAGTAGTAGATCACGTATGCAGTAAAAAAGAATAATTACGTATTGGAACTAATTTCCTGAACTATTTTCAAGAACTGAATGCTACTGCTCAAATCAACATGTTGCTGAAACTAAACTACAGAGAGATCGATGGCATCAAAAATCTGGACGAGTGCTCTAGGAAACCTGACCTGCTGATGGTGACCTGTAATGGCAGTGCAGATCACAGGATGACAGACATAGAAATTCATGAACTGCTGTCCAACTCACGAATGAAACTAGGAACAAGAAAAACAGCCAAGCTGCTGTGTTACAGCGGTGTCTGTGTCTGCACCCTGAGCACGAAGCACAAGAACAAAAATCAACAGGTGGACTGCTCCCTGCCACTGCAATTGAATGATCAGAAAAGGAAGATCGTGGGACTGCGCATGGCCGACTGCTTGGGGATCAGAGGCAATCGCTGCTCAAAGGAGCTCGCACGATGTTTCCACATTGGCGCTGGTAGCGCTAGCTGCCGCCCTCGCCCATCAGATCGACAGCACGCCAACGACAAAAACTTCTCGAGCACTACAAACAGAAAAGACCGTCCTTTTGATCGACAAGATCCGAATCATATCAACGCAATTCTCTCACAGATTTTTGACCAGATGAAATTTATCTTAAGACGAATATATTCCTGACAAATCATCACTTGGAATGAACCCAAAATCTGAGAAACATAGATCATAGGTAACGACGAAATAAATAGAGAAGAACATATGATCTGCGAGAATAAAAACACACAAACTGAATCTGAAGCCCGGAGGTCACGGTGAGGTAAGGGCCTCACTTCCCATATGAATCACAGCTCCGATCTCAGATTACCCATGCAAAATTCTCCATAGGTGGACCTCTCTCAAAGCAACCCTAGAACGAAGAAGAAAAATCACGGTAAAAAAAAAAAACGCGAATGGAAGAGATGTAACGGAGGTTGGGGACTCCCTCTCCTATTTAACAGGTTTATTTCACTCTCCATTTTATCCCTAAGCCTAATTAGAGCCAAACCAAAAATAGCCATGGGCGATATGGTTCGACTTGGGACAAACTTGATTCGACGGCCACCGCGCCTTCTCACCGGTAGCCGGCCGGCGCGCGAACTCCCGATGCCGCCGCGTGTCGTCCTTCCGCCATCGGAACCTCAGCCCGGGTTTTGAGGCCCAAACCCTTGAAACCATGCGCCCGATGGTTTTGGCGAAACCACCAAACCGTCTCGACACATGTCACCGCCGTCTTCGACCGCCGGGCGCCAAGTCTTGAGCCTCCGCTCGACATGCGCGTCCGTCGTCTTGACCCGATCGACATGGTCACTCCATGCGTCCTCACACTTGTCGATGTCCCAAGTGTCGAGCCACCACGGCTGGCCACCCGGCGCTCGGTCCCTCGATCCAAGCCTCACGTCCGTCCTTCACCGCTCGGGTCTATCGGCCGCGACACATCCTCCTTGATCTTCACCTCGCCGTTGACCACCGTCTCGAGCTCAACACACGCACAACACAAGCCAGAAACAACGTCTTCCGACACACCGCATGTGTCGGGTGAAGATAACCGAGGTAGAAAGAAAGTGAAAATAGAATAAAAATGTTGAGCGTTGACAATGACTCATCACAAAAGCTAAACATAAATGGTTATAATCAACCATGTGTTCGCAATCTCCCCCTTGATGAGTGCATTGTCAACACCAACACAAAGACAGAAGAGGGAGGAAGAAGAACTCACCCAAATGACCAAAAGCCAAAGAAAAGCGTAATGGGGTCATTTGTGATGAGCAAAGACAAGAGCAAAACTAGACCCTCAAGGCAGAGGCAAAGGCTCGACACGTCTAGCAGACCCTCAAGACAGAGGCAAGGCTCGACACGTCTAGCAACTCCCCCGAAAAGATGCAATCTCTCAAATGCCAAATGCATGCACACTCTTTGTCTTTGTGGACACTTTCTCCCCCTTGTTGGCATATGCACTTGTCAAGTTTGTTTTAAGTTAACCCATGATTGCAAAACTCCCCTTGAAACATGCTATGAATGCACAAATTTTACAATGCAAGAGCTTCGGGATTATAGCATGTCAAATGAGAAGATGCTCTAAGTAGTATCATGTCAACAAAGCACAAGTGCTAGCAAATGCTCAAAGCGATCAGATGGTATGAAATATGGCAATGAATTAGCAATGTTGATCAAGTTTTAAGCATTTATAAGAGAGGGGTTTCCACTGAAATTAGCACATAGCACATATAAGCGAGAAGATCAATCAAGTGCTAAGACATGTACACAGGTGAACTACCCCAAACAAAGTTCACACATCATGCAAAAGATTGGCCCAAGTTATGATTTCATCATTTTTAGATATTCATTAGAGTTTGCAGCGTTTTTAAAAAAATTGGGCAAAAAAACATGTGTGTGCGAGTGGTTATCCACAACCTGTCGAGTCTTACTAATCAACCATGTGAAGCCTATCTTTGTGAGCAATGAGAAGCTTAAGACATGATGCGGATCAACCACAACATGGTCCAAGTTCATTTCAAAGTGCAATGAAGAGCAGTCTCAAACTATGAAGTGGGACAGTTATGGACCCATCTCGATCTTTTCAATCACTTAGCTTAGATTGCAGATTTTAAACATATAAGCATCAATGGTCAGCTAAGCAAGTGTATAACTCGATGAATGAGACATAGCTACCTAGCATACACATTATAGCAAAAGGATCTCACACATCCTACACATGCTAGGAGCCATCTCAAATGGTGAACCATTTTCAAGTTTCATCAATTTAGAGTCAAGTTCACATTTAGAAAATAGCTTAGCTCATAACATATAGCAAATGATCAATAGGAGCTTAAGCTACAAGCACTATCATGTATTAATCATACTATCTAGAGCATAGTCTCATTTCAATCAATATAATCTAGAAGCTCAATATGATCTATTATACATGATGAGATGATATGCAATATGATACAAGAGCAAAGAAGGAAGAAAAAATTGATCGAGATAGAACATGTCCAACATCTTGAGTCTCAAAAGAAGCAACAAATGCAGAATGAGCAAAGTGAGAAATCTAATACAATATGTTCCGTGTGACTCGATAAAGCTCACCAATCATGTTCTAAGGTGAATGGGGATACCGAATATGTCAAGGTGCCTCCCTTGAAGAAGTCGCCTCCCCCTCAATAGCAGCCGGAAGATCCACTCATCCACAAAAATGCTTGGGTATCTTTGTTGTTATGCCCGAAGATAATGTACTCTTTGTTCCTCATGGGTTGAGGCTAGAGAACCATTTTGAGTTTCAGTCATGTGGCGCGAACATCCGGAATCACGAAGCCACATGTTCTCCAAGCCTAATACTGCGTCAATAGAAAGACATGGGGCGAGCAAGCGGCACAACACCGGGGTTAGTCATATAAGAAGGGTACCGGTGTTGACTCATTTGCCCTAAGAGAGAGTTAGGATAAACACCAAACATGTCATGTGCCATGGGAGAGAAGCGTCGCCCACGAAGGGAAAACGTGGTCCGCTAGAGTCGTGAGATCGAAAATCAGCGCCTCGTGGTCTAGCAACATGAGGCCTAGCACCTTGAGGCATTGCACCTCTACGCCTAGCATTGCGCCTCTCGAATAGGAGGCACATGTACTCCATGAGGTGGATGATACATGTTCTGGTTGTTCAACTCATACTCCCGTCTCTGTTGGCATTTCTTAGCGCAATCAAAGGAAGCAGGTATAAAACCCATCCCCAATAACGGCGCCGAAATGCGCCGCCGACATCCCCAGTGTGAAACAACCATGTCGGTGATCCGAGCGGGAACGTCAACGGGATAGATCTTGCCATCTTAGATATTTCATCCGCAAGCGCCACGGATCTATCATTGTAGCATTTCACCCGGAAGTATTCAGGGGTATCGTTATTTATATTTTCCCAAAGGAAGGCATGTGATTAATAAGCTAGCATGGCATCTCGAATAGAGGAACATGTGTTTGCTTAGACCAAATTGTTCATAACAGGGGTAAGCAATAACGGTTTATGGATAGTGTGACACACACTTAAGAATCCACCGACAAAAAGGATAAAGTAAATAGATAAAGAATAAATGAATACCCTAATGGAGTAATTCTAATGTATCTAGTCATGGCCATACAAATGAATAGTTAGGATCATATGCAAACCGATTTAATCGTGGTTAGGTCTAGGATACCGGGGAGACCCCACCGGAAGTCCGCTTCCCACCAAGGCATTTCTGAACTCCTACGTAACATACGAACGTGGGGGGATTTCAAGGGACGGTCAAGGCTTGTCACGACCCACCCGCCTACCCCTCAACCGTGGCGAGGCCCTCATATTCGCAGGTGTCATAATACTCGGGCACCATGCCCGCATATCGAGCACTACTCTTGCCCCCGGGATCCCCACTCGTTGAATGGACGGACTAGAACAAGAGCAAACCCGAAGGAACAACGAACCGATAACCCACCTCTAATCAAGTTAGGCATATGATGATCGATGAAGAATTGTAATGAACATGTCAAGATTATGATATGTAAACTATATGCTAGTTCATATACCAACACAAGAACATGAACAAGACTATACTCTAGTTCATAAGTTAGGCCAAGAACATAGATATAAGACTTGCAAATAGAAGAATGCTCCATTGAGAAGATATATTACCAAGGCACTTTCTTCTAGGAGACAAGCCCTCCTTGTAGCTCTTCTACTCCAAGTGCTAACCAAGAACTAAGAAGAAGAAGAAAGAAGAAGTAGAAGAAGAGAGAGAGGTAGAGGTGGTAGAGAGAGGAAGATTGCTGGTTTCTTTGGACTCCAAGTGGTGTGTGTTGAGAGAGGAGGAGGAGGGGGTCTACTTATACACTTGGAGGAGGGGCCTAAGTGCTAAATTACACCAAAACCGACCTGGTAAACCTTTCTAATCTGAAGCAAACCGACCATCCCACGGCGGGAATCCCCATTTGGCGGAGTGCACGAACCGCCTCCCCGAGGTTGGGGCGAAACCGCCTCGGGGAGGGTGCGGCCGCAGTGTGTGTAGCGCGCAAGCCCCCGGGCTCGGCCTGGCTCGGGTCTCGGTGGGGTGTCTTCCTTCGTCTTGAAAAGTTGTGGGCGGGCTTGGCTCGGCCCAATTTTGATGTTTTGGGTCGATTTGCTCCACGGGCTTGTGTTTTGCAATAATGCGCTTTCCGGATGGCGTACTTTGGTCGATTTTCCACTTTCTTTTATTATAAATCTGCAAAATAAAATACTAGACACTACAAGTGGAATTTTATTAGTGATAAATGCATATGAGTATAAAAAGGTATAGTTTTACTCCCTTTATGGTAGTAAGTTGACGGGAAAAATATGTCGTTGGTGACCGTCAACAGCCTCTCATCTCTCTTCCTCCTAAAGCAAAACTCAGCAAGGTGACCATCCCTCTCACAGTATTCGCAGTGATACTTTACCTCTCTCTTGGGTGGTTGTTGGCTCACTCTCTTTTGGGATTGGTTCACTCTTGGTGGTGGCCTAGCTTTGGGAAGGAGTTCCTTAGAGATGTTTGGGAGAGTATCAAGTGGGTTCCTAAGATGGTTAGGTTTCGGAATCCACACTTGTTTTTGAGGTGGAGCTTTGGGAGTTTCTTCAAACATTCCATTTTTCACAGTGGGCTTAGTGGGTTTAGGTGAAGTGATTTTGATCGACTTAGGAGTAGTGGAAGGTTTCTCACTTGGGTTCAAACCACTATTTCGACCAACCTTGCCATACAAGTTTTCACCCTTCCCCTATAGCAAAGCCTAAACCTCGATGTGTCGGTTCCCTCTTGAATCGACTCATCATCATGCCCTTGTGGCTCTCCACTAGACACCCGACTCAAAACAGTAATCGGAGGTGTGTGTTGTCCTCCTCGGTCTTCAACTTGTCACGCCCGCAAGCCTCAATCTCAAACTCCAAAGCCTCACAACAAGCGCACCTAGCAACCCGTGTTATCCGGGCGCCCTTCTCTAGCAAAGAGATTCTAGCATCCTTCTCTACCATTTCGGATCGCAAGCCCGAAAGCGGGACTTGCACGCACCCAATAGCATAGGCCTAGCCTTCAACTCAACATGCTCATCTAGCAATGCAGAATATTTAGATTGCAAGGACATAATGCTAGACGTATGCACGGCACAAGCGTCACATTCAGGGCTCATCGATAAAGCAGCAATGGCTTCCTAGCCAACTCTAACTCACTTAAAGCCATCTCCAACTTCTCTCTATACTCCTTTCTCTCCCTAACAAAGACGCTTTTAAGCAATTTATCTTGAGCAACTAAAGCGTCATTCACGTATTCAAGTTCAGCGAGAGGGAATCAATTGTGGGAGATACCTTTAAGAAGAAGAGTCGTCGTTGCCGGCCTCGCCCTTGCCATCTTGTGCCTCATCTCCAAGTGCCATGGTGCAAAAGCCACCGTGTGCGGAGCCGGCATAGAAGCACAATCCGTTAAACTTCTCCTCAACCTTCCTCTTGGACTCGTCGTCACTTGAGGAAGCTTGATCATCATCGGTGTCATTTTCAAGGTCACCGAGGTTGGTGAGGAAGGATCGCTTTTGCGCCTTGTTCCGCTTTGAGGAACTTTCTCTTGATCTCCTCCTTGTCGAAGCTGCTCTTAGACTTGTGCTTGGAGGATGAAGTATGCTTGTGCTTGTCGGAGGTGTACCTGTCATTGAAGCGCTTGTTCTTGTTCGGACAAGTAGCCATGAAGTGATCGAGGGGGTCACCACATCCGAAGCACCCTTCCTTCGGACCACTATTACCACGCCGGCGGTTGAGCCGATTGTTGTGGATCCGAGAGAAGCGGCTAATCACAAGCGCCAGCTCGTCGTCTCCAAGCACCTCCAACTGTTCCTCCGTCACACTCACAAGAGAAGACAAGGCAAAGCTAGGTTGTGATGCATTAGTGAAAGAACTAGAGCTTCCTTTGCCGCACACAAGAGCCAAAGAAGAAGCGGTGGGATTTTTGAGCTTAGCTTGAATTTGATTATCGATTTCACTCGATTTTAGTTTGCTAAATAGCTCATCCACCGTCAAAGTGTCCAAAGTGGGAGATTCAGGAATCGCATTCACTTTAACATCCCAAACCTTCCGATCAAGGGCATAAAGAAGTTTGATTGCTCTCTCATGATCATCATAAGGTATTCGAGGCCTATTTGCCCGCATCATGTTGATGATAGTTTGGAAACGAGCAAACAAAGAATCAATCGACTCACCATCAAGCTGAACAAAAATTTCGTACTTCCGCTTGTAATGCGTCTCAAAGAGTCTTTTTTTCACTTGAGGGGTTCCCTCGTGATAGTTTTGCAACCTCACCCAGATCTCTCGGCGGTAGCACAATCCGAGACACGCTCAAACTCGTATCTTTCAAACTCGAAAAAAAGAACACTGCGGGCCCGACTATTGGCATTGTGTTGGTCAATTTGTTCCCGACCAACACGAGCAGCAAGAACCACATAGTTGGCATCCTCAATGATTTCCCAAACACGTGAATCTATCCTCATAAGATGTGCTTGCATCTTGATTTTCCAATTGGGATAGTTCATTCCATCGAACTCCGGCGGTTTGCCCCAAAGTGGCGAAACCGCGATGATCCATGTCGCCTTCGCGGATCACGGACCGATTAAGGTGGACTGATCCTTAACCGGCTCGATACCAATTGAAGGACCTAAACGGCGACCGGAGGGGGGGGTGAATGGGAGCCTCAAATTTTCCTTTTCAATTTCGGGTCATGGGCTCAACCCCCAATCTTAGGAACAAACTTAAACGAGATACACAGCTCCTATTGAGAAGAAGCGGTTCCCTAAAACCAAGATACCCAAGTCAACTTATGACAGGAGCATTCAAATAAATTCCTCGGATCAATAGAAATTCATCGCAAAAATCAGATCATAAATCGGAGCTCAATTGTGTAAGCTGCGGATAAAAATGGAACAAATACGGGACTGCACGTGTACTGTTCAGTGAACACAAAAGCCAACAGCAAGTAATGCTCCTTGCACACCGTGAGTACTAATCTATCCAAAATGATGTAAATTAATGTTCCAATGATTAGCTCATGAATTCTAGGAGTAGTAGATCACGTATGCAGTAAAAAAAGAATAATTACGTATTGGAACTAATTTCCTGAACTATTTTCAAGAACTGAATGCTACTGCTCAAATCAACATGTTGCTGAAACTAAACTACAGAGAGATCGATGGCATCAAAAATCTGGACGAGTGCTCCTAGGAAACCTGACCTGCTGATGGTGACCTGTAATGGCAGTGCAGATCACAGGATGACAGACATAGAAATTCATGAACTGCTGTCCAACTCACGAATGAAACTAGGAACAAGAAAAACAGCCAAGCTGCTGTGTTACAGCGGTGTCTGTGTCTGCACCCTGAGCACGAAGCACAAGAACAAAAATCAACAGGTGGACTGCTCCCTGCCACTGCAATTGAATGATCAGAAAAGGAAGATCGTGGGACTGTGCATGGCCGACTGCTTGGGGATCAGAGGCAATCGCTGCTCAAAAGGAGCTCGCACGATGTTTCCACATCGGCGCTGGTAGCGCTGCCGCCCTCGCCCATCAGATCGACAGCACGCCAACGACAAAAACTTCTCGAGCACTACAAACAGAAAAGACCGTCCTTTTGATCGACAAGATCCGAATCATATCAACGCAATTCTCTCACAGATTTTGACCAGATGAAATTTATCTTAAGACGAATATATTCCTCACAAATCATCACTTGAATGAACCCAAAATCTGAGAAACATAGATCATAGGTAACGACGAAATAAAAAGAGAAGAACATATGATCTGCGAGAATAAAAACACACAAACTGAATCTGAAGCCCGGAGGTCACGGTGAGGTAAGGGCCTCACTTCCCATATGAATCACAGCTCCGATCTCAGATTACCCATGCAAAATTCTCCATAGGTGGACCTCTCTCAAAGCAACCCTAGAACGAAGAAGAAAAATCACGGTAAAAAAGAAAAACGCGAATGGAAGAGATGTAACGGAGGTTGGGGACTCCCTCTCCTATTTAACAAGTTTATTTCACTCTCCATTTTATCCCTATAAGCCTAATTAGAGTCAAACCAAAAATAGCCATGGGCGATATGGTTCGACTTGGGATAAACTTGATTCGACGGCCACCGCGCCTTCTCACCGGTAGCCGGCCGACGCGAACTCCCGATGCCGCCACGTGTCGTCCTTCCGCCATCGGAACCTCAGCCCGGGGTTTTGAGGCCCAAACCCGCGAAACTTGTCGCCGATGGTTTTGAGGCGAAACCACCAAACCGTCTCGACACATGTCACCGCCGTCTTCGACCGCCCGGGCGCCAAGTCTTCTGAGCCTCCGCTCGACATGCACGTCCGTCGTCTTGACCCGATCGGCGTGGTCACTCCATGCGTCTCACACACTTGTCGATGTCCCAAGTGTCAGCCACCACGGGCTGGCCACCCGACGCCTCGGTCCCTCGATCCAAGCCTCCGTCCGCCCTTCACCGCTCGGGTCTATCGGCACGGCACATCCTCCTTGATCTTCACCTCGCCGTTGACCACCGTCTCGAGCTCAACACCTGCACAACACAAGCCAAGAAACAACATCTTCCGACACACACTGCATGTGTCGGGTGAAGATCTTTCAGGTAGAAAGAAAGTGAAAATAGAATAAAAATGTTGAGCGTTGACAATGACTCATCACAAAAGCTAAACATAAATGGTTATAATCAACCATGTGTTCGCAAGCCTGAGGAGAATTACCAACTGGATCGGAAAAACAGGAGTTCCCAGCAGTGCCGTTCCAATAGGGACCTCCACAAACATTCCAACACCTTTACAACTACGAAGCAATCCTCCTTCCTTTGCCTGTCCTTTTTGACGCCATCGGCTGCACAGTCGAACCACCCTCCATTCCATCAACTATAGACCACCAAACTCCAGATCCAAACGAAGAGCCTCCTCTACGCAACTTTTTCCCCATCCACGCACCCGGCAGCGCCTTTTCAACACGACCTTGCATAGGAATTTCGCCGCCTCTACCACTACCACACAGGTTGGCGTCCCTTGCATCTACTCCTGACATCATCTGCTCGCCAATCGAACCAATCTGCATTACGGCATCTCGAGAACTCCTAGCCAGATCTGCAGGTCCGCAAACATACCTATGAAAATTTCCACGGCATTCCACTCCATCGGAGAACCTCTTCTTGTTGTTTGCCACAAACCTGAACTGAGCCACAAAAACACCGATGGAAGAACACCACCCCACCACCTCGAGCTCGTCATTCCTCTTAAACAGCCAACCCAACTCATCCGCCTTCGCCTTCATACGCTCTTTATGCATAGGGCTAAACGTCGTACGCCGGCGAGCCTCCCCCAACACACTCCCTCTACCTCAACCACGGCCCCTCCACGATCTACCCTCCTCTCTCTCAAGCTATCCCAATGCGCCTGGTGGACGAACTGATGCTTCTAGAGTAAACAGTGTACGCCAATAATTGTATGCCAATTTTACCAAACAATTTACCCCCTTTTTCAACCATCCCCTTCCACCGAAACTGCTAGAAGACGGGCCGGGTCATCCGACATCGCCGACACAAAGAAAGGCCTACAGGCCCAGGAAGAATTGCTGACGAGGCCAAGGCGAATGGGCAATTGCGGTACGATTTGTCAAATAAATGGGCCGCAACTCGGGGGACACAAAAAAAGGCCTCAAAGAGCCAAGACAGGCGCACAGGACATCAGCCACGGGCGCGCAAGGGCGCGCCGAAACCACTAGTTTCTATGTGGTCATGCACGCTAGCGTTGCCAGAGGGTGTGGAATAGACAGAACTTGTTGATGTTGTGTAAGCTGAGAACCTGAATCAAGCCTTTCTTTTGGACATTCCTTTTAATGAAAAATAGGTTAAAATCCGACCAAGAAAAAAGGGTTGCGGCGTTATTATGTTTATGGAGACTATATGCCTTGTGAACTCTTAACTCCGAAGTATTGAGAACCAAAGACGATGACATCTATAGATATATATAGCCTCATATTTGTGCCACAGCAAGAAGGTGTTCATCGATATTTTTTTTTCGAGGTTGGGCTCATCACCCTTATTTCATTAAGAGGATAGAAAACAGACATACACCAGCAACATCCTAGAGGCAAGAATCCAACAGGAGATTACCAAAACAAGGACCTAGCTACTGGATATATCAGCTCTATTCATCGGTATATCAACTCTGTACATTAATAACTACATCAGTTCGTGTCTTTTCCTGGTTTTTGAAGTGGGCAAGTCGTGCTAGGTTGTGAACCGATTCTGTTATTTTATCGATCTGCATAACCAAGTCCGAGAGAAGGGATGCTATAACCACTATCTGCATCGCTTGCAATTGGACGGCATCACTCACTAACTCGCTTCTGCAGGCACTTGCAGCTTTCAAGGCTGCAGACAAGTCACTATCGTCTGTTGTAGATGGCATAGTCGTCGACTGAAGTGCCGATGCGAGTTCTCTGAGAGCTCTAGCAGAGTGCTTGCTCATTTGACCACAAATTGTCTGAACCTTCAAGCATAACTCTGGTTTGGCTTCAGGATACTATTGTGTATATCAAGAAAAGGTTGTTGGTCAATGAACTTTATTAATTTTCATAATCCATTTGGAGATGAAATTGGTGCATTGATTAGCAAATTACCTGATATCTTCTGACGATGACAACATAGGAAGCAATAGCCTCCATTGAAGAGGCGCATTGGCGGCAAAGAGTGCCTAGTTCCTTGTACTGACTCCATGGGTGCCGGAAGCGGAATCGGCCATGAGGAGGCTCCCATTGGGCTAAGGTGTACTGCAGTGTTAATAATAATGCTACTACTGGTTAATATGTTTTCATTAGCATAAATAGGGGTGCATAATATGTGAAGTTTTTTTTTTCACATACATGCGCTTTAATTTTATAATATGTGAAGTCATATATACGAGCTTAATTATTACCAAAGAGTTCTCTTTGTCCTTGGAACTCAGGACGCTCTTGTATGCACGTAGGAAGTCTTTGCCCTCCAGATTCTCACTCCCACCATTCTCTCCGAAGCATTCGGATTCCAGTCCTGCATACGTATTAGTAATTACAAAACCCATCTGTTGTCTAAATTAACAGGATATCTGTTGTCTAAAAAGAAATTCCTGTAAAGATTGTTAGGCACTTAAATTCTTGAATATGTTTTTTTTAGATATCAAAGATAATTATATAGTGTGGGAAATTTTACCCAAATTTACTCTTATATCTTGGTATGGATGGGCGACATATACTCACGCTGAGCACGAGCATTGCGGCAGAGCAAAAGGCATTCATGTCGCTTGTTCAGTGCAGTGTCGTACCTTGAAGGAACTCGGCAAGCTTGTTGAGGTTGGTGCTGGTGTGCTTGTGGAGGTCGTCCCCGGACCAGACAGGGAAGACGAGGACGGTGGTGCCGAGGCAGATGGCAACGCCTACGAAGATGGTGGAGATGCGCTGGAGCGCGAGCGGCCTGAGCTCCTCGACGCGGTAGCTGGACACGGCCACCAGGCTGAAGCTGAGGATGAAGATGCTCACGCCGTAGTCGAACCTCGCCTTCACCTCTGGGATGAACCGTGAGAACGTCGCCGCCGACGCTGCACGACGCCGCCATGACGCACCAACCACCATGATTTTTTAGATAGGTGGAATATATACATGGATAGATAGATGTGGCGAAGAAGACGGATATTTTTTTTTCAAAATCAGGACTTCACCCATATTGCTTTAAGAGAAAAAGCCAAAGAGTGACCGAGTACTACCGATTCAAAAGGTTGAACAACTAATCCTAAGATTACCAGCGGAGCCCCATATACACGAAACAAACGAACAGAAGGGATATATGAGCACTACACCATGACCCACTTTTCCCTACAATTATGTGTTGGCAATTTATGGGTTTGGACAACACAAATTGTGTTGGCAATTCTTCACTTTTTAACGTCGCAAAAAGTGTCGGCAATAGTTGCGTGGGTCTACAGCTTATGTGTCGGCGTTTCTCATCCCAACATAAAGGTGTCGGCGAAAGTTCTTACACACAGAGAAAGTGTCGGCGAAGCCTACCTAGACCACTGTCCCAGTGTCGTCGAAGGGTAGGGGCGCGAAAGCAACATAATTAAAAAAAAATAAAAATGCGAGGCGGGAGACTGCGCGCCAAAGCGAAAGCGTCTTGGCGGGAGCTAAATGCTAAAGCCCAATAATTGTCAGCGCCAAGCCCTTATATCCGATTATCCCTCCCCAGTTCCACTCTGAAGAAGTCACGAGTAAAAAAAATTGCCGCCGCCGGCCATCTCCGCTTCGGGCGACCTCCGGCTCCCGGGAACGCCCGCCCGACCGCCGCGCTCGGCGCCCGCCCCGACCTCCCGCTCCGACGCCCGCCACTTTCCCTCGGGTGCCCGGCGCCCCCCTCCCCATCCGCCATCTGAAGCCCGGCGTCCCCAACCCTAGGCCACCGCCCGGCAGCAGCGGGAACAACGCCGCCGCCTCATCTCCATTCCCCTGCGTATCCAGGTGCTTCCATCTTCACACCCCTTCCTCTCATCCCCATTCCTCTCCGTGGTAGGGTTTCAAAGACAAACATAATTTACGGTATTTTTTTTTCTTGGTTGCGGGGAAGGAGTAGGCGAAGGTGAGAAGGTTAGAAAGACTCAAAGGTTTAGGTTTCTTTGCTTGACAAACTTTCATTCAGTCCAGATCTGCCATCTCTTCCCATCTTTGGAGAAGTACCATATTCAGCTCAATTTTGATGTGACGTTCTTATCGTCTTTGTTGATTTTTGAGAGGAACCGGTAGAATTCAAGATCTTGTTCACAAGGGAATCCATCAATTTGTATGTAAGTTCTCTTATGCTAGATCTGCAAGTATTGAAATGCAAACATGTCTCCTCGTTGCAAATAGAGCAGATCTGAGTATTTCTTTTCTTTCTTGTGCATGTTGCAAAATATCCAATAAGGAAGCACTAAAGGATTCAACTCTTCAATTGTTCTTTGTACACAAGTCGTCACCACCTGTAGGTTTGAAGTAAGTTTGCCTATGCTCAGGTTTTGACTTATTTGTATTGCCTTGTGATTATTTAGTGTTGGCAATATTATCTACAGGGAGCACGAGCAAGTTGGCCTACTTGTCTTCATCTGCTCTTCTACTGTCATTGCTTGATTGGTATGCTCTCCTTTTTTTATGAACTTTGTCTCTGCATTTGGCATAGAATTGCAGCTTGTGTGTTCTGTGATGTGATGATTTTGGCTTCTTAAAACTGTACTAAATTTTCGCTATTGTTCCTGTTGATGGCTTTTGGTGAGACGATTTATTTTGGCAAGTGTGGTGAAATTGATTTGATTTGCACAATTGCATGGCAAGATCTTTTTTTTCTGTTGAATAACCCAATCTGAAATGAGAACAGATGCGTATATATTTCACTAATTGACGCTCCATTTTGTAAAAGGTGCGTCATGGATAAAACATGGATGGATCAGCCTAGGTACATTATAAACCTATAACCATATACTAGAATCGGGTGCATAGGGTGTTTGGTTTGATATCTTGATAATCATATGTAGGCATACACTTGTGTATCGAGAAGGAGTGGAAATGTTTTTAGAGTTTGCCTTGATAATTCAGCAAAAGGAAATCAGATTTTGTGTCCCTGCAAGGCATGCAAGAACTCTTGTTGGAGGGTCCATAGTACTGTACGTGAGCATTTGATATGTGAGGGTTTTACTGATGGATATATAACATGGGTGAATCATGGTGAACCTAGTTCCAGTTTTTCACAAATAGCGTAGACAACATGAGAGGGTAGAACTAGGGGACCCAAATGAAGAGGATGATATTTCTGGTTTACTTGAGGACATAGCAGGGGGTTTAGATGTCCACGGGGACTTAGAAGTAGACAACACAAAGCAGCATGATGAGGATGTGGAAGCTTTTTACAGAATGGTAGAAGATGCTGGCAAGGAACTATATCCAGGTTCCAAGTACTCCAAGCTACGTTTCATTGTAAGATTACTCCATATCAAGTTCGTTGGGCGATGGAGTAACAAAAGCTTTGACATGCTGCTAGAGTTCTTTAAGGATGTGTTGCCTGAAGAGTCATCACTTCCTAAAAACTTTAATGCAGCTAAAAAATGGCAAAAGGTGTTGGTCTTGGGTATGTGAAAATTCATGCATGTGAGAATGACTGCATACTGTTTTGGAAAGACCATGCGAAGAAAGATGTTTGCCCAACATGTCGACTTCAAGGTGGAAGTCAGAAAAGAGTAGTCCTAGTGGAAAACGTGTGCATAGGGTCCCTAGGAAAGTTCTACGCTACTTTCCTATAAAGAAAAGGCTGCAATGGTATTTTATGTGCTCAAAAACAGCAAGTGACACAAGGTGGCATGATGAAGGACGCACAAATGATGGTTTGCTAAGGCATCCTGCTGATTCTCCTTCTCGGAAAGATTTTGACTCTAAGCATCCAGTATTTTCCTCGGAGAGTCGAAATCTTAGACTAGCTGTAGCTAGCGATGGCTTTAATCCTTTTAGGACCATGAAATCAACTTATAGTATTTGGCCTGTTATTCTGATCCCATACAACCTTCCACCTTGGAAGTGTATGAAGCAATCAAATTTCATCCTATCCTTGTTGATCCCTGGACCTAAGGCACCTTGTGGTGATATGGATGTCTTTCTTGAGCCGCTGGTGCATGATATGGTAGAAATGTTTGTTGATGGTGTTCTTACATCTGAGTAGACGAGTGGTCCGTCCAGTGGAGCAACGTAGTGAGGTAATTTCCTTGTGCCATCTGTGAATTGCTAGAAATACAAAACCATGGTGCTAGAAAGGCACTCAATGGCGTGGCTACTGGTCATAATAGTACATTGCAGCAGCTGCCAATACTTTTTTGCCTATGTGTTCTTGCTACACCTCTAAGTTGAATATGCTCAGCTTGTTCTGTATATCTAGTCAGCACTAATCAACAACAATATATTTTTACAATCAGTTTTGTATGGTGTTCTGAAATATATTTGATGCTTCAGGGTGGCAGAGATGTGATACTATATAATGTAGTAAGGCCCTATGATGTCGCTGTGGCGAAGGCTACCGTTCAAACAAATGACCCAAGGGCTATTGTTGGAGGTACTGCTCTTGGTGTGCAGTACTGTGAAGTGGTTGTTAACCATGTGTTTATGAGGAACGCTGTACTGCCTCGTCCATATGAAGGGGTCACCACCATTCAAGAGGCTCGTGGGAGATGCATTGCATGGCCACATGACAGAGTAACAGTCTATGCTCTCTATATTCTTGAAGAATGATCATTGTATTTTGCTGATTAGTAATTTATTTCTTTCCTACTAGATGAGGGATGACAAGAAGTCATCACATCACTCAAAAGAAGGTGGTGGCACAGGAAGGCCATCACAGCTTGAAGGTATTTTACTTGAACATTTTGACTTGTATATGTAATCCAAACTGGTTGAAATGTAGGAAAGCAATGAGGCTGTGTTGGTTGGCTATTATATAAATTAAAATTTGACTCTAATATATAGGTTGGAGAATTTATGGAAAAACAATGAGGCTGTGGTCCTAAGTGCACTTTATTTAAAACTAACTGTAGTGATTCTTTGTTTCTGATGACCAGTTAATACGCCATTTCACTAATATTTTGCCTTTCTTTCATGTTAGGTACTTAAGCTACGTGGTGTTGCAAGTATTTTGGATTGGGCAACCTTTTGAGATCCGATCAGAGAGCTGTTACATGTTCTCTAGACTGGCAGCAACCATATGTGCACCAAGTTGGCGTTCAAGTATTTTGGAGTGGCAACAAGTGTCTGAAATGCTGCAGGAAGACATGAATTGCAGTTCTATTCTTTTGTTTGCACCTACTATCGTGTAGGCCAAAGACATGGACGTGTTGAATGCCACTTTTGTGCCCAAGTCATGATCTATCTCGTAGCTTTAGCCATAACCAGTTAGTATTAGAATATGTCTTTGAGTGACTAATCTGCATTATTGGACCTCTATATGTATGGCTTTATGTACTATGATGATCATCACTTGACCCTGCTATGTGTGTGATCATCAGTGGACCTCTATGTGTATATATGGCTCTATGTATGAACAATGATTGTTAGCATATGGAAGATCTAATATTGCACAATATGCCATGTGAATCTGCTCAATGTGATGTGTATTTATCAAAATATTTGAATTAAATTTATGTATCTTATATTAAATATACTTTTCCCGACAGTTTTATTGCTGGACATGAAATTGGGTGCTAAACCCTTGCCAATAGCTTCGCCAACCTATGTACCGTCGGGCTTAGATTTTAAACCGCCGGCAAACCTTTAAGCGTCGGTGAAGACTTGACTGTCGGCGATTCTTTTAACTGTCGGTGTAGGTTCAGCATTCGGCTACACGAAAAGTGTCGGGAATTCATTTAACTGTCGGCAAAACTTTCCCCGACGGCATCTAACGCGATTGCTAAACTGTCCGCCGAATCCTATCGTGACGACCTATCTCGTCGGCAAAGGTGCCCTATGCCGACAAAGCGTAAAGTGTTGGCAAAGCCATGTTGTGTTATAGTGGAGGAGGGAGAAAGAGGACCGAACAAACGAACGAAGAAGACGAACATTACCTAGGAAGAAGACGAAGATGGCGAGTATTGTGGACTCCGCCTCTCGCTATGGGCGGCGGCGAGGGAGGCTACCTCGTGAGCTCCGACGGCGAGGGAGCTGGCCACCGGTGTCGCGCGAGCTCGTTCACGCCTTTACTCGGGGCGTGGCACCTATATGCATATGTACATTGTACATACATAAATAAATATACACATGATTGGTCGTATAGCTAGACCCACATCAGTAAGTACCAATGGTGAACTCCATGACGATGACGACGGTGAGCACGGCCCACATGACGGCGGAGCCGCGAAGCCGTCGAAGAGAGGGGTGGCGTAGTAGAGGACGGACACCAGCGTGAGCGCCAGCCCGACCTTGAGTGAGTGCGCCACCCGCCTGGGGTCCTCCCCTCGCAAGCACGGCGGCGGAGACCCAGCACGCTCGGGTGCCGACCGCGCCCACCGCCACGCCGCCGCCACCCCTTGCCCTCGGCACGCCCTCCATTGCTGCTGCTACTAATTTCTGGCGTCGCTGCGGAGCCCGAGCTTGAGCTTTCATGGCAGCTAGCTCTGATGAAACTGCTGCCAATGCCATATAGCTAGGGGTTGATGATCAGATCAGACCGACCCTTAAATATATAGAGTTAGTCAAGTAAGCAAGAGACCTGATACGTTAGCGACAAATGTCAGGTAAGGTACGTACTATAGAGACCTGCACTAGATGACGCCCGCTCTCTGTCTCTCTCTCTCACTCACTTTCACACACACACTGCACACACACATACAAAGTCATAGGGTGTTTGTGAGGACGTGTGTCCTCTGCGCTCCACGTGGGATTACAGGAGTTCCGTACCATGCGTGATTTGTTTAGCAGCAATGATTGAACGATGGAGCAGCAATGATGGAATGGTCCCTCTCACGATGCCTTCCCCGGATCAGCCCTGCCCGAGAGACATGCGTCATCACATGAATCGCATCACCGACATGATGCTGATCAGCTTATTATTGTAGTGTAGCTCATGTGAGGCACTAGACCGGCGCCACACCCACACCACCCTAGCTTAGGCCCTGTTTTTATTTTCCTGTTGCCTAAAATGTTTGGTTGGAATCCATTCAAGACGATAAAGTTCTAACGCCAAAGAGACGGAGAGAAGGCCTAGGCAGCCGCCGCCGCCCCTCTACCACCGGCAACGCCCCCTCCCTTCCCCTTCCGGCATCCGGGCGGAGGCTGAAGGGAGTGGGGATCTATTGTTTTTCCATAAGTTTTCCCTATTAGATCGAGTTCTTAGGGTTTGTGTCTCTACATGTCTCGATGGAGTTTAGGGTTCCGGCGGTGGCGTCGTCACCGGTACGACAAATAAAGTTTCGGGTACCGTGGATGCCGTGTGCTTCTCGCGGCGGGCGAATAATTGGTGTCGTATGTGAGCTCTTCGGTAATCCTCATGGGTTTGTGGTTCTTCCTCGTCGCTGGGTTTCTCGGGCGGTGGTGGATGTTTTTCCGGTCGTTGGTCCCTCGGGCGTGACAGCGGATTTTATTTTCCTTTTTCCTTTTGCCAAGGGTTGGCCGATTTTCTTTCAACGAAATCGATTCGCTTTGGTGATCCGGGCGATGGATGATGCGGCTTTTTCCAATGCTTGGTGTTTCTTGGCGGAAGCAAAGGTGGACATGGATCATTGTGGTGGTGTCGATGGTATTTGGAGATCGAGACGAAGAAGATGAGATTGAATCTTGAGGACTCAATTGTAATTTTCTTTTTCTTTGAAGTTCAGTTTGTAATAGGGGAGTCCTGATGCTTAATATATCTTCCTTTTCGCAAAAAAAAATATTTGGTTGGAGCCTCAAGAGCTAAAGTGGCCTAAAGTTCATTAGTGGCCCAAACTTTACATGGTGGGATCCAAATAAGGCCTT
Organism: Hyparrhenia diplandra; assembly: GCA_015847255.1. Classification (NCBI taxonomy): domain Eukaryota; kingdom Viridiplantae; phylum Streptophyta; class Magnoliopsida; order Poales; family Poaceae; genus Hyparrhenia; species Hyparrhenia diplandra. The sequence continues at coordinate 181,141 of JADLZK010003865.1, forward strand.
AATTCGTCTCCATCCAATAGTGTCCCTTCAGCTTGATCATAGGAATCTATTTCTCCACTTTGTTTACATAGAAGAGAAAAGATAGAAAACAGATGAATAGAGTGTCTTATCTCCACTACTATATATCTTGTTCAAAATACGAGGACATTTGTGGGCATGCTCATAAATAAAGGAATAGAGGAGGAAAGATGATCTTACCAATTGCATATGCAAACTTTTGAAAAAAAAATGTCATTATATACACTTGTGAGAAAATAATTGTAACTGACAGTGAAGAGACGTTGCCCTGTTCGAACACGAGCCTTAGAGGAAGAGGATGATTGGTTTGCGGCCACAGCATGCCACACAACAAGGTGTAGCTGCCACGATTTCCATATGTGTGTTTGGTTCGTAAATACGTGTATGGCAGCCACATAAACTCTAACTGCAAACTGGAGTGAATCTCGCCACAGATTAATTGTGGGTGGCCAGTTTTGCGACGCAACTATAGCGAGCTGAAGTGCCGTGTGGTGTCCACCGGCGGCCAACCAAAATGCCCAGAAATCACATAGGTCTACCATCTACTACAACAGCATCTCATGCTTGTTCTAGCTGGCCGGTCTGCAGCACATACCAATGATTAGTAAGAGCATATAATAACAGATTGTAAGCAGACTGAATGCTGACGTGGAGGAGAGAAAATGGAAAAAAAGTAGACAAGTGCGCTTTTTAAGTTTACAACCGGTTTAGACCCAAGAACTAACAAAGTTTGCAAGAGACACAAATGGGTCATATATTAAAACAGAAAACAATGGTGTAGGTAGGGCTTAGTGTAAGGGTGGTCCAACTAAATGTAGTGAGTAAAATAATAGACAATATTCAATATATTATAAAATATATATACTGGAGTTTTAACATTTAATCCATTTCTATGGTGGTCAATTGACCAAGGTGCCACTTAGCTAGCTACACCACTGACTGAAGAGCCAACTATTATATAGGTCGACTAAAAATATAGACTATAAAGTAGCCACCAGACGCTGTACGTGGCGTAACCGGTATGATCACTGTGGCAACGGGTGACGCACGCACGCGTACGGCCATGCCACGCCACGACACCACAGGTTTTCTCGCTGGACGGCGCACCCATACCCAGCAGATTGAGAATGAAATAATATATCCTCCGTGCTCACTTCGTGCTTAAGTATTAGCAGCTCTGTTGCCTAGCACATGGCGGACGCGGAGGAACGTTCATACGCTCGCCTGGGCGGCGGCATGCAGAGCCTCGCTTGGATACCGCCTGCCTCACACCACAACTGCGCCCCCCCATCTTTTCGGCAGCCGAGCTTGTCAATATCACCTGCCTAACTACTCCCGATCTTCATAAATATTTATTGTTTTTGGTTTTTTGCCGCAGATTTCTAAATTTATAGAGAAATACATGCAATATTTGAATCTCCAAATATTCATTATGAAAAATAAGTCTAACAGTCTATCTAATGATAAATATTAATATTCCTTATGTATAGAGTCTAACAATGCCATATATATGTGATAAATGAGCTGTATCAGCGCATGATGTGATAAGTGACTTATATATTCTGTTTGCCAACGTGGAATGCAAAAAAAAAAAAAAAAAAAAAAAAAGGCAAAAAAAAAATTATGGTAACTTTACGGAGCGCAAGGTTTCACCGATAGAATATTGGCTCTCAGTGAACTCGACCATAACTGTACCGTGAGCTCCCATGACCCGGCTCTCGTACAGAATGTATCACTATTGTTTTTAATTACTCTTAAAATTAATCTCGGCCGAGAGCCCTACCGACAAACCTCTGGTAGAGTTGTTTAAACGTATTTTTTTTGAAAATAAATTTCACCGCGTTTCTTGGGGGGCTCTCGGTGCAAAGGGACATCGACGGAGGCAACCGCCGCCGACGCTCGACTTGCTTTGGCGGGGGGGGTGCTCGGGGACTTGACGTTGACGGAGGCGCACGCCGGTCGATGTCTATTGAGCTTTGACGAGAGGAGGTATGGCCCCTCGGTAGACATTCTACCGAGCACCCTAGGTAAGCTCTCGGTAAAACCCGGTGTCCCGTGCAACTTTTCACCGAGAGATTTGTACCGAGAGAGGCCACCGGATTATCCAATGCCCATACTCAAACTCATACCCATGTTGTTTGGGGAGGGTATGGATTATCCAAGAAAGTATAGATATGAGGAGGATATACATTACGTCCGCTGCTCCAAATGGCTTGCTCGGAGGATATACCTAGTTTTTAAGAATCTAGCTTCATTTATTCTTATAGGTTACAAAAACAATACCGTGTATCGGCCAGCTTCCTAGTTTTTACAAATCCGGCAAAACCCGATAGAGAAAAATTGGGGGTGTTTGATCCTTCCCCGGTTTGTACCAGCCGGACCTAGACGCTTCCTCCCTTAGCACGGCCACACAACGCGCTCCTCTCCGGCGTCACCCCTCGACCGGCTTGCCCCACTCCTCTTCAAGTGGGCCTATCTCCTCTCGCTCCTCTTCAAGATGGCGTCCAACCCTATCGTTTTCCGTGCCGCCCGGCCCGATGTGGCGGTGTGTGGGGTGGCCTAGCAAATGGCGATCCGTGAGGCCTTTCTAGGTGGATTCCCCTCCATGGCCTCCCCGCCGGCCAGGCCTTCTTTGTTGGGCCACTTAGTCCTCCTCCCCTCCTCCTCGATCGTCGACATTCCAATATGCACAAGTAGGTTGTGGCCACAGGCTTAACATTGTGTTTTCAAGTGTTCCAAAATTGTGTTTTTAGTGTTTTAGACGTTTAAAGCTATGTTTGAAGTGTTTGATCCGATGTTGTAAAAGTAGATCTTGTGTTTCAAGTGTTTTAGTAATTTTTTTAGAAGTTTCAAAAGGAAAAAAGTCTATATCACCCCTCTCACCTATGGAGGGTGGACTACATAACCCCCAACCTATAAAACGGTCTACATCACCCCTTGATCTTTCTAAAATCGGTCAAATCAATCCCTAAAGCAATTTTAAAAATCATAGTAAATCAGAGAACAATCATAAAATGGGAAATCTAATTGTGTTAGACTCTAAATGAGTAGATCTACACAAAGTGAACATATAATTTGACTGGTTTTGAAAAGTTCAGGAGGTGTTATAGACCGTTTCAAAGGTTGGGGGTCATGTAGTCCATCCTCTATAGGTGAGGGGGTGATATAGACTTTTTCTTGTTTCAAAAGAATGTTTTGAGTGTTTCATTTGGATGTTGCGAAAGTATATCATGGGATGTTGCATATGTTGCAATGAAATATCCGAATGTCACAATCCAGTGTTTCAAGTATTTCACGTGTTTCAGTCTTTACGTTCTAAATGGTTTCATTTGATTGCTTCAAAAGTAGATCTCGGTGTTGAGAATGTTGCAATGTCTATACATGCATATTTCAAACACAAGTTTCATGTGTTTCATCCGCTTTTAGATGTATATGTATGGTGCAAAGTTTTTATCTTGATGTTTCATCTTCTATTTACATGTATGTTGTAGGGGAACATATCCGGGTGTAAAACCAAACCTCCGTTCAACCATGCAAACTTCTATTCGGGCGACAAGATGTAGATCCAAGGTGCACGAGGTGATAACTCACTGGGAGGTGGGAGAGAGGATTTGCAAAAGTGTGATTAGAGCAGGGGGTAATTGTAAATTACCTAACCCTCCGATCAACATCCTATAGCCCAAATTAGAAGTTTGCATGGTTGCACGGAGGGTTGGTTTGCACCCGATACGCTGCCATGTTGGTTGGCATGTGTTTTTTTTACCTCTAGTGTTGCATATGTGTGGCCGACATTACATGGATCACTCTTCTCTTCCTTCACTTCCCTTTCTAAGCTTTGTCATCTTGTCGCTCCAGCCCAACCTCAACAAGATAACCATACCCGACTAGCGCACGTGAGCCCGCTGGAGGTCCGACGGGTCGCGGGTCTACCGGCCGACGAGTCTACACGGGGATTGGATGGGCTACCAATGTTGTTGGGCTAACTATGTGCCCACTAGTACCTAAAATAACTTGCGTGGCGGGCATATTTGGTTTTTGCGTGACGGGCAAAGGTGCCCGCCGCCTCATGAGGTCACCAGAAATCGATGACAAGCGTGGTGGGCAAGGTGCCCGCCACGGTTATCGAACCAACCGTGGCGGGCGCGATAAGGATGCCCGCCACGCACATGTTTTCTAAAAAAAAAAAAAAAAAAAAAACCCCGCATGTGCCCGCTGAGCCCGCATATAGGCCCGCTGAGCTCGCATATCGTGCCCGCTGAGCCCGCACACGAGCCCGCCGAGCCCATCGGTAAGGTGCCGCCACCGCCACCGATCCACCGCTGGGAGGCCGATCCGCCGCGAGCCGCGCACCTTGCCGCACCTCGCGTCCGCCTCGCACCGAGATCCGCCGCCGGCGCGCTTGCCGGCGGCACCGCCGCCGTGGCACGCCTTGGCCCGATCCGCCCGGTCGCGCTCGCCACTCGATACACCGCCGCCACGCCGTGGATCTCGGCGCGTCGGATGCCTCTCGCGGATCCGAGCGCCGCCACCGGATCGAGATGATGCCGCCATCGGGGAAGGGTGTTGGAGCCGGATCCGCCGCGGCCGGAAGGAGCTCCGCGCCGCCGCCGCCACGGAAGGGTCTTGGAGCCGGATCCGCCGCGTCGGGGAAGGAGCTCGCACGCCGCCGCCGGGAAGGAGCCGCGCCGCCGCGTTGAGGGGGTCGTCGCGCCGCCGGTTGGGGAACGGAGGGGCGCCCCGATCCGCTCGGACGGCGGCGTGACTCGCACCCCCACGCCGGCTCCGCCGGATCCGCCACCGTCGCCAGCCCGGCTGTGGATCCACGCACGAACGGAGGGGAAGTGTCACGCGTGGGGAAGGGAGAAAAGTTGGGGGCCGCTGTTGCGAGAGAAGAGAGGGCGAGCGGATGAGAAGTTGCGAGAGAAGTTGGGGCCGGGTGGGGGAAGTGGTGCACGACGCGGGGCTGATGGACCCAAACCCTAACATCTAAATATATATGAAGATTGCCATCGGGCCAAGATGGGTCATTGGGCTTCGACTTTTTTCAGTGACGGGCTTTTATTGTGTTCTCCACGTAAAATTGATTTGGTGGGTTTGACGCCCGCCACGCACGAAAATAGCGTATTTTCCGTGGCGACGGCGTGTTAAGGTGCCCGCCATTAAAATCAATTTTCCGCGGGGGAATAAACGCCCGCCACGCAAAATGAAACTGAATTGTGGCGGGATATTTTCCGTGACGGCAAAAAAACGCCCGCCACGGAAAAAGATTTTCCAGTGTCTCGCAAAATTGTTTCAAGTAGTAGTGGCCATTGGGTGTTCAGCATATGGACGCGCGCTGTTCCAGACGTCCCGGCGCTAGTGTACCCGATTCTCATATGTCCTTGTACATGGTTGGCTAGTAGAAATTGTTGACACGAAAACATTGCTCAATGTGGTCGACACATGGTGGCCTGCGTGATCTACTTCACTCCAAAGCAGGTCCAACTGATTTTGATATTTATATGTACCATTCAATTTGACCTTACAATTAACACGAAGACGATTTGAGCTGTAGCATTATTCTAGAATGTGCGACTATTGCCCGGACAGTTACAAGTGGTATCGGCTAAATAAGCCGATGCAGGGTTAAAGACTATCGGCTGCGGAGCCGATGTCCATGACCAGCAGATCGATGAGATAAACGTTAAACCACATTGTTCTTTTGTGATAGAGATATATAGCTAGTGAAACACTTAGCAAAACCTTAGTTGCATATCTGGGTAGATTACTTTGCTACAAAGGTTTTGACCAGTGAAATTAGGTGGCAGTAGTTTAGAGTATAATTTTATGAAGTTTACATCAGACCACTATAGATATGGAGATATGTAGATATACATATAGGTAGCACCCATATACATATAGTATTGAAGAATGCAATTTTTCATATATATATATAGATATGGAGATATGTAGATATAGGTGAAGATATAGATATGTAATAATAATAATATTGATATAGTCATAGACAGACAGCCAGCCAACAGATATACTTGCAAGATTGGTTGTGCTTGTTTATTTCATCAAATAATAATAAAAGATATTAACTATACCTTGTTCTATGCATGGCAAAATCTCTAACTTAAGTATACCTTGTTCTTTGCATGGCAAAATCTCCAACTCTGGAAGAGCACCATAAATTTTTAGAACCAATTAAATATATCTGAGCTCGGAGGTGCGTCTATATAAACAGTTGCAAACTAAAGCAGATATACAATAGTAGTCCTCCCCTTGCTCCTTGATTGCACAAAGGATTTAAACCAGCAAGAAAAGATCCACGACTCGCTCCTCTTTTGGTTCTTTTGATCATGGCTTCCATATATTAGGAATTGTGGGCTATGCGATCCACCCTCTATTCCTCCGCTTTTCCGTGGTGCCGCCACAAAGGCATTCTCGAGGCTAGAGGGTGGGACCTTTTATAGACTCCACTTCCGTGCATCGCGGACACCCGTGTTCCGACAAATCGCGGTGACTCCTGAACCATGTCACCAACCACGATCGACAGGCCAAGATTCGAGTCTACAATATATAAGTCCCTAGCACACATGTGTGAGTCATGTGTCATAATTAGATTGTATAGGTGAGATTAATTCCAATCTAATTATGTGAGTCAACAGCCTACTGAGCCGATCCTCGCAAACAAACCCAAACTCTTCCATTGTGCCGCACCGGGCAAGATAAGTACGCATATATAATATATATTCCAATAGAGTTAATCTCAATTATTCCTCAATACTGTATTCCAGCACAAATGTCCTCGGCACCTCGAGTATATTAATTCCTCGAGTTCATCATTTATTATCAATAGTATTTCCACATTGAGGTAATAAATAATTACAATAACAATATTGAAAGCCATAAATAAAAAGTCCAACATCTCCCACTTGGCTGAAATATTTTAATCAATAACCTGAAGTCCCATATTTCTAATATGCTTAGAAAATAATTCCTGACTAAGTGGCTTAGTCAGTGGATCTGCAACCATACTAGTACTTGCCAAATAAACCAAACGAATAGTCTTCAGTCTGTTTATGACGTCACGAATATAATGATACTTTCCCTCAATGTGTTTACTCTTACTATGAAACACAGGATCTTTAGCAACCTTGATCGCCGACAAATTATCACAAAACATAGTGACAGGTTGTGATGCACTTTCCACGACCTTCAATGCAACAAGAAATTCCCTTAGCCATACAGCTTCCTTTGATGCTTCAGATGCAGCAATATATTCAGCTTCCATGGATGATCGAGAAAACCGTTGTTGTAGCTTGCTACACCAAGAAATTGCACCTCCCGCCAAAGTGAATACATAGCCGGATGTTGATTTTCGCTCATCAAGATCCCCTTGCCAATCAGCACGGTCAAGATAACCCCGCAGCTGAAGATTGTGACCATTAAAACATAGAGAATAATCCAAAGTTCCTTTTACATAACGCAACACATATTTTATTTGTTTCAAAGGCTCTTCGCCAGGATTCTTTTGATATCTACTAAGAATTCCAATGGCATGGCTAAGGTCGTCGTGAATAACATGGCATACATGAGGCATCCCAACGCCGAAGCATAAGGAATTCCATTCATTCTTTTGTTTTTCCTCGGTGGTGGTAGGACACATTTTCCCACCGAAGTTTGGTTCCTTGTACTATAGGTACATTAGCTGGTTTGCAATTTTCCATAGAGAAACGTTTCAAGACACTTCGAAGGTAAGTCTTTTGGGACAAACCAAGAAGGCGTTTATTCCGATCTCTATGAATTTCCACTCCCAAAACATAGGAAGCTTCCCCATATCTTTCATATCAAACTTAGAGGATAACCAAGACTTAACTTCCGCCAATGTTGATTTATCATTAGAAGCAATAAGAATATCATCAACGTATAAAGACAAAGAAGACAAAATTGCTACCAATAATTTTAGTATAGATGCAATGATCACCTTCCATCATTGAAAACCATATGACGTGATAGCATTATCAAAAAGAATATTCCATTGGCGTGAGGCTTGTTTAAGACCATAAATCGATCTATTTAATTTGCAAACCAAATTTTTTCCTTTCCTTTTTCCCTAAAACCTTCCGGCTGCAACATATATATTTCCTCCTCCAAACCCCCATTAAGAAAAAGCCGTTTTAACATCCATTTGGTGGAGTTCAAGATCATAATAAGCCGTTAAAGCACTAATAATACGAATGGAAGTAAACTTTTGCAACAGGAGAAAAAGTTTCCACAAAATCAACACCTTCCTTTTGTGTGTAACCTTTAGCAACAAGCCTAGCCTTATATTTTTCCACTTGGCCTGTTGCATTAATTTTCCTTTTAAAAATCCATTTGCATCCTACAGGCTTGCGGTTGTTTGGCAATGAAACAAGTTCCCAAACTTTTTATTCTTCCTCATTGAGTTTAATTCTTCCCGCATTGCTTCCACCCATAGTGTAGACTGGGGGCAGTTCATGGCTTGTTTATAAGTTTTTGGATCTTCCTCTAAATCTGAAATTTTAGAGTGTACTTCCCCAAAAAAACACATAATACTCATCTAGATATGATGGTGCATGTGTATTCCTCCCACTTCTCCTAAGACAAGAAGTGTTGGGAGATTGATTTGTGTTTTCTTCGAGTTCTATTTTCCTCATTAAGCGAGTTAATTTGAGATGCATCAAATTGTGGTTCATCCGAGTTGCCAATAATTCCATCCTTGCCCGTTTAGTCTTGGCGAGGTGTTTGATGGTCTAGAAAAATAGCATCTCTACTTTCCACCAGTTTTTTATTTTCAGGATCATAAAAGCGATATCCCTTCGATTCTCGTAGAATAACCAATAAAAATTCCTGGTGTGCTTTTTAGGATGCAACTTAGTGCGATATTGATTTGGCACCCTAATTTGTGCATTACAGCCCCCAAACACCAAATGGCGAAGTGAGGGTTTCCTTCCCGTCCACAACTCATAAGGAGGATGTGACAGCTTTAGATGGTGAATGATTTAATAAATAAACTGCAGTATGCAAAGCTTCACCCCAAAAAGACAAAAGGGAGATCAGAATAGGACATCATAGACCTAACCATATCCATAAGTGTTACGTTTCCTCCGCTCGGCTACGCCGCTTTTGTTGCGGAGTGTATGGCATAGTATACCGATGAATAATTCCATTCTCTTTACAAAAGTCATTTAATATTCCCGAAGTGTATTCTCCCCGCGATCAGTTCTTAAAACTTTAATTGTTTTATTCAACTGATTTTCCACTTCAGTTTTAAATGCTTTTAAAAGCATCAAACCCTTCTCGACTTGTGTTTTAGAAGATACACATAACCATATCTTGAATAATCATCAATGAATGTGATAAAATAAATCTTTTGACTATTAGTGGGTGTAGACATTTCTCCACAAATATCAGAATGGATAATAGCAAGAGTCTCCTTAGATCTTTCCGCCTTTGGAAAAGGCGCACGGGTCATTTTACCCATTAAACATGCCTCACAAGTACCAAAATCCTCCCACTTAAAGTTTAGAATTCCAGAATTAATTAGCCTTTTAATTCTGTTTTTAGATATGTGACCAAGTCGTAAATGCCATAAATAAGATTCCGAGCATGTGTTCCTATCATTGTTCCTCACTAAGGAGTTATCTTCACCAACTAAGCAATCAGATTCAGCACCTTCTATTAAATTATCAAGAAAATATAGACCATCATGGCAAAGACCAGCGTGCACTAATTTCCCATTGAGCAATATTTTGACTCTTCCATTTCCAAATAGTACATCATAACCAATAGATTCCAATTGAGAGACTGATATTAAATTCCTTCTCATGCTAGGTGAATATAAGGTGTTGTTCAACATCAATTTTCCTCCATTAGGGAGTTTGAGAACATAATTTCCAATTCCAAGTATATCAGCTTTAGCATTAGTGCCTAAGTAGACATATCTATTTCCCTTTGGAATTGTTTGCATGGAAGTAAAACATTTATGATCTCTTGCAATATGTGATGTGCAACCAGAATCGACAACCCAACTATTTGGAAAAACAGTAGTGAATAAAGCTTCAGTGCAAACATTAACATAATGGATACCTTCCTCTGATGGGCTGCCTTTGCGATCATCATGATTGTCTTGCTTCTTCTTCTCATTATTATATTTCTTCTTTTTCCTACATTCAGCTCTGAAGTGCCCAATCTCACCACAGTTGTGACAAGGGAAATTCTTTTTATTTTTGTCATTCCTCTGAGATGAGTCATAATTTCCACGATCATTGCGATCGCGTTTCTTGTTAAGCTTGTCCCTCAGATCACCTTTACCATTCCTCTTGCGCCAATTCTTTTTATTTGTATTATGCCTTTCCTCTCCAAGGTGTAACTCTGAATTATTTGTGTTTCTTTCTTTTCCCTGGGAGAGTTTCCTATCTTCTTCCATGAGCAAATGATGCCTCAAATTGCGCATGTTTAGTGCACGTTCAGAATGACAGAATGACATCTTAAATTGTTCCCATGAATTTGGCAAAGAGTTTAGGACAACCATGACCTGCACTTCTTCTTGAAAAGGATAACCAGCAATCTTTAATTCCTCCCCAAGAACAGAGAGTTTATTTATGTGCTCATTAACTGAAGCACCTTCATTCATCTTCGTAGAGAGAAACCGATTAACAAGACTAAGCACTTTAACAAGAGATATATCACCAAAATCCCTTTCCAGTCTGCCCATAATTTTCTGGGCATTCCGTTCAACCTCATACTCAGCAGCTAAAGAATCAGTCATAGATCCCAACATAAAAACACGAGCCTTCTTATTATCTTTAGCCCAATTTTTCATATTCAAGCATATAATCTGACTTTTCCTCAGCAGTGGCATCTTTCTTTGGCTCTTCCGGTTCAGGTGTATCAATTATATAATCAATATTCTCGACAACAAGTAAATAATTGATTTTTCCTCTTCCAAACCGTAAAATTAGAGCCATCTAACTTGCCACTTCTAATCAATTCAGCAAATACCGCATTGGTTGCCATTAGGAGTGGTAGAATATTTTACCGAAGAGAGAGCAGATGTACGTGATGAACAAATGACCTTCCTTTCCTTCCTTGTATTGCTTCCTTGATCTACGTGCAGCAACAAGAACGGCAGCACTCCAGCTGTGTTCCCAGAGATCGTCCACGTACGGACTCCTTGTCAGGTCCAGAGATCGACGAAGACCACAGCGATCTGATGCTGCGTGATTCCGCGATTCCGCGTGAAGACGATTTGGCGACGTACGGCTATTGGGCGGTGCAGCCAGATCCTGAGATTCCGATCGGAGGTGTGGACGACGTGAGGTGCCGACTTCGATTCCGCCTGACTCCGTCGTGACGAAGCCCGTGCGGCAGAGCCTAGTGTCGCCGGCGTGATGCAGACTCAGGATCAGATCGGCATGCAGAGCATGGTTCCTCTCATCTTGCCTCAGCGTGTTGGATGTGTGAGTGGATGGTGGCGGCGGCCAGCGGCCAGACAATTGCAGCGAAAAACTAGAGCGGCGGCGGCGCTGCTGAGTCTTGGCAGATCAGTCGCCCCACGTAATCCTAGCTCTGGTACCAATATTAGGGAATTGTGGGCTATCGCGATCCACCCCTCTATTCCTCCGCCTTTTCCGTGGTGCCGCTCACGCGAGTGCATTCTCGAGGCTAGAGGGTGGGACCTTTATAGACTCCACTTCCAGGTATCGTGACACCCGTGTTCCGACAAATCGTGTGACTCCTGAACCATGTCACCAACCACGATCAGACAGGCCAGTATTCCGAGTCTACAATATATTAGTCCCTAGCACACATGTGTGAGTCATGTGTCATAATTAGATTGTATAGGTGAGATTAATTCCAATCTAATTATGTGAGTCAACAGCCTACAGAGCCGATCCTGCAAACAAACCCAGCTCTTCCATTGTGCTGTACCCGGGCAAGATAAGTACGTACATAATATATATTCCAATAGAGTTGATCTCAATTATTCCTCAATACTGTATTCCAGCACAAATGTCCTCGGCACCTCGAGTATATTAATTCCTCGAGTTCATCATTTATTATCAATAGTATTTCCACATTGAGGTAATAAATAATTACAATAACAATATTGAAAGCCATAAATAAAAAGTCCAACACCATATCCCCGCCCTTCCAAGGTGAAATAACCGCTATCTACTTCCACTGTTTCCCCCCGGCCTAAAAATTTTAATGGTTGTCTGATTTGAGAATTATATTGCAGTGCTTGTGAAAGGCGACGACGGCCATCAACAGGGATCACCGGCGCTTCTGCAGCAACTGGCGGCGAAGTCCTGCTTCCAGTGCACTGGCTATTGTTACATCAAGGAGTGCCAGAGTGTCTGCCCGTCCAAAGGCTTCAATGCTAAAAGTGCTTTCTGCTATAAATGGCCTGTTGCTGGCCGTCTTCCTCTCTGGCAGTGCTGCTGCCCATCATAAGCACGTAGTGCAACGTACGCGTGTATTCATGGATCCTTATGCATGGTTAATATTCAGATGAACTGAATAAGATGGGGCTTTTCGAATATTGTGCCTGTGGAGAATTTCATTTGAATCAATTCCTACTTGTTGCAAAACAGCTAGAGGTGTGCTCTGAAAGACGCTTCTACTGTTTGCCTACTGCAGTAGTAGTTGATGAGATGTGGATTCTGCAGTAGCTGCCGTCTGGAGCAATCACTTCCTAACATGCACAATCCATAGTGCTGATGGTATAGAAAAGTATATTTTTTTTCTCCGTCCTAAAACGATGCAATTATATGACTTTGGTCAGCCTTCAAACCACTTGACTCCTCCAAAAAAGAGAATTGCATCCTCGTACTCACTCTGTCTAACGTGTATGCCTCCTGACCCATACCAAGACCAAAGAGAACAAACAAAGGATACTTCCACTCTACACAAGAAATAATATAGTCGTTTTAGGTGATTGAAGGCTTTGCACAAATGAAGTCGTTTTAGCTAGTCTAACCATTTTTTGGACAGGAATATCCCTCGCCTCCTGGTTTCCTGTGTGCTCTTGCGTCCCTCATTAATCGCGGTCACTACTATTCTCTATCCTTTGTCAAAGGTGATGGGACGCACGTCGTAGCAAAGCCCAACACTTTCTGTTGGACAAAATTCAAATTCTAGGACGACTACACAGTTAGTGGCGGAGCTAGAAATTATGCTTAACGGGGGCTGGTCGAAATGTTGCTAACATATAAAAAAAAAGAGTGTAGCTTATTTGCTTGGATTTTTACACCGGGGGTAGGCTCTTATTTTTCCAAACTTATTCAGTATTTAAAATCTAACCACACACGCGGTTCTTCCGGTGGTAGATGACCATGTCTGTCCCAAAACGTAGCCAAGAATTACACCGCATTACACTTGTGGAGTGACGACGCTAAGAATCGACAATAAACATTTTTGACGCCATTGCCAGGGAAGACACTGATTTAAAGAATTCAGTAGGACACGCTCACCCTAATATTGCAGGAAAAAGTCTACATAACCCCTCAACTATTGAGGTGACTACTTCACCCCCAAAACTATGAAACCAGATTTTCTACCCGCTAAAATTTCGGAAACCGGGTCAAATAACCTCTAGGCGGTTTTGAACCGTGGTTTTGCTACTGCATCGTGGTTTTGTCTATTTTATTTTTATCGCTGAACCTTAAAAAATCATAAAATGAAAAAATCAATGTTGTGGGATTCCCATGAGTAGATCTACACAGTCAACATATAATATGATACACTTTAGTACAAAGTTTATTCCAATTAATTATAGAAAAGCATAGATATAAAGCTATAAGAAAAACTTTGTACTAAAGCATATCATATTATATGTTCACTTAGTAGATCTATTCATGTGGAGTCCAACAAAGTTGGATTTTCCATTTTTTTTAATTCTACCCTCAATAGCTGAGGAGGTTATCTAGACATTTTCCATAATATTGCCTACTACTCTTCCGAGAATGTTGGTTTTGGGAGGCTTGGTTGAACATGCTTATAAAACCTCTATTGGTAGATGATCTATCTCATTGTAGAATTATGATACTAAATCTGTTCCAAATTATAATTCGTTTGACTTTTTCAACCTAAAGTTTGGCGACTTGTCTTATTAAAAATTTTTGTGATTGACCATTGCTTTGTATCTCCTGAGATTGAGATGGTGATGGACCTTTCCTTTGTAGACGCAAAGTGGCACAAAGATGTTACAACCATATTATGATCTCATGCCAACTTTTAGGATTTTCGGATGCCATTAAGATATTATTTTTTTTGTCACTGTGACCAAGATAATTTTATAAGAATTTCCTTGACTTTCAACCTCCAAGAAAGTTCAATAACCCATAAGGAAATGATAATTTACTTGATGGTTTATAGTAGCACCCAAGGAAATTGGTAGTTTTTTTCTTGACGGTTTTAGAATAACACTCAAGGAAATGATTCTTTTTCTTGGAGGTTATCGCAAACCGCCAAGGAAACACATATGTCCTTGAGTGTGGTGTTGAACCACCAAGGAAACTACCTTTCCTTGGCGGTTTGATTTTGGCACACTAGAAAATTCCTAGCCGCCAAGGCAATCCATGATTCTGGTAGTGATAAGAACAAATTCCTTCAAGAATAGCTTTTATTAACATTTTGAAGTTTGGATTAATGAAACATGATTTATCGCACACATTTAAAACTAATCATGTTTGCAACTTCTGTCGTTATTACCCATGGTCACAGTTCCTACTACCATATAGTCCTTTGTATGTGTCATAGTTGCTAGGCTCTAGCTCTTGCTTCTCCATATTTCTATGTGGTCATGCACGCTAGCGTCTTGCCAGAGGGTGTGGAATACACTACAGAACTTGTTGATCGATGTTGTGTAAGCTGAGAACCTGAATCAGGCCTTTCTTTTGGACATTCCATTTAATGAAAAATAGGTTAAGATCCGACGAAGAAAAAAGGGTTGGACATTATTACGTTTATGGAGACTATATGTCTTGTGAACTCTTAACTCCGAAGTATTGAGAACCAAAGACGATGACATCTATAGATATATATAGCCTCATATTTGTGCCACAGCAAGAAGGTGTTCATCGATATTTTTTTCGAGGTTGGGCTCATCACCCTTATTTCATTAAGAGGATAGAAAACAGACATACACCGGCAAAATCCTGAAGGCGAGAATCCAACAGGACATTACCAAAACAAAGACCTAGCTACTGGATATATCAACTCTACTCATGGATATATCAAATCTGTACATTGATAACTACATCAGTTGGTGTATTTTCCTGGTTTTTGAAGCGGGCAAGTCGTGCTAGGTTGTGAACTGATTCTGTTATTTTATTGATCTGCATAACCAAGTCCGAGAGAAGGGATGCTATAACTGCTGTCTGCAGCGCTTGCAATTGGACGCCATCACTCACTAACTCGCTTCTGCAGGCACTTGCAGCTTTCAAGGCTGCAGACAAGTCACTATCGTCTGTTGTAGATGGCATAGTCATCGACTGAAATGCAGATGCGAGTTCTCTGAGAGCTCTAGCAGAGTGCTTGCTCATTTGACCACAAATTGTCTGAACCTTCAAGCACAGCTCTGGTTTGGCTTCAAGATACTATTGTATATCAAGAAAAGGTTGTTGGTCAATTAACTTTGTTAAGCTTCATAATCCTTTTGGTGATGAAATTGGTGCATTGATTAGCAAATTACCTGATATCTTCTAACGATGACAACATAGGAAGCAATAGCCTCCATTGAAGAGGCGCATTGGCGGCAAAGAGTGCCTAGTTCCTTGTACTGACTCCATGGGTGCCGGAAGCGGAATCGGCCATGAGGAGGCTCCCACTGGGCTAAGGTGTACTGCAGTGTTAATAATAATGCTACTACTGGTTAATATGTTTTCATTAGCATAAATAGGGGTGCATAATATGTGTTTTTTTTTTTCACATACATGCGCTGTAATTTTATAATATGTGAAGTCATATATACGAGCTTAATTATTACCAAAGAGTTCTCTTTGTCCTTGGAACTCACGACGCTCTTGTATGCACGTAGGAAATCTTTGCCCTCCAGATTCTCACTCCCACCATTCTCTCCGAAGCATTCAGATTCCAGTCCTGCATACATATTAATTACAAAACTAATCGATCTGTTGTCTAAATTACCAGAGATCTGTTGTCTACAAAGAAATTCCTGCAAAGATTGATAGGCACTTAAATTCTTTAATATGTTTTTATAGATATGAAAGATAATTATATATTTTCTATTTTTCAAGTGTGGAAATTCTACTCAAATTTATATACTCCTTATCTTGGTATGGATGGATGATACTCCTTATCGCTCGTTCAGTGCAGTGTCGTACCTTGAAGGAACTCGGCAAGCTTGTTGAGGTTGGTGCTGGCGAGCTTGTGGAGGTCGTCCCCGGCCCAGACAGGGAAGACGAGGACGGTGGTGCTGAGGCAGATGGCAACGCCTACGAAGATGGTGGAGATGCGCTGGAGCGCGAGCGGCCTGAGCTCCCGACGCGGTAGCTGGACACGGCCACCAGGCTGAAGCTGAGGATGAAGATGCTCACGCCGAAGTCGAACCTCGCCTTCACCTCGGGATGAACCGTGAGAACGCCGCCGCCGACGCTGCACAAAGCCGCCATGACGCACCAACCACCATGATTTTTTTAGATAGGTGGAATATATACATGGACAGATAGATGCGGCGAAGAAGTCGAATATTTTTTTTTCGGGACTTCACCCGTATTGCTTTAAGAGAAAAAGCTAAAGAATGACCGAGTACCGATTCAAAGGGTTCAACAGGTCATCCTAGGATTACTAGCGGAGCCCCGAGACACTAAAAACAAACGAACAGAGAAGGGATATATGGGGAGGGAGAAAGAGGACCCAACAAACGAACGAAGAAGACGAACATTACCTACGAAGAAGACGAAGATGGCGAGTATTGTGGACTCCGCCTTCTCGCTATGGGCGGCGATGAGGGAGGCTACCTCGTGAGCTCCGACGGCGAGGGAGCTGGCCACCAGTGTCGCCAGAGCTCTGTTCACGCCTTTACTCAGCGTGGCACCTATATGCATATGTACATTGTACATACATAAATAAATATACACATGATTGGTCGTATAGCTAGACGTACAGCAGTAAGTACCAACGGTGAACTCCATGACGATGACGACGGTGAGCACGGCCCACATGACGGCGGAGCCGCCGGCCGTCGAAGAGAGGGGTGACGTAGTAGAGGACGGACACCAGCGTGAGCACCAGCCCGACCTTGAGCGAGTGCGCCACCCGCCTGGGGTCCTCCCTCGCGAGCACGGCGGCGGAGACCCACACGCGCTCGGGCGCAGACCGCACCATCGCCACACGCCGCCGCCGGCCTTGCCCTCGGCACGCCCTCCATTGCTGCTGCTACTAATTTCTGGCGTCGCTGCCGGACCCCGAGCTTGAGCTTCCATGACAGCTAGCTCTGATGAAACTGCTGCCAATGCCATATAGCTAGGGGTTGATGATTAGATCAGGCCGACCCTTAAATATATAGAGTTAGTCTAGTAAGCAAGAGACCTGATACGTTAGCGACAAATGTCAGGTAATTAAGGTACTATAGAGACCTGCACTAGATGACGCCCGCTCTCTCTCTCTCACTCACTTTCACACACACAGGACAAAGTGATAGGGTGCTTGTGAGGACGTGTGTCCTCACAAACAGGAGTTCCGTACCATGCATGATTTGTTTAGCAGCGATGATTGAACGTACGATGGAGCAGAGCAGCAATGATGGAATGGTCCCTCTCACGATGCCTTCCCCGGATCAGCCCTGCCCAAGAGACATGCGTCATCACATGAATCGCATCACCGACATGATGCTGATCAGCTTATTATTGTAGTGTACGTAGCTCATGTGAGGCAGTAGACCGGCGCCACACCCACACCACCCTAGCTTAGGCCCTGTTTTTATTTTCTTGTTGCCTAAAATGTTTGGTTGGAGCCTCAAGAGCTAAAGTGGCCTAAAGTTCATTAGTGGCCCAAACTTTACATGGTGGGATCCAAATAAGGCCTTAATTCGTCTCCATCCAATAGTGTTCCCTTCAGCTTGCTCATAGGAATCTATTTCTCCACTTTGTTTACATAGAAGAGAAAAGATAGAAAACAGATGAATAGAGTGTCTTATCTCCACTACTATATATCTTGTTCAAAATACGAGGACATTTGTGGGCATGCTCATAAATAAAGGAATAGAGGAGGAAAGATGATCTTACCAGTTGCATATGCAAACTTTTGAAAAGAAAAATGTCATTATATACACTTGTGAGAAAATAATTGTAACTGACAGTGAAGAGACGTTGCCCTGTTGGAACATGAGACTTAGACGAAGAGTGTGATTGGTTTGCGGCCACAGCATGCCACACAACAAGGTGTAGCTGCCACGATTTCCATATGTGTGTTTGGTTCGTAAATACGTGTATGGCAGCGACATAAACTCTAACTGCAAACTGGAGTGAATCTCGCCACAGATTAATTGTGGGTGGCCAGTTTTTGGGACGCAACTATAGCGAGCTGAAGTGCCGTGTGGTGTCCACCGGTGGCCAACCAAAATGCCCAGAAATCACATAGGTCTACCATCCACTACAACAGCATCTCATGCTAGTTCTAGCTGATTAGTAAGAGCATATAATAACACGTGGATGAGAGAAAATGGAAAAGAGTAGATACACGCGTTTTAAATTTACAACCCGTTTAGACCCAAGAACTAACAAATGTTACAAGAGGGAAAAATGGGTCATATATTAAAACTGAAAAGTTAACTATTATATAGGTCGACTAAAATATAGGCTATAAGGTAGCCACCAGCTGCCGCTGTACGTGGCGCGACCAGTATGATCACTGTGGCAACGGGTGACGCACGCACGCGTACGGCCATGCCACGCCACGACACCATAGGTTTTCTCGCTGGACGGCGCACCCATACCCATCAGATCGAGAATGAAATAATATATCCTCCGTGCTTAAAACCATAGGGAAGGGAGTTTTAATTTGTTTACTTCGTGCTTAAGTATTAGTAACTCTGTTGCCTAGCACATGGCGGACGCGGAGGAACGTTGATACGCTCGCCTGGACGGCGGCATGCAGAGCCTCGCTTGGATACCGCCTGCCTCACACCACAACTGCGCCCCATCTTTTCGGCAGCCGAGCTTCTCAATCTCACCTGCCTAACTACTCCCGATCTTCATAAACACTAGGTAAATGCCGTGCGTTGCAACGGAAAAAAATACCATAATAATTATAATTTGCACGCATGTTATAACATAACAAAAAAACAATGTTTTCAATGTGATTTTTGCAATGTTCTATTTGTAGCTGATATATAGTCATTATTACATGAAAGTTAATGAAGCAATCACAATTTTATAACACAAAAGCATGCTTATTTCGAATAATAAAAAAAAAAATCGAGTTTCTGTTAGATAGCCCCAACCTAGTTGCGATGGCTTCCACAACAACGCTAACTCACCTTTTGATCAAGGCACAAAAACAAAAGATAATTAGCATACGCACAACCCATATGTACACAGCACGGAACAGAGTATCACATTCATACAGATTTCTGATGGAAGCAATGTTACTTTTGTAACAATATCCAACTTAAAGTTTACTATTAATCTTTGATCCAGTAGGAAAGCCTCTCATCAATCATTAACTGGAACAATGTCTAATTAGTCATTAGCAAAGAGAATTCAAGACCATGTTTCAAGTAGGAAGGGGATCACTTTACTGGCTACATCAGTCCATTAGAAATCATGATATAAACTCAGTACAAGATCATATGCTTGTTGCTAGTTCTATGTAATATAGATATATAATTTCAGAGAAACTGATTAGAGGATCAGAACATTGGTAGTAAGGCATTGTTTCATCATAAAGGAAATATAAATTTGTAAGAAGGATCGGCGATATAATATGATCTTTAAAGAACCGTATTTGTGGAGGTACCTGTTGAGCATGACCGAATTTCTGAATACGGCATTATTGTGGAGCAAGCAAACACGAGCAAAGCCAGTCTCTACCTGCCAATCAGTAAGACCATAGAACAATCCCTTCACACATGATTTCCACCTGCTCAGGTTCTCACTCTGAATAGAAAATTTGAACTATTACCTCACCTATACAGATCACATACGGACATGCCAATGCAATCCACAGATTATTTCTACAAGAGATTATTTCTACAAGAATTTTCTTTTTGTGGAAATGCAAAAGTTGCAGTACCTCTGTTTTAGGGCTGGCATTTTGTATGCCTGTTTCTAGTTATGTTTGAATTGTATCTTTATGTTCTACTGCAGTGCACTTTAAAATTCTAAGAAAAAAAATAATACCGATATTCATTCAGATGTGCACTAAACATTCTAAATCCGACTGGATTTTGATTTAGATTAAGAAGAAAGCAAAATAGGGTTCCTGAAATTTGCACCTAAAAGAGTGATATGATGCCCTCACGGTCACCTGATGCAGTTTATTATCCAACCTGTGTCCTGGTGAGTGAACAATGCCCTATAGTAGGCACAACACAAGCATCAGGCCTTGAGAAATAGAGGCTAAATTGGGTGGGATTTTGTGGGAGGTCGTCCTCTACCAGCAGAGATACCTACATCCAGTATATACATGTTTTGTATAGTTTTTCAATTCTCTTCGCTCCAACAGGCCCACAACAACTGTCATCTAGGACAACATGGCTCAATGGTCTCTATTATGAAGGCTGACGACTCATGACTGAGGGACTCACAAGGCTTTGACATCACTGGCAGCAACCAGAAACATGATTTCCAGAAACCACACGTACAAAAGGATTAAAGAATAATTAGGAAAAAAAATAAATATTACCATAGTCAATGAAGAACTTATGCAGCAAAATTCTTTGAAAAAGCATCTATGCTCCGAGACAGGTTGTTCACACTAATTCGGCAAGATTAGAATCAACTGAGAGCAGCCTCTTGATCACACTAATTCCACAAGATTACCATATCAGTACGCAAAACACACAAAACGATATCAGAGGACAGATAACAATTATATTAGAAAAGAGATATGGTAATCACATAGGTTCAGACATATATGAGATAACCACAACATTTCTAAGAACCTTACACTATGGTTATTAAAGAAAAATAACCATACACTATGCATCTGTATTTCAATTGACATCTAACCAACGACAAACAAAGCAGCTGACCAAATGTAGCATCAGAAGATCATGCTCCCATTGATCTTCTATTTCCCATAAACTGAAAAAAACTAAAGATCAAATGCAGCATTAGGAAGCACCTTTTTGGTTCTCTAGGGAGTCACCAATGCAGAGGCGGTACTTTACGGGTGACCTATGCAAAAATCATGCACTTGGAGGTCAGGACATAGAAATCGAGAGCATCAGACTGTAAATCTAGCATCAGACCTATTATAATACACCATAAATATTTAACAATTTAGCATTAGACCAAGGAAAATGAACTTATGCACGAGCCTATATAACTCCATCATTAGATAACTCTACTATTAAATTATTAAGAAGTAGAACTCATATCTATCACGTGATCACCCCGTTATCGATAAAAGAAGGTTCTGATTCTGAAAGGATTCTATAAAAGCAGCTTTCACATATTCAGTATCGAACTCATCCATCAAAACATCAACTATTTATCAAGAAAAGTTGGACATCTAGAATGGAAACTTATGCAGCGACCGCGGCAATGGAGACCTGGGCGTGGGCGTCCTCACAGTCTCATACGCGACCGGCAACAACGGCACGACGGCAGCGGCGGAGACCTGGGCGTGGGCGTCCTCATACGCGAGCGGCGGCGGAGACCTAGGTGTGGCCCTCGACGACGGCATCGGCACCTGGGCGGCGGAGACCTGGGGGCAGCTTGCGAAGGGCGGAACGGAGTCGGGCGGGCGAGCAGCGGCGCCCACGCCGAGGCGTGAGCGGCGGCGTGCGGGGGGCGGGTGGGGCAGGCGGCAGCTGCGGCACTCGGCCCCTAGAGCCGGAGGCGGCGTCCGGCGCCGTAGCCTCGTCATCCTCGCCTATCTTGATCGCGGCTGGGGGATGGGAGGGGGAAGGAGGAACCGCAAGTGGACGCCGGCGTGCCGTAGCCTCGTCGTCACGCCGATCTTGATCGCGGCTTGCGGCGGCGCAGGGGAGGGCGGTGGCGGTGTCTTGCGCGTCGGCGCATGGGAGTGAGGGCGGTTCCTTCTTGGAGCGGAGGGCGGGCGGTTCCTTCAGCGGGGCGGTTCCTTCCGGGAGCCGGGCGGTATTTTTCACGGGAGCGGAGGAGTGGAGCCGGATGGTGTTTTCACGCGAGGGCGGTAATTTAAAAAGGGGGACGATTTGTTTTCATTCTTTTTAGTACAGATTTATTGTTTTTCGGTTTTATGCTGCAGATTTGTAAATTTATAGAGAAATACATGCAATATTTGTATCTCCAAATATTCATTACGAAAATAATTTTAACAGTCTATCTAATGATAAATATTTTCTCAAAACAAAATCTAATGATCAATATTAGGGAGTTTCTATATCTCTTTCATAAAAAAATAATCAATATTTCTTACAACGTGGTATACCCTTGGATCATCATCTAAGGGTGGAATCTATCATCATCACTTAGCTAGCACAATTTTTACCGCAACAGACAAAGAGACAATTAATAATTTTTTTCTATGAAAAAACAAAGACAAAAAGAGGACGGTGTAAAGCATAAAGGACAAGATACAGATTTAAACAATTTTACAATAACAGACAAGAGACAATAAACAATTTTTTTTCTATAAAAGAACAAGGACAAAAAATTTTATACGTGATCGCGAGTCCGTGACTAGCACGAACGTACGAGCAGCACGACCGTGCGAGCAGCATGAGATCTTGAGTCCGTGACTAGCAGCACGAGACCGCACGTTGCAAGATTTGATAAAAAATTTCTTTCAACAGATGTATAGGAATAGTGTAAATATTAATATTCCTTTATGTATAGAGTCTAACTATGCCACTGGATATCCAATGCTCATACCCAAACCGATGCCCATATTGTTTTGGCAGGGTATGAATTACCCATTAAAGTATAGATATGGGAACAATATAACCGTTACGCCCGTCGCTGCTCTAAATGGCTTGCTAGTTCTTTGCTTTTGCTTGTTCTCTCTTTTTTGCTTTGCTTTTGCTAGTCTTTTACCTATTGGATAATCCACACGCAATGGATATATGTATCCTCTAGGTAATTGCGGATGGATAATTAATAGGTATGCGTACGGATAACCCATCAGCTTAACCAGTGGCATCGTTAATAGAGTCAAAGTTGCTTTTTGGAGAGAAAAAAACAACCTATGCTTAGAGACAGAGGAATAGCTATCCCAGTATCCCAGAAAACGAGAAGCCTTGCATGTACACCTGTCTTGGGTGGAATTGTATTGCGTCACCCTGAATAGAATTTTGGTTGGGAAATTTCAATAGATCACCTACTTTTATCCCTCTCCCATTCTAGTTACTATTGATTATTAGAGTTTAATGCACCAAGGGTCTTTGAACTTGTAAGCGTGTGACACATAGACTTCTGATCTTTAAAAGTTTAATTTTCGCCCCTCTGAACTTGTTAAGTGGTACACAAAGACTTTTGAACTTTGAAAATTAATTTATTTTTGACCCTCTAAAGTTGTTAAGTGATACATATAGACCCATGAACTTCAAAAAATGCATTGCTAGCTCCTTAAACTTTGTTAAGTGGTACACCACATGCCATGAACAATAACTTTTTATATTTTTTTTCAAAAAAACATTTAGAAATCCAATTTATGAATATAGAGCTCAAAAATCTTGAGAGCTAATGTCGAAACATGCATCTAATGGTTTCGCTGCAAGACTCTACGTATAGCCAAGCCAACACTTGTAGTCGTGGTTGTGCGCACGCAGAAGAAGCTCCCACAGCCACCACTGCGGGCATCTTCCCCATTGACTAGCACATCGTCACAGCACACCAAGTGCCACAGTGCTGCTACTTCAATTCTTCACCGTACACATGCTGAGGTAGTGAGGTGCTATTACCCAGTGGTGGGGCGGAACGATGGCATGAAAATGAGCATGAGAGTGAGGCGAGGGGAGCCACACCGCATCGGTCGGCTGAAGTTCGTGTGAGAAGAAGAGGTAATGAGGGGGTTCATTGTAAAAAAAAACATATAATGCATTATGCCATGTCAGTTCAAAATGCCTATGTGTGTGGTATGGATATACGGTGCACCAGTTAACAAGTTTGGAGATCCACAAATATATTTTCAAAGTTCGCGTACTTAAGTGACACACCCGGCCTATAAGTTTGAGGGGCGCTGGTGTATTTAGCTCTAAAAGTAATGTATGTAGAAAATTCAAAACGATTTATAATTTAGAAAGGAGGGAGTACTAAACTAGCGAATATAAAGGAAAGGTTTGTGAATTGTGCAAACAAATTTCTAACTTTTCAGATTTAAAATTTTCAGGGCTATACTGTGCAGTCTTACCAACCACAGCAAGATATCAATTTAGAGAGAGACCACATTGCACCGCCTAGAAATCTACTTCTAGGAATTGACTCTTTGGGGTAATGCATCTTGCCAAGCGCCCTTAAAAATGCTCGATCCTAATAATGTTTGGGTAGAAGTAGTTATGAAAACCACTTCTACCTATGATTGACCGTGGGTATAAATGGTTTATATGGTAGTCAACATCGATCATTGTATTCCCTCAAAAAAATAAAACATCAATCATTGTACGATATTGTTAACACAATTTTGAAACAACATTCCTAGCCTAGATATTGATATTTTTCGCCAGCCAAAGCATACTATATTAGTCCTTTGATACTAAAACATTAATGTGTAGACAAGGATGTATATGAATTCAGGAGTAGATATTTGTATCAATATATTGAATATGCTTGTCAAGTGTATTTATTTGCATCTAATACGAAGATATATACCGGGCATATCTGCATCAGTTTCGGATTCTTAAAAACAACTTGTTGTTGCCCTAGTTTCCAAAAACTGGTGGGGTGTTTGCATCCCCTAGTGTTTAAGAATCTGGCTTCATTTATTCTTATAGGTTAAGAAACTATACCTGTTTATCAACAGTTTCCTAGTTTTTTACTAATCCGGCAAAACCCGATAGAAAAAAAACTGGGGGTGTTTGGATCATGCCTGGTTTCTAAAAGCCAGATTCTTAAAACCGGAGGGATCCAAACAAGGGCCAAGACCTTGACACCCACAGATACAGAAATACTACTAGTGCTGATGAGAGGCATGAAATCTGAGACTAGCACCCCTATATAGAGAACAGAAAACAGACTCTCTTGTCCTCGCCAAAGGAAAAAAAAAAAAGAACAATAGCATTCTCTTCGTCATGGCCCCTGTTTAGATCCATAACTTCTCTCTAAAAATTTTCTGCATACCCATCATATCAAAGCATTAAATACACCAAAATACGCATTTGTAGAGTATGAAATGTAGGTAAAAAAATAAACTAATTACACAGTTTAGATGTACATTGCGAGACCATTCTTTTTGAGCCTAGTTACCCCTTGGTAGGATAATATTTACCACAAACAACCGAAACGTGCTACAGTACTTTTCTGTTTTGCTACAGTGTTTTCCACACCAGATTTGTCAAATTTTGCATGGCCTTTTTGGCAGTACCACGTATCTGATAGCCTGTTTCCCCTGTTTCTTCTGATCATTTCTGCAACCTGCCAAGCTGAGAACCTCAACCAGTTGATGCCCTTGCCTCTACTTATTAATCTGCATTTTTTAAAGACGAGCCATAACATCATGTTTCTGATTCCTACTTCAATTCCGTGTGTGCAGGCCCGACCCACTCAGATCACTTGCCAGCGCCGCAAACACCATTGCCACAAGTGACGTGCGTCAAGAAAAGTGACTGTTTATTAGGGCACTCACAATGCGGACTCTACTATAGAGTCTAAGTTTATTTATTACCATCATATTTATTGCACTTTGCTGATGTGGCACTGATGTGGCGGTATATTTATGAAAGAGAGAGGGGAAAAAAACAAGATTCCAAGTCTTATTTAGACTCCAAGTCCACATTATCTAAGATAATAAATAGTTTTAGACTCTATGGTAGAGTCTGCATTGTGACTGCCCTTAGCGTATTGCCGTGTTATCTGCCAAGACAAAGGATTCAAGGCTGATAATGCCTTCTGCTTCAGTACGCGTTATAGCGATGGTCGTGTTGAGATAGAGTGCTGCTGCCGACATGGATGAAGAAGTTTTGTCCATCCATCAATTTATGCAAACTCAATAAACATGTGTCTTTCTATTATACAGAAAGGGTTTTTTGTCTTTTGATGAAAGAATCTTTTATTAAAAATATCAGGTGCATTACTTATATAAAGGCAATATATGACTTTGAGATAGTATTTTTTTAATCTCTATAGGATTATCAAAATCAATTAAAAATCTCTGATATCAATATAGACTAAACTCGTATGTGGACTAGAAGAATCCAACCAAATATCTCCCACAAATTAATATACTATCACTACAAAAATAAGGGGTTATAAATCTACATAACTACCGATTGCGCTGCTAATGTAAGGTTTGGACCCAAGTGAGTTGTGCCGATTGTCATCTACTGGCTCTGATTCTAGCAGTGATGCCAGTGCTAATCCATGGATCTTGAGTAGTATATTTGATTTGACCGCACAGTCGTTATATGGAGTTATAAATCTGGGCCACTATAATTAGCTTGGTCCCATATAGCTAGGAGCAGTATATTATATATTAGGTAACTATATTCTTTACATATAGATATAGATAATATATAACTATACTTTTTAGATATATAGACACAGATACCTATATAGATATGAATACAGATATAGATAAAAATACAGATAGAGATATAGAGATACAGATATACATAGACAACCAACATATTTTTTTCAAGACGTGTTTTTCTAATTTAGTTTTCGTCTGATTGTTACAAGATATTAATTGTACCTTATTCTTTACATAGAAAAATATCTTAGTTGTAGCAGCACATAAATCTTAAAGGAAATTAATTATACATATCTGAGAGCTTGGAGGTACAGCCCGGCCTCGCTCGCCGCCGCCATCCAGAACAGGACGGCGCAGTGCGATCATGGCCGCCCCTCGGGCCCCGGTCAACCTGTAACACCCCAAATTTTGCCTCTTTTGAAAAAATAGAATAAAATGATTTATTTATGTATTTTTATGCTCATTAAATATAGGTAAATAATATTTTTCATTAAATTAAAATTTAATATAGGGTTTAGAAACATGGTTGTGCATTCATGTTGGTGCATTTGGATTTATTTTTGTGATGATTGGTTTTGACTGAAATTAAAAACGATTTCAAATCCCTTGTGAAAATCTATTTGAAAAGAGCTCAAATAAAAGAAAAGGTGTTCTTCTTTTTCCTCTCTATTTCTTTTTCCAATTCAGCCCAAGTCAGCCCTGCTGATCTCGCAGTTATCCCAGCCCAAGCCAGCGTCGTCGTTCATCAATCGAGTTGCTCCCTGTGTTCGTAACCGAGCCGGTCACCTCATCCGACCCGGCCTCGCAAGCCACGCACCCCGGTGCAATCAGCACGTCGAGACGGCCTATTTAAGCTGCGCGCTCACGCCGCACGTCCTTTTGCAACCCTATCACGAGCGCCGCCTCGCCTTGCAACAGCAGCCGCAAAACCCTAGCTACGCATACGCTGCCCTCGCTTTGCATCTCGCCGAGAACGCAAGGTCTCCCGCCGTTCGCCTTTGAAGCCGTCTGCAGCTTCATCGCCGTTGTTTGCTTGCAGC
This sequence comes from Hyparrhenia diplandra, assembly GCA_015847255.1. Taxonomy (NCBI): domain Eukaryota; kingdom Viridiplantae; phylum Streptophyta; class Magnoliopsida; order Poales; family Poaceae; genus Hyparrhenia; species Hyparrhenia diplandra. The sequence continues at coordinate 209,010 of JADLZK010003865.1, forward strand.
TAGAACTCAGCGCTCCTTTTATATATATACATCTATACCTACTGCCGCCTAGCCCTAACTTGAATCTCGCCGGCAAGAAGCAACCGTCTGCCGCTGCTGCAGCCACCTCTGGACGTGTCCCTGTTGAAGCCAATGACGACCTGTCCACGCTCGCGTTTTTGGTCTTGGTGAGTTATCCTTAAACTTAGCTTCCGTTTGGTTCAAGTCCCAGGTCAAACCATGCTCTCTAGGTCCCGTTCTAAGATCACCGGCGAGAACCTCAGTCGCCGGCCATGTCCAACCACGACGCGCCGGTTTTCTTCACCAGTGTCAGTTGTTCCAAAATCATCGTGCCAAACCCACAGCTGAGATGAGCGAGCAAGTTCGCTGCACTCCTTCTGTACGAAACACTGCTGTGTCCCAGCCTTGGCCAATGCAACAACGTGCGTGCTTTGAGCTTTCACATCCGACGTCCGATGATGAAGCCGACATGCATGCCTTCATCGTCGTTCAGTAACTCTCTCTAGGTCAGTCCACGTATCATCATAGCTCCGGCTGCATGTACTTACATCATAGAACCAAAACTCCAAAAGACGAGACATGTACTGCAAAGCTCCATCGCCGGCCATGGTTGCACGTTCCAAATTAGCCTGATGACATCATATGATGATGTCATTTGTGTTCTGGCCGTTTTTCTTTGTATAATTAAATCACGAAATACACACCAAATACATCCTCATGCCATCAGATTCAAATGTCCATAACTTTCTCAAATTTTATCCAAATTGATCCGTTCAAATTTCGTTGGATTCGTGATTTCGTAATCTTGACGTCTACGCTGCTGTTCAGTAGGTTTCCAACTTTTAAAATTTGATTTTATATTTAGTTTATTATTTTATTACTAGTAAACTTGTAAAATTCATATCTACGCCGTTTTAGCTCCGATTTCGGTGATCTTTACGTCTGTGTGATCGTAGTGACGTGTAGAATAGTTTTATAAGCTTTTCAAACTGTTTTTTACACTGTTGGTGTACTGTTCTAATTGTAGCCTTGTTTGTTATGCATGATTGGATCCATATGTTTGTCCATTGCTGATTGAGTCGAGTAGATCGGTGAGCTTTATGTTGTTGATCGCGAAGAAGATTGTGATCAAGAAGAAGTTGACATTCAAGATGGATTTCTATTGGAGCTTTGGAATTGAAGAAGGATCTTTTATTAAGGCAAGTATAGCTTGGGATCATCCTTGATGTCCTATTCACCTTAATCATTATTTCATGATGCATGAGTCCTCCTTGTTTGCCATTAAGGACTTACCTAGTCTTGATTACTTGATCCTTGTCTCCTATGGGTTATGCATTGGGTAGTAAATTGCTAGCGCTCAACCAACAAACATTATTTATTGCTTTATGGATTAAATTATGATGAGTAGTTGTTGATGCCATGGTACATAGGGCGAAAGAGCTTGTGTTGTTTATTTATGAAGCTCTTAGCCCTCCATAAGGACTTCCTCATTCGTGATCATCCGGGATATACAGTGCATCTATGGGGGGTCACATGGCTCTGACTCTAGTTGTTCAAGGGGTCTACCTAACTTTGTTGGTGGTTTGCCAGAATTGGAAGAAACGGGGTTGTAGCTCTGTTGGCCACTTAATATTTTTAGGAGGGTCTTTGAAAGACTTTATATGGTCTTCACTTGGTTAGGGAGTCGAGAACCTACTCTGGTGGAAACCATGACCCGTAGGTAAAGTGTACACCTCTGCGCAGAGTTAACTAAACCGACATGTCACTGTGTTCGCGGTCTTGAACGGCCTTGGAGACATCAATGGATAGAATTGTGTGCTTATTATGTTGTTGATATTAAATCGATGTTGATATCTGTTCACACTTGTGATTAATGGGTTAATGAGATTCCTTTATGCTTAAGCCTAAACCTTGACCAACACTAAAAGCAACCACAGTTAAGACAGTGTCAGCTTCTAAGCCTCATAACCCCTGGCTATGCTTGCGGAGTTCGACATGGACTCACCCTTGCTATTTCACCCCACCTCGGGGAGGAAGTTAGGCTTGTGATCAACCAGTCAGTTGTTCTGTGGAGCCTACATCGAAGAACAGTATCTTTCCGCTGTCTGCTAGTTGAGGTTATGTCTTTTATGTTATGTTCGTTATTTTTAAGCATTGTGAATTGATACTATCATTTATTTGTAAACTATATGTGAGATGACTTCCAGGGCTCACATATAGCATCATCTGGTTTTGTTCTTAAAACCGGGTGTTACAAATTGGTATCAGCTTCGTGCTGACTGTAGGACGCAAGCCTAGTTAGAATTGGACGCCTTTGCATTCTTTTATCCTCGGTTGGTGCGTATATTGCAAGACCAAGATACACTAAGTGGATGCATCCTAAGTATAAGAGTCAATGGAGACAGAAGCACACATCACAAGGAGGGATATATTTACCGGTTCACGAGTGGTGGAATCCATTCACTCGCCTCTCGTTGATCGTCTCGACAAGAATGTCGTGATATCTGAGGTTGTTCATCAAGCTCTTTTGGAATATCTTGGGAGACACTACGAAGAGATGAAGGATGACAAGCGAAAGTGTTTCCCTAGACTTCTACCGAGTAAATCGTATTGGGTTATTGATGATCCTAGTATAGAGCAAGATGAACAAATAAAGGAGATGGTCGTGACGATCCAAGACCTCCATCAGAGCTGGAAAATAGTCAACTAGAGCTTGGCAGAAGTAAGGAACATCATGAGGGAGCTCTTGATAAGATTGATGAGTGGAGAAGTCGTGTTGGACTACCAAGGATCAATGAAGTGGAGGACGTGTTTCGACCATCCACGCGCAAAAGGTGTCACCCCGATGTCATTTGTAATCACAATGCCTTTAAGTAGGAATTTATGCCCCCTTAAGCAACAAAACGTTAGTAGCGAAAGTTGAGTCATTGTTTGATTTGTGCATCTCTATTGCTTTGTTGAATTGTTATTATGCATATGTTTGTCTTGGATCTTTGTATTGAGTGGAATGATCTTGTTGGTTTATCCACAATTTCATTAGTTTGTAGGATTAAGGTTTAAGGATTTAATGATATAGATAGTTGGGTTTTGGTTTTCTCCTGTGTTTCTTCATCCTGTCTTTTCAAAGCATCCTATCATCTTTGGTTAATATCTATGTTCGTGGTTGACCAAAAATCATGGAATAATCCTGGACAATAGTACAATTCCACATCTTTCTCTGAGCGCAAGAATCACCTTCATATCTATTATGGTTTGAGAGATATGAAAATCACAAGATGATACAACCGTGCTGTCTAAAATCTGGAACAATCGGTGATGTTTTGGTTTTCTCTCAAAATCTGCTCGTGCAATATGGATGAAATTTTTCTGGGAACAACTAGACTTCTTTAGTTTTCCAATGCCACAAGATTCATCTTTATATCTACTTTGAGTTGTGAGTTCTACCTATGACAATTTGAAGTTTCAGTGCTGCCTGGAATTCATAACAGTTTCGGTTGTGAACTGTTTTCAACCAACTTAACTTCTGAATCTGGAAACGTGTACTATACGAGGGTTGTAGATAATTTGATAAGCTTTCCAATGGTATAAAGTACAACCCGATTGGATTAACAGAACTCGAGTTATTGATATTTTACTGGACTGAAGTTTTTTGCTCGCAAGGAATTGCAGAATTACTTGCGCTTACATATGCAAGTGAATTGCTTTTGGAAGTCAGCGGACTATTAAGATGGATGACTCACTGAGGAGGAGAGTGTTTAAGCTACCCTGCTGGTCCCTTAGTAATCCTTTCTTAAGGGGGGTAGCCACGCTGAAGAAGTTGCAAGATGAAGATTGATATGTTCTAGTTCTTCACTCGGAAGCATATGCTATCTTATGGTTGAGATGTCAACATTGAGCACATGCATCTTTCCCTCAAGGTTGATGACGGATGGATCGTCTACAAGGAGATTGTGCGCTTGACATGATTGGATTATGTCTCAAGCTATCACAACACTTTGGAGTTTAACTTATAATTCAAGACAAGTTAGCAATGATGATATAGAAATGTGTTGCATGTTGGACTTCTCTACAGTTGTTCTTTGATGAATTTGGAAACTCCAACACTTACAACAAGCATCATGGTGAGTGTGTTTGGAGGAAGATCCCTTTTTAGGTATGACATCTCTAATAGTGGATTGTAAGGAATTTATAGGACCACTGCTATGGATTGGGCCAATCAAGTGTTATGACTTGAAAAAGGTGATGTTAGCTTAGCTATAGATGCATGAGTCGTTGCCAATGGCCTTAGCAAAGAAGAGTTATGCTGAGAAGATTCGAATGACACCGCAGGACAAAAGTTTAGATTCAAGGATTGAGCAACCAATGTTTTGAAGTTGGGTGAATAGCCCACTTTGGGATAAAAGTTTCACAAAAGACTTCTACACTAAGTTGGTTTTAAGCACGTGATATCATTATTGGATTGGAGTGACCATAGATACACAACATGGAATTATATTATCATCCAGATGAAGCATATGTCATTGTTGATACTCTTAGTTTAGCAACTATGCTAATGGAGATCAGATAACACCAAAGCCTACCGAGCTATATGCAGAATATGAGAGTTGAGCAGTTCAACCATAGTAAGGATACATAATTGGAACTTTGAATGGAACATACTTTGGATCAAGATAGTCATGATGGTCAAAAAGAAGGTTTATATGATGGTTAAAGTACTTAAGGTTATAAAAACTACTCTCTAGTTACTCCTAGTCGACCTATTTTAAGGGGGAGTAGTGGCTAAACACATGTGTTTATTTCTTCAATCTATCTTCAAGTTACGAGTTTCCTTGAAGCTATGAGTTTGTCCTTTGATTACCCTCTATTTATGATCATCTATCCTTGCTGAAGCTCTTTTTGTTGTTGGCCAGCTGATGGTAGGAACTAGAGGTAAAAATATGAAGTTAGAAATTAGATATTATGGATTAGGGACTGTTATGGCCTTGCAATTTGGATTTGTTGGGAACAAAGAAATGTCATACGCTTGATCATTGCATGGTCATTAAGAGAGGCATAAAGAACATTAGTGTGTGAGAGTAAGCTAGCACAAGACAAGTGGCTTAATAGTTGGAAGTTACCTTAGGTCGTTTGGAGTATCCTTTACAATTTTGGAATGGAAGTGAGCACATTGGTTGGAGTAAGGATAATAGGCATGCAAAGCAAAAAAGGAACCCTAACCAAGAAAATGGAAGTACTCGAGGAGTAACGAAGAATCGCAGACGGAGTATCTCTATCTCTTTGATCACCAGCTTTCGAATCTCGGGGACGAGATTCATCTTAAGGGGGTAGATTTGTAACACCCCAAATTTTGCCTCTTTTGAAAATAGAATAAAATGATTCATTTATGTATTTTTGTGCTCATTAAATATAGGTAAATAATATTTTTCATTAAATTAAAATTTAATATAGGGTTTAGAAACATGGTTGTGCATTCATGTTGGTGCATTTGGATTTATTTTGTGATGATTGGTCTTTGAAATTAAAAATGATTTCAAATCCCTTGTGAAAATCTATTTGAAAAGAGCTCAAATAAAAGAAAAGGTGTTCTTCTTTTCCTCACTATTTCTTTTTCCAATTCAACCCAAGTCGACTGTCATGATCTAGGAAATAGGGGCCTGAAGGACAGGCCCGGTAGGCCCAAGGAGCGCCGACGCCGCCCCCGGCTGCAAGGCCCCACCTCCGTTCCCTCCCTCCCGCGGATTCTTCGGCAACTAATTCGGAGAAAAGGAAGGAAAATATCTAGGATTATCTTTAGGTGTTTTGGTGTGCAAGGGGATATCTCATCTGTAAGGGAGACCCTTATTAGGAAATAAATAAATAGGATATGCTTGTAAAAGGTATTCCAATCTATACGGAAACCTTTAGAGAGATTGCTTGAGATACAAGTCCCACTAGCTGGGCTATATAAGTAAGGGGTCTGTAATCTTTCGGGGTCAACAAGCAAATAAAGAAAATTATCCCAATCTCTCTCGCTCCGCGCTCGCGCCGCCCCCCGCCGCCGCCCCAGCGCGCCCCACGCCTTGGCGCCCGCCGGCCGCCGGCGCCATCCGGCCGGCGGCCACCGCCGCCCACACCGCCGCCACCATCCCGCCCTCTCCCTCTTCCTCCCCTCCAATTCCCCAATTCAAGTGTCAATTCCGGCCCAATCTAGCCGGAATCGACAAACCGGTATCCGGAAACCACTACGATCCACCCACCACCATGGACATAGAATCCAAGACGCCGCCAAGAACTTGGCGGGGACGAGGTCACCAAGATCAACACCGGGGATGGACAAGATCGATGATAGGCTCTCTATCTTCGCAGCAATGATCCAAAGAACGCTCAAACACCAACAACAACTCCGTGAAGCCGAGATCGAGATGAGGGCAATGTTCGAGGCAGCAGCCCGCGATTTCATCAAGAGACGGACCGATGGCAAAGCGTAACCAGGATAATCAAATCACCGCAGCTGGATCCGACGAACCCGATGAAGTGCTACTTGAAGCCACAGCCGCGCTAGCAGTGCACGTCCTCGCAGGGGCGCATGCCGCCCCCCCTCCACCTCCGGTTGACACCTTCCCGTGTCTCGCTCCCCGCCGCACAAGCCGTCCTTCCCCACCTATGATGGCAAGGACGATCCCCTTCCATGGATCACCACGCTGCGAGCAATTCTTCGGGGGACAAGGTACACCAGCTGAGCAAGTCCGGTACGCCTCCTATCATCTCACAGAGGAGCACAAAGAACGGTACATGAGGCTGTCCCAGAGAAACCAGTGGCGGATTGGGCAAGCTTCGCCCAATACGTCAACGAGCGCTTTGGCCCGGTGAACGGCGGAACCATTTGGGTGAGCCGGGCATCACTAAGGAAGACAGGCACCATCGATGAGTACACGGAGCAGTTCTCGGCACACGTGGCACGAAAGCGGGCACCTCGACGACCAGCCAGCGAGCGGGTCAACATCTACACAAAGAGGCTTGGGCGAACCGCTCAAGACGGACGCCGAGATGCGAACCCTAAGGACATGGAGGCAGCCATGTCTCGCCCGAGGGCGCACGAGCGACGCCCGCCATCCTCTACAACACCGGCAAGCCAACACGGGCAAAGGGCGGGGCCCCCGCGCCCTGTCCTGGCTGGCCGCCCCAGTGCCCCCTTCGTCGAAAGACCGACTCGCCGTTCAAACGGGCCGACACCGAAGGAGATGACGGAACGACGCAAGGTCGGACTCTCGCTTCAACTGCGGACGAGCCGTTCTCACGGGGTCACAAGTGCAAGCATCTCTTCGACATCACAATCTTCAACGACTACACCGACGACACGACAAATACCCCACTTGCGGATGTCAAAGAGGAGCCACCTGATCCGAAGGTCCTCACCGGGGGACCCCGACTCCCGGCACGTGGTGCTCATTCTCTCTACCCGTCGGTATGATCTCGAGGCACGGCGTCAACATCATCGTCGACTCGAGCAACGCACAAACTACATCGACTCCAGCGTGGTGACCACGGCAGGCCTCCGGACTCGGCCCGGTCGTGTGTGCTGATCACCACTAGCACCGGCGCCACGTCTACACATGCCGCCGCCACCTTGGGCGTGCCACTAAGCCTCGACGCCAAAGACCTTCAACATCGACGCCACGTCATGCCACCGGGCGAGGGCGCCGACGTCATCCTTGGCATGCCTTGGTCGGCAAGCCAGGGGACGCGTGACGTGGGACTTCGCGAACCACGAGCTCCGGCACTACCGTGAGGGTCGACCGAGCACGTTCACCTCGACCCCACCCCCGGCGTAGGGGCGCCCCTGGCCCTGGCCTCCTCAGGTCAGGCATCTTCGCTGGCATCCGTTCCCTTGGGTTGGATAAATCATAAAGCCTATTTCATCTAATTCATTTAATTTATTTATTTCATCAGGCTTATCGGGCTCATAGAAAATTTTAAGACGTTGGCCATTTACCTTGAATAACTTACCTTCAGAGTCTTGAAGAGTGATTGCTCCGCGTGATGATGAATTTACTACCTTGAAAGGTCCTTCCCACTTGCTCCGAAGTTTTCCATGCCCGAATAATTTTACTCTGGAATTAAAGAGTAATACTTGATCTCCTGGAGTGAAAGTCTTTATCTTAATCTTCTTGTCATACCATCTCTTAGTTCTTTCTTTATAAATCTTGGCATTATGATAAGCTTTCTCTCTCCATTCCTCCAATTCGACAATTGCATCTTTCTCTGAACTCCTGAAGCATCAAGATCCATATTCCATCTCTTGATTGCCCAGCGAGCCTTGAACTCAAGCTCTACAGGCAAATGACAGGTCTTGCCATAAACAAGTTGATAAGGTGTCATTCCAATTGGTGTCTTATATCTTTGCTTTGTATGCCCATAGTGCTTCCGGAAGTCTATCCTTCCATTTAGTTCCCATTTCTTCAATTGTTTTTCGTAAGATGTTCTTGATTTGCTTATTTGAAGTCTCTCGCTTGCTCCATTGTTGGTGTGGCCCCGAAGCGGGCCACCCCCTGGTAATATGAAACACACAACAAGGCTAAACCGAACACTTCAGGGGAGTGTCTAAACTGGAGCACTCTTCTATTAATTCTCTGTCTACGTTACAATGCCCCCTCGGGGGTTTATTTATAGTCCGTAGACTATTACAATTCCGATCATGTCCTCCTACCAACCCTAGACCTCGCCGTCTCCCGCCGTAGATCAATGGGCAACGTGGTCTTTTTCCCCGCCTCACGACCCCCCTACGCCCCTCTTAGGGGACTCGCCTTTGGATCATGAGAACCCGCAAGACAAGACCAAAGAACGTTCGCCATCGGACCCTTCCGCCAATCGGCCGAAAGCCACCACCTTCGACCTCGTGAGCCGGAGCCGGGGATCTCATCCCGGATCCTCTCCCTTAGTCCGAACTCTTGGCCTTTGGCATGTTTGGACCGAACTCCATCGCAATAGCCCGGCGTAACTCCTCGCTGATTTATGTGGAACGAAGGTCCCCTTATTCGGCAAATCTAGCCGAATGTTATTGCATCCGCCCGGCGTAACCTCTCACATGGTCCCCGAGGATGGAAGCCTTATCGTTCGGCATGTCTAGTCGAATGCCGACGCATTCGCTCAGCGTGGCATCCCGTGTGACTCCCTCAAGACGGAAGCTATGCCATTCGGCAACTTTGTCGAATATTGGCGCTTTCGGTTGACGTGGCATCCCGCGCGACTCCCTCAAGACGGAAGCTAAGACATTCGACCATCCGAGCCCCCTATGGCGGAAGCTAAGACATTCGGCCACCTTAGCCGAATGTCTCGCTTTCGCCCACCGGAAGCCGCTTCTTGCCCCGCTCTACGGCATCTCGGGCCGACCGCGAGGGGGTGGGCAGGTTTCGTCCTCCCCAACAATAGCCCTCGAGACCAAGGGCGAGGCTCTTTTCGATCCTCTCCTTGGTTTCGACCACTCGGCCCCCAAGAAACCCCTCGGTGCGGAAGCCCGAAGACTATTTTTGTCGGCAATTTTTTTGTCTAAAAGCGGCGTCGAACGACGCCACCTCGGGCTGTGCGCCCCGAGATGACAGATGGGACGTAGCCTCGGGCCGCGGCCGTTTTGTCCATTATAAGGGGTCGGGGCCGGGCGGTGAACTCCCGGCTCATTTGCCTCCCGACGCTCTAGCTCTCCCAAAGCGCTCCCGAGCTTTTGAGCTTTCGGCAATCTCGGCTTTTCGGCGTTTGAAGGCTTTTTGGCGGCTAGCTTCTCCACTTCAAGTAAGTTTCCTTCTTCTCTTCCTTTTCTTGTTTGGTTGAGTTGGGCGCCCATTTTTTTATTCTAGGGTTTCGCCGTTTCTTTTTTTATTTTTGTATTCTAGGTTTCGTTGATTCGGTAGAATGTCGGGTTCGGCTGCCTCGGGGTCCGGCTCTTCGTCAAAGACCTCCGGATCGACCAAAGCATCTCGTCGAGTTTGGATCCGGCCGCCGAAAACGTGATCAACGCGCAACCTCTTCAGAGTATCGTCCCGCATATGTTTTCTAGCTCAGATGAAGACAGTTCCGAATCTACCAGCCCCGCCAGTCCTCAAGCTATGGACGACATCGTGTCGGAAGTTGATATTGAGGGATCTCCTGTTGGAGGACACATTTCGAGCTGAGCCTCGAGCGGACCTGCCGGCACAAGCGAGCCCGAGGCTTCCTTTGGAGCCCCGGAAGGGTCCGATGATGAAAGCTACTCTATCGCCCGAAGGTTCCGGGAGAACAGGGGCCTCCCGGCTTGCCGTGAGGTTTATTGGGCGGGACCTCACGTGTTTACGAAGAGGTTACGAATGATTATGTTCGTAAGGGGTTCATGGATCAACGAACAAGGCTCTTTGCCGGGCTTCGACCGGGAAAGAGTTCCGAATCCGTGCCCGGGCGGCGCTTGTTTTCAAGGATTACTTTAGGGCTGGCTTGCCCCGCGCCTGCGAGGACACATTCATTGGCGGTGTGCTTGAGCGATTCGGCCTGCAGTTTCATCATCCGACACCCAACGCGTTTAGTCGGTTGGGGGCATTCGTCACGGGCCATGAAGATGATGGGAGCCCCTCTTTTGTGTGGAAACTTTTGTGCAATTCTATGCTCTACACAAAAACCCAAGAAGATTCGGGACGTGAGAAAGAACGAGCATTGCTACGCATACAATTCGGGGCCTACACCTTCATTCCGAAGGGAAACATTCGTCCGCCCCTACATTCTCGCAACAAGTGGTCAAGGTGGACGCAGATTTTGGTTTTATGCTCGTGTTAGCGCCGGGGAATGAGCGGGAGGCCTCCACATCCGGCTTACCAATGAACAACGCTCTTGAGAGCCGAATGGTCCCTCTCTGCGCGCTAAGTGTCACGCTTCTTTCTTCGAAAATGCCGTGAAGGAGATGCCGAAGCCACCATGGCGTTCCTTGGGACCTCGGCAAGGCAAAGCACTCGCGACCTAGTCGAGGAATGGATCGCTATGGAGGTTCGACCCTTGAGTTCTCGTGTGCGATTCGTCATCAATCCTCCGCGATATGACTATGAGACGAATGTGGTTCACGCTACCGTTCCGACACACTTCCATTCAAAGAAGGTGTTTTTGGAATTTGTGATGGACGAAGGCGATGCAATCCTTGGATCAGTGGGAAAACGCGAGTTTGAATTGGCTTGTGAAATCATCGGGGAAAATGCCCGAATCAATAGGGTTTTCGACGCTATGGGGTGCCTTAGCCTCATCGGCTGTCCCCCGGAGGAAGCTAAGGAGAGAAGGCAGCACGAAGGCGGCATACCGTGGGAAATTTGTTGCTCTTGATTCGGCTCATCTCGAGCGAATCAAGAGGCGTAAAAACCTCTCAACGAGGGAGGCCGAAGGAGCCCAAGGACGTTGAGGTAGGTCGTGATCGGCTAGAGTTTCGGCTTGCGTGGCCGAAAGGTTACATTCGGCCGAACTCGTCTGTTTGGCATTGTTACCTCTGCGCCGGTACTTTTCCCTATCCTTCTTGGGGATTTTGGCGTACTTTTCGGCAATTTGTCTTTAGTGGTGTCTTGCTTTCGTACAAGTGTGTCTTTCTTTGATAGTAATGTTTATCAGGTGTGTTTTTTACAGGTCATTTCCGGTGATTCGAGGATATGGTTTGGAAAGGGTGTGAAAGACCCCTCGCCACCTTGACGGATGCCGGGAGACACGATCTCTTCCGGCCCCAACTTCACGCTGCGTAAAGCGCCCGCGCGATCTTTGCCGCAGCCTACGAATCTTTGCGGTTCTGAAAAAATAGAAGTCAAACAAGGAGGCCCGGCCAAAGCTGCCGCCCGCTCTTCGCCCCGTCTTCGTCACCCAAGGCTGCCCCGGGTAAGTCTCGGTTTTTCCGGGAATTCGTCAAGACATCCGGCTTTTTCAAGGAGACTCTTTTGGCTTGGCTCACTCTCCCTCGGAAGTCATTCAAGTGACTTTAAGGAGGTTGTTGTGTACTTTGGGGTTAGCTCCCGAGGAGATGAGTCCACACGCCGAGAGGACTTACAAGCTTGCGTGTTAGGAGCGCATTCGGATGCCGGCTGGTGGCGGGGAGTTGACCCGCGGAGTTTGCCCCTTCTCCCCTCGGAAGAAGGGGGTGAGATTCGGCACCGACGCTCGACCTCCTTCACGGCTCCCTTGACGGAGAAGGAGCTTGGCTGAAGACGGAGCCCAAATGGGCTTTTGACGCCTTGAACTTTTACGCCACCGGGGTAAGTTTTCTCGGTTTCGATCAATTTGTTACGGATGCAAGTTTCGTGCTACTTACCATTTCTTGGTTTCCTTTCGTAGTCTATGCTTTCGTTGCCGGACCACGGAGAAGAAGTTCGAGGGGGTCAAGGCAAAGCAAGGTCTTAGAGGCCGAGAAGGCCAAGAATGAACCGGGCCAGGACACGAAGGCGGCCAACTCCCCGAGGTCGAAAGCCGAGGGCCGGGCCAAAAGGCCGAGAAGAAGTCGGCGGATCTGGCGCAGAAGGCCCAGGACCTGGAGGCAGCGGTCGAAGCCAAAAGGAAGCGAAGCCAGTCGCTTTCGGCCGCTATAGAGCACGAAACGAAGGCGGCGCGCCCGCCGGCCGCCGCTGGCTTCCTTTGGAGATGAGGCTGTTACGCCTCAAGGGCTTGGCCAAAAGGAAAGGCTTACTTGGCTCGTGCAGGAGATTCGTGGGCTGAATGACCGAGTGGATACCGGGAGGGGCTATGCCTCTTTGGAAACCCTTCGGCCCGGCCCGCCACCGCACGAGCTGGGTTGTCCTCACCTTGAGGCCGTAGAGCCGAATGAGGAGCTCGACGTGTACGGGCGCACTCCGCCCGGCACTTTCAGCGGCCCGGAAATTTTATCAAGGCTATTGGTGAAGGGCGGAGGGATCTCGCCATGTTTCGCCAGGCGGCCGAATCTCGGGCCACGGTAAGTTAGAATCTATCTTTTCATTGATTGCTTCGTATTTTGTGGGATTCGCTTTTTTGCATTTTTGGTGCTAATGAACAGTATGATTGATTTTGCGATACCGCTAAGGAGAAGGAAGAGATTCAGGCTAAGGTTAATGCCTTCATCGCGGAGCGGGACGGCCAGAACTCCCGTGCCGAATCTGGGAGTCCTTCCAACGCCGGGACTCCTCCTACGCAGCCGGAAGCCAATGCTGCTCAGCCTTCTACTGAAGATAGGGTAGATGACGCTTAAGTGGTTGTTTGATTCGTCCTCGATGGCCGTTTGTTGTAATGATACATAATTAAGTTATCGTTGAATCTTTTGGCAGGTTCCCGAGGAGGGGACCTCCGGTTTTATGGGAGACTTGTTTCCTTTGAATGTTGAGCGTGACGGATTCGGCATTAGTGGGGCTTCGTGGCTTAGGGCTCGGAGAATTATCCCGATGGGATGAACGATTTTTTTACTTCTCGTCGACAAAGAATCATTCGCCGTGGTCATCGGATGCTTAATTTTTGGAGTACTTTCGTTCCTTCCACTAGGCAAAAGAATTTGGTCCGTGGCGTTTTACTTGAGCCGAAAGTAGAGGTAAAGGAGGAACCTGTTGAACTTTCGGCTCCTAGATATAGGTATTGTTCCGTTAAGGATCTTTGGCTAAACTAGCCATGTATACGATGTCTCTGTTTCTTTTAAATATATATAGGGTTGCTTTCGGCTTGGATTGTTTCGTTTTCTCGGAAAAACATTGTCTTGCCAAGAAACCCCCTCCCCCCTTTTGCGAGGAAACGAAAGTCATAAGCTTTGCCGAAAGTGATTTTAACTTAGGCACATGTCGAAAGCCAATGCTGCCTTTTTGCACATTCGGCCATCTTGGAGCTACAGCTTTCTCGTTTCTCCTAGCTAGCTGGTATATGCGGCCAGGAGTAAGTTTTCGAGCCCTGAGTACCCAAGGTCGAATTGTCGGCTTGACATTGTTACGTGGCCAGGCTTGGGCGACCGTGTCGTGTTTCGACCTTCGTCCCGCCTACCTTCTTGTACACTCGAGCAGCCGATATTGCCCTCGTCATGCCAATGGGGCTGAACTCGTGCAATGGAGAATGCTGCCCCAGGTTTCACCAGAGCATTCGGCGCTTCGTTTTCGATGTTGGTGGGTTGAGCTGATGTTTATTTGAACCCGGATATTGTCGGCCACCTTGAGTAATCATAGATGCGCCTGAGATGGTTGATGCGCTTCCCTACACCACTCTTCTGGGCTAGGCCTTGGGGTTCCCTCGTGGTAGAATCATCTTTCGACAAGCTTTTTCATGACAGCATCTTGTGGGCAAGCTGCCAGAGCCGCTCACGACTCAACCCTTTCTCTCTACCTGGCCGAATGCTGGCTATCCTTTCCCGATTCCTCTCATTCCTAATGAGCCTAAGCTTTTCTTGGGCTGTGACCCTTTTGCATCGCTCTTGGTAGCTACCTAAAGATGTTCCCTCAACAGCTTATGGGCTGTTTTTTCTCGAGGGGTCTGTGACCCTTGGGTCCTTTTTTATAGTGGCTTTGGCTGCCCTTGCCATATCCTCGAGCCTTTATTGTTTTGATTGCCCGAGGACGTAGCCATTGGACGCACTCTTTAATCCATTCTGATTTTAATAGGTGCACCTACTTTAGTCCTTTCTCGGACCTTAATGGCATTTTGCCCTAGTGCATGCCTTGGCCACGGTTTAAAAGCCAAGCTGCACTTTTTTTGGATTTCACCGCTTATGCTCCATTTTTGACTCTTTGGTCCATTTCGGATGATCTGGGCTTGTTAGCCTCAGCTGTGATTTTGGAAGTTGTCCCTTTCGGACTTCTTCCTGACTTTCGGTCCTCTCTGACCTTAGTCTTTCGGCTTGTATGCCTTGGTTTGCTGATCTCTTCATCATATACCCTTTCGGGCATTATGTACGCCGAATATGTCAAGTGTGACTTAGTCACTTCTTGTTTTCGGCTTTCTCTTTTGTTTCGATGCTTTGTGCTTTGGGGAAAAGAACCTTTTATAGGGGGTTTACGACCGAATGTGTCCAGGTTGCCACGTTAAAAAACCTCACACCCTCGGAAGGGTTTCCCCTGTGAGGAAAAAGAGTGCAACCGGATGTAGTTTCGTACTTTACTTATTACAAACCTTGATAAAAGAAAAGAAAATTACAACTCCTTTTTCGAGGAGCATTCGTCACGCGTAGAATCTGTGTGAAGGTTGTCCGCGTTCCACGTGTGAGTAGTTTCGTCGCCTTCTTACGTCTTGAGCCGAAACACCCCGGGCTTGACCATGCTTGCGACGACGAAAGGTCCGTACCATTGTGATTGTAGCTTGCCCTACTTGTCCGCATCTGCCGAATCGGGACAAGGTCGCGGGTAGATGTTCTTGCACAACTTTCTTGTCCCGCCCGACTTTGCGTCTCCTTGTGGTAGTTGTCGAGGTTTTTCGCCGCCGCAACTTTCGGGTGGATGTGTCGGCATCCACAAACCTTTGAATTTCGGTTACATCAGCTATTTGCGTATGAAATGAGCCAAGCCGGAGCTCTTCAGGTGTTATGGCTTCTTCCCTATAGAGGAGACGAACGGAGTGAAACGGTTGCTCGGGACTTGGAGATGTTGTGGCCCCAAACCGCAACGATCATTTCGGCCGGCCACTTTCCTTTTGCTTGTGTCCCCACGAGAGATTTAGAGACAATTTGAGAAGATTAGACCGTTGGCCTTTTCGACCGCCCCATTGCTCGTGGGTGATAGACTGATGCGAAAAGTCACTTTGATCGAAAGTTCCTCACAAAAGTTCGAAAACTGTTGAGTCGAACGCGCTTGCCGTTGTCCTGATTATGTAGGACGGAACCCCAAAACGACAGATTATGTTGCCCGGAGCTATTGGTAACGGCCCTACTATGTCCACCCCCCAGCGTTGAAGTGGCCAAGTAGGCACTATCGACCTGGTGGGATTGGACGGAGCGTTTTGCTTCTTGGCTTAACATCGGCGACTTTCGCACATCTTCACCGATTGCTTTATGCGTGGCCGCTGGCGATGGCGATAAAATCCCCTGTCTCATTGCTCTATGGGCTATTTTGTGAGGTCCCATGTGAGCTCCGCACATTCCCCGTGAATTTCGTCCAGGAGTTTTCGTCCCTCTTCTGTGCTGATGCACTTGAGCTTTGGTGCTACGATGCCGTCTTTGTACAGTTCACCTCTTATAATGGAGTAGTGCTTAGTCCGTGACTCCATTCGCTGCTGCTCGTGCTTGGTCTCTGGTTCAAATGTTCCTGTTAGGAATGCAAATATAGGGCTCCTCCAGTCATGACTTGCGATGACATGAATGGCCCTTGGTTCCTCTTCTTCTTCTCTAATTGCTTTGGTCGAAAGCTGTTGGAAGAACACATCTGGAGGGGTCGGAATGCAAAGTGCGGCTGCCTTTGCTAGCTTATCAGCTTCCCTGTTTTCACTGCGTGGTATGTACTTTATAGAGAACCCTGCGAAATGCTTCTCCATTGCTCTTACTGCCTGTAAGTATCTGACTAGAACTGGCTCCCTGGCCGTGTACTCCTTTTCACAATGTCCACTCACTATCTGTGAATCTGTATGATTGATACATCTCTTAACGCCCATTGCTCTTAGCTTTCTAAGTGCGAGCAATACCGCTTCATATTCGGCCGTATTGTTAGTGCTTGTGAACTGCAATCTGGCTGCATATCTGATGGACGGACCCTGCTGAGGTGTGAGTATGGCCGAAACCCCAGCCCCTTTGTCGCACCAGGCTCCATCACAATACGCGGTCCAGGTTGGTTCGTCAAAGACTACCGGATTGCCTTCGGCTGCCGGAGTCCAGTCTGCTATGAAATCTGTGATTGCACGAGACTTTTATGGCTGATCCGTGCTTTCGAAATCGATTATGAATTCATTGAGTTATTTGCAGCCCATTTGCCTACCC
Organism: Hyparrhenia diplandra; assembly: GCA_015847255.1. Taxonomy (NCBI): domain Eukaryota; kingdom Viridiplantae; phylum Streptophyta; class Magnoliopsida; order Poales; family Poaceae; genus Hyparrhenia; species Hyparrhenia diplandra. The sequence continues at coordinate 225,880 of JADLZK010003865.1, forward strand.
GTCCTACGGCTTCGCTGTTCCTGAACATAGCTTCCAAAGGCTGAGAGGAAACAACCCGAATCTTATGTGCCTGAAAGTAGTGCCTCAGCTTTCGGCTTGCCATTAGGACCGTGTAAGCTATTTTCTCTAGCTCTGAGTAGTTAAGCTTAGCTGCTGAAATAACCGAATACGTAATAGATAGGAAAGCTGTTTGAGCTTGTTGTCCTGCTCCTTCTCTTTCGACGAGGGACGGGCGCTTACCGCGACTAGTGATCTTTGCTAAATATAACAATAATACTGCCTTTGGGGATGGTTTCGACATGGTCGTCAGATTGGTAAGGTAGTCTTTCAGGTCTTGAAAGGCTTTTTGCTGTTCAGGTCCCCATTCGAAATCCGAGCTGTCCTTTAGCACCTTGAAGAAGGGTAAACCTTTTTCGGCTGACCTTGAGATGAATCTGCTGAGAGCTGCTAGGCGACCTGTGAGCCTCTGGACCTTCTTTCGGCTATCTGGGGGCTTCATGTCTATGATTGCCGCGATCTTATCTGGATTCGCCTCTATGCCTCTGGCCGACACTAGACATCCTAGCATTTTACCCTTGGTGATACCGAAGATGCACTTTTCCGGGTTTAGCTTGAGCCCACTTCGCCTTAGATTCGTGAAAGTTTCCTTTAGGTCACTGATGTGCGACTCTTTCGAGCTGCTGATGACTACTATATCGTCCACATATGTTACGAGATTCTTCTTCTTCTTCTGCTCTCTAAACACCTCATCTGACATTCTGGAGAAAGTGGATCCGGCATTCCTCAAACCCTCAGGCATTCGCTTGAAACAATAGGTTCCCCCTGGAGTGATGAAGCTTGTCTTCTCCTCGTCTTCCGGGTTCAGGTGTATCTGATGGTATCCGGAGAAACAGTCGAGCAAACTCATCCTTTCGCAGCCTGAGGCTAAGTCAATTAGGGTGTCTATTCTGGGAAGAGGGTACGGATCTTTCGGACATGCCTTATTTAGATCGGTGAAGTCTACGCACATTCGCCATTTCTTGATGTTAGGGTCGGATGTCTTCTTCTGAACCATGACTACGTTAGCTAACCATTCGGGATATTGAACTGGTCTGATTACTCCTGCGTCCGAAAGTCTCTGGACTTCGGCTGCTGCAGCAGCGCTTCTTTCCTCGGATAGTTTCCTCAGCCTCTGTTTCTTAGGCTTCACTGTTGCTGCCACGCTTAAGTTATGCTGAGCTAGGTTTCGGCTTACTCCTTTCAGATCTTCAGCTGACCACGCGAACACATCTGAGTTGGAGTCAAGAAATGCAGACAGCTGAGCTGCTTCGTCCGGCTGGAGCTCTGAGCCGATTATAATCTCTCTTTCAGGCCCTGTGGTGGATATCGGGACCCTTTTTGTGGATTCGGCTGACTCTACTTTCGGTTCTTTGACCTTTTCAGCCTTGGGTTCCGACTCTTCTTTCTCCTCGTCTTCTCTTTCGGCGTTAGTTACCGTTGATCATGCTGTATCCAGGTATTGGCCTTGCATCTATCTTCCGAGCTGCTTCCTGATCTCCCCATACGGTCACGATGCCGAAGGGGGAGGGAATCTTCATGCACAAGAAACTCTGCTTGATTACCGCATCAAACTTGCTTATGACTCCTCTGCCGAAGATAGTTGTGTAAGGATAGTCTATATTGACTATGTCGAATGTGATGATTTCGGTTCGGCATAGGCCCACCTCACCGAAAGTCACCGCGATGTCCTTCTTTCCAATCGCGTCTATCCTTTTTCCCCCGAAACCAAACAAGGCATTACCCGCCGGTTGCAGTGTCCTCCGTTCCATATTCATGCTTTGGAAGGCCTTGATAAACAGAATGTTTGCTGAGCTTCCGTTGTCTATAAGGATGTTATGAAGTGTGAACTTATCCACATTTGCAGTCGCGACGAATGTGTCTGTATGCGGGTAGTCTCTTAGACGGAAGTCACTTTCGTCAAATGTGATCGGGACCATTGACCATGCTGGCCTGTTCAAGGCAGCCTGGGTGTTACCGTGTGCACTCTTCTTACGTAATCCCTTCTAGCTCTTTTGTTTTCATGCTCAAGATTAGATCCGCCTGTGATAGCGTATATGTGTCCTTGAGACGGGAGCACCGAATTCACGACCCTGTTCTCCTGACTACTTTCGGGCTTCATGTTCACATTCTGTAGCGGTTGTTCAAGATTTACCGGAGAAGACGCCGCCATCGACGGAGGCTGGGATTGCGGGATGTAGCCCGGGTAGTTCCAGGAGTACTGATTATGGTGAGCCGGGAGCATGGAGGCCTGCTGTACTAACGGAGGCGGAGGTGGCAGCTGAGTATTCTGATAGCCGAAATATGCATTCGGCTGTACGCCTGCTGTTTCTCTCATATTGAACACATGCTTTGGTGCTTGGCTACCTTGTGAGCTTTCGTCCTTTGATTTCTGCTCCTTCGCCATCTGCCCATACTTGCAATCTCGGCTGAAATGACCCATGTTTTCGCCACAGACAAAGCAGTACGGTACTTTCAGTCCATCGCGGCCTCTTCCGCGGCCTCTGCCTCTTGAGCCTCGGCCACCTCGGTTGGATTGATTTGGTTTGGGGTTTGGGGTGTCCCCAGATCCTGGCTCTAGAACAGGTTCGGTCGTTTGAGCCGAATCATCTTGGACGTTGTTGACCGGGCGGGGAGTCTTGCCACCCCTTTGGCTGTTGTTTGCGTTTGGATGCGGTGATTGTTGCTTTTCATCCTTTCTCGCTGCCTTTCTTCTTTTTAGGCCTTCTTCTGACTTCACAAACTTTTTGATCTGATCGTATAATTCGGTCAAAGTTTTGGGTTCCTCCCTATCTAAATGCGCAGCGCACTGACCTATGGCCATGCCTTCGATTGCCGTGGCTATCACTACTTCATCCGAGACATTCGGTGTTTGTGCACGGAGCTATACTATCTTCTCGAGATACTGTGTCAATGACTCTCCATCCTCTTGCTTGAGCTTCAGGAAGTCCCTGGTTCCCTTTTTCAAGGCCCGGAAACCCTCGAAGGTGATGATCAACTGCTCTCGCAGCTGCTTCCAATTCTTTATTGAGAGCGGACGAAGGGCGATATACCATTCATGCGCAATGTCCTCTACCGCCATGATAAGAGATTTTGCCAGAGTAACCGAATCCCCTCCTGCAGAATGTACCGCGGCTTCATAACTTGCGATGAACTTCCTCGGATCCGATTTACCATTGAATGATGGCAATCTAGGTTTGTACCCTGTTGGCCACGAGCTTAATCGTAATTCGGTGCGAGTGGAGAGACCGGGTCGACTTCCCCATCCGACTGAAACCGGTTCTTGCCCCTCCTTGTGACGGTGCTGTGTTTTTTCTCCATCTGAGCTATTTCACGGAGCAAATTCTCTTTCTCGATTTCGGCGAGCTTCAACTGTTCCCTTGCCGAATCCTCTCTTCGCTTAGCTGCCTCTCCTTTCATCATTGCATCCCTCTGAGCTCTCAACTCTCTGAGTTCAGCCTGCCTGAGGCTCAACTCTTGGATTAGCTTGGAACGTTGTTCCTACTCATTACCTGCCGTTTCGCGCTCTTGAGGCTGCTCTTCTTCTAAGTCTTCCTCCTCTTCTTGAGCTTCGGCACCTCCTGCTCCGGAAGGGCCTTGGCCAGTTACTGCCCCTGGGCCTGTGGGCGCATCTTCTGTTTTGCCCTGGCCCTGACCTGCTGGAGTGACGATCTCGGGCGGAGGATCACGAAGGAGGATCCGCCGGAGGAGATCCAGCCGGTGCTGCCGGTGCCGCCTTGGGTCTTCCTCGCCCCGGAGCCATGGGTTGCCTGCACAACCACGGTGGGCGCCAATGTTGGTGTGGCCCCGAAGCGGGCCACCCCTTGGTAATACGAAACACACAACAAGGCTAAACCGAACACTTCAGGGAGTGTCTAAACTGGAGCACTCTTCTATTAATTCTCTGTCTCTGTTACAATGCCCCCCTTGGGGGTTTATTTATAGTCCGTAGACTATTACAATTCCGATCATGTCCTCCTACCAACCCTAGACCTCAGCGTCTCCCACCGTAGATCAATGGGCAACGTGGTCTTTTCCCGCCTCGCGACCCCCTTCTGCCCTCTTAGGGGACTCGGCACTGGATCATGAGAACCCGCAAGACAAGACCAAAGAATGTTCGCCATCGGACCCTTCCGCCAATCGGCCGAAAGCCACCACCTTCGACCTCGTGAGCCGAGCCCGGGGATTTCATCCCTGGATCCTCTCCCTTAGTCCGAACTCTTAGCCTTCGGCATGTTTGGACCGAACTCCATCGCAACTGCCCGGCGTAACTCCTCGCTGATTTATGTCGAACGAAGGTCCCCTTATTCGGCAAATCTAGCCGAATGTTATTGCATCTGCCCGGCATAACCTCTCACGTGGTCCCCCGAGGACGGAAGCCTTATCGTTCGGCATGTCTAGTCGAATCGCCGACGCATCTCGCTCAGCGTGGCATCCCGTGTGACTCCCTCAAGACGGAAGCTATGCCATTCGGCAACTTTTGTCGAATATTGGCGCTTTTCGGTTGGCGTGGCATCCCCGCGACTCCCTCAAGACGGAAGCTAAGACATTCGACCATCCGAGCCCCCTATGGCGGAAGCTAAGACATTCGCCACCTTAGCCGAATGTCTCGGCTTTCGCCCACCGGAAGCCGCTTCTTGCCCCCAGCCTCCGGCATCTCGGGCCGACCGCAGGGGTGGGCAGGTTTCGCCCTCCCCCAACACCCACTCGTTTGAGGGTGGTAAGTCAGTAGCAATATTGTGGCTTCCTCAGTCACTAATTACCATTCGAGGTACTCCAAATCTTGGAAATATAGTTTCTTCAAACATCTTGATTGAACTTCTACCATCTGTTGTTTTGCATGGCAAAGCTTCTACCCATTTTGAAACATAATCCACTCGCTACTAGGATATGTTCATAATTTCCGGATTTTGGGAATGGTCCCATGTAATCAATTCCCCTGCACATCAAAGAGCTCTATCTCGGAGATTGGTTGTTAGAGGCATAGCATCTCTTGCATTTATATTTCCGTGCCTCCGACAAGCTCCACATCTTCGGATGAAATCTTTTGTGTCTTGATACATGGTTGGCCGTAGAAAAAACTCGCTTGCCGGATCTTTGCATGTGTTCGAATGCCCCATAATGACCTCCATATGGTGATGAGTGACATCTTTCAATAATCTGCAATCCTTCTTCGTTGGCACACATCTTCTCGAGTAGCCCGTCGAGCATACCGAAGAGATATGGTTCATCCCATAAGTGATGACGACTTTCATACATAAGCTTTTTTTTCTTATCCGCCCTTGGTGCTACATATCCTACAACCATAAAATTAACAAGATCTCGCATACCGGGGATCGGTATGGGTTATCCGATAAAACATATCGTCCCCCTCGAAAGTGAGTCATTAATAGGCAATTCATTTGATTTTTCAAAATGCATTCTAGACAAATGATCAGCAATGTAATTTTCTACTCCTTTCTTATCTTTAATTTCTAAATCAAACTCTTGGAGTAACAAAATCCATCTTATCAAACGAGGTTTAGCATCTTTCTTGGTGAGCAAATATTTCAAAGCAAAGCATGATCAGTATAAACAATTACTTTAGCTCCTACCAAGTAAGATCTGAACTTATCTATAGCATAAACAATCGCTAGCAACTCTTTCTCAGTGGTAGCATAATTAAGTTGTGGTCCAGTCAAAGTTTTACTAGCATAAGCAGTAGCATGATGTTTCTTGTCTTTAGTTTGCCCTAACACGCCCCCACAAAGATAATTATTGGCATCACACATAATTTCAAAAGGCAAAGACCAATCGGGGTTGAATAATTGGTGCGTAAAACAAGAGCCTTTTTTCAAAGTTTCAAAAGCTTTAAGACAAGCATCATAAAAACAAAGGGAACATCCTTGGCTAACAAGCCGGTAAGTGGTCTAGCAATATGTGAAAAATCTTTTATAAATCTACGATAGAAACCAAAGATGGCCTAGAAAACTTCGTATCCCTTTAATATTCACAGGGGAGGTAATCGTTCTATAACTTCTATTTTTGCCTTATCAACCTCTATTCCCTTTTCTGAAATAAGATGACCAAGCACTATTCCTTCTCTAACCATAAAATGACATTTTTCCCAATTAAGGACTAAGTGCTTTTTCCTCACATCTTTGCAAAACCCCTGTCTAAGTTTTCTAGACAATCATCAAAAGTTTTTCCATATACAGAAAAATCATCCATGAAAACTTCCATAATCTCTTCAATCATTTCAGAAAATATAGACATCATACATCTTGAAAAAAGAAGCAGGTGCATTACATAACCCAAAAGACATTCTTCTATAAGCATAAGTTCCATATGGGCATGTAAAAGTGGTTTTGCTTTGATCATTAGGATGGATTGGGATTTGGTGATATCCAGAATATCCATCAAGGAAACAAAAGTAAGAATGTTTTGCCAATCGTTCTAACATTTCATCAATGAAAGGCAATGGAAAATGATCTTTCCTTGTGGCTTTGTTTAGTTTTCTATAATCTATACACATTCTCCATCCTCGTGACTTGTACAGGGGCTTACTCACTCACTATGTGGCACAGGATATATAATCCCGGCGTGTAACAACTTAAGGACTTCCTTCTTAACTACATCTCTCATCGCATTATTGAGTCTTCTTTGAGGTTCTATAGATGGGGGTATATCTGGATCTGTAGGAATACGATGGGTGCAGAGAGCAGGACTAATTCCTTTTAAATCATCGAGTGCGTAGCCTAAGGCTGAGCGATATTTTTCTAAGACAGTTATCAGCCTGAGAGTCTGTTCTGGTGTAAGTTTATCATTTATGATCACTGGAGACTCTGGATCTTGATTTAGGAAAGCATAAGTGAGGCCCGGTGGTAAAGGTTTAAGTTCAATTGGAGGTCTAGGTGGGTTCTCAAATTCATCTAGAGGTTCTGAAGTAGTAGGATTTTCATCCTCTTCTTCAATAAAGAATTCTGAATCGTCCTCTTGATTAGACTCCTCAAAATATTCTATAGTGGCCTCTTTAACTTCCTCCATAGGGTCTGGTTCTGGACAAGACTCGGATTTAGCATGAATGGCTTGGACTATAGGTAATGAAAATTGAAGATCTTTGTCTAGCTGAAAATCTAAGTCTCCGGGTTGTCCTTTAAAAGTAAGCCTTTCTATTGGTTGTCCTATCAGCAGGTCAAACTCCATGATATCAAAGATATAGAAGCTAAGATGTACCATGATGTTATTAACCTTGATTGGTAAGACATAAAGAATTCTTGAGCTTTGAACAATTTGTCCTGAAGGGCTTAGTAACAATTTTGTAGTGGGACTTAATGGCATGTTTTTGAGAAATTCATGAGCAAAAGATAGTGCCATGATGTTTATCCCCACTATAGGATTGTAAAAGAGTATCAAAGGGATCTTTATCAATTTGGCAAACGAATAGGTATAGAAGGTGAATCCAAACGGATTACATCGAGGAAAGCTCGATTCTTCCGTCCATCGGCGCTTATGATTGAGACAAGCTCTTTCAGTAGTTCCTTTTAAATGTGTTAAATCAGAAGGTTCTAAAGGATAAGGTTGTGATGTTCTAGTCTTCTCGAGATGTTAATCGATATTTCGAGGTGTTTCCATAATCTGTAAAGAGATCATCCTCGATATCAAGCAAGAAGTCGAGATTGAAGTGACCTCTCGGTTCTTCTAAAGGTTCCGGATTAGCCGGAGTTTGTAAAGAATTTGGAATAGAATTGGGTTCAGCTAATCTTTCTTCTTCTATTATTTCTTTTAATTTTAATCTTTTCCCCGCAGCTTGGATCATCCTCCTTGTTTTCCACTATTTTATTTAAGATAGCAATGCATTCAGGAGTTGAAAGGTGAATGAAAGATCCATTCGCAGAGGTGTTCAAATGTTTTCTAGATTTTCTATTCAGACCAATATAGAAGTGTTGAATTAGAACATGGTCTGGTATGACGAGATTAGGTCCAGATTTGGAAAGAAGATCATATCGTTCCCAATAGGCACTCAAAGATTCATTATCATTTTGTTTAGAGGATAGGATTGAGAGCCTAAAGTTAACTAGTTTGGACATGGGAAAGAAATCAGCACAAAATTCATTTAAACAAGTTTCCCAATTGCCACCCATTCTTTCTTTATTTCTATTGTACCATCGGGCGAGCTTTTCCTTTCAAAGAGAATGGAAAGAGCGCCCAACGGATAGTTTCAGAGGACATGCCTTCAATATGGAGGCATTTACATGTCTCCTCAAAAGTTTGGAGATGAAGGAAAGGATTTTCGCTCTAATTCTCCCGAGAAAGTATGGTTTTGGACCATCTCTATCAACCTTGGGCGAAACTCATAAGAACCAGCTTTGATAGGTTTAGATGATAGCACAGGTCTACAAGCTTGCCCATTGGGTGCCAAGTATTTGTAAAGAGGGGTAGTATCCATTTGGATAGTGATTTGGAAAAGATAAAAAGAAAAATCTAAACTAATGATATGATACAAGATTTAGTTTAGCTCACGTAATCAAGAAACCGTTCTCCCTCCCAAACGCTTAAATGCTTGTTGGTAAAAGTTATCCTACGTAATTATTTATAATTTGTATAGTCCGCAAGTTTAACGGAAACGATGAGCACTTCACCACGGGAGGGGGTTTTAAATATCGAATCCACAGGGAGAATGGTGTGATGGTAATGAGACAAAACTAATCCCTGAGATAATAGGAAGGAACGGGAGTTCGTGATAAAAGGTGAGAAGAATTCTATGGTTGTCCGGTTTATATCCTTGCAAGGCTCGAAGATATTTCTTAATGGGGACGTACTCAAAGGAAAGTAAGGGCTTAAACTTACTATTCCCCAAAGAACTATGTCCTACGTGTCCTATCTTACGGGAAGTGGAATCCAAAGGAATCAATGGTACTAGTCACTACCACGATCTACCACGCCCAAGCAAGTAGGGTGTATTTATGAGTTATCTAGTCCAAACACCACGTTTGCACTAGGGGTAACAACTTTAATTCAAGAGCGACAAGAATCAAAGTACTCTAATGAGTCACAAACCGAAAGAAATATAAACAAGTGAACTTACTCAAATATAAGGTTGATCCACCAAAGAAGTCTCAAGATCAAGTGCAATGAAGCCTTTGATCCCGTGAGGTACAAGCGTAGAGAGTCACCGATGATCCGTACTTCTCCTTACTTCTCCTCAACTCTACTTTCTATCTCTCAAGAACAGATCTAGAACTCTAATCAAGTTCTTTGATCTATCTCTCAACTTTCTACTAATCTCTCTCAACTTGATCTTAGCTCTTCTAATTAGAGAGGTATGGCTCTAGCTATGATCGAAATGAGTATGATGAATAATGATTTTCGTGCCTGGGGACGTAGGTAGGATCATCCTTATATAGTTGTGGCCGATGAATGCTGTCCCTTGGATCAAACCGACCTTCGATAACGGTGTAGATACAACCTCAAAGTCGGTTTGAAACCGACCTAGGAAGATGACACCGACAGTGGGTCCCACCGGGCGCCGGCCCGATCCTTGCCGGCGGCCGCCAAAGCCATGTGGGCCCAGTCCGGGTCTTTCCCCGGTGTCTTCTAGAATGTTTTAGTTCACTTTTCGGGTTGAAATTCTCCATTGGTAAATCTTCTTATTGTTTGGGGGTTTTCTCTAAGTTTTCCTGCATTTACCTCGTTAAGTCCGTGAAAAGATATAAATCACCAAAACTCGTGGAACTGCGTGTCATTATAACACCTATTCTATGTTTTCATTCATTTTATAATCTTATTATATGTTTAGTTGACACATAAAAATATAGCTTAAGAGGTGTCAACGCTCGGAGCTCTCGACGCGGTAGCCGGACACGACCACCAGTCAAGCCGAGGATGAAGATGCTCAAGCCGTAGTCGATCCGCCTTCACCTCCGGGATGAACCGTGAGAACGTGGCCCCCGACGCCGTCACGACGCCGCCATGATGCACAAAACCACCATGATTTATTAGATATGTGGAATATATAGAACACTACTACTAAGTGGCGGTTTTTAAAACCGCCACGAAGCTAGGGTCACGGTTAATCGGCGATTTTCCGTGGCGGTCATTTGGTCCCCAATAACCGCCTTTGGTAAATATTAACCGTGGCGGTTTTTTAACAATAACCGCCACGGTTAATCCAAAAAATAAAAAATAAAAAAGAAAACGAAAACGAAAAGCCCGGACCTAACCCTAATGGTTCGGGGGCCCGAATCCGCCGCCGGGGCGGGATCCATCGGCGGCGCTGGATCCGCCGCTAGGGGCGGGATCCGCCCGGCGGCGCTGATCCGCCACCAGGGGGCGGCCGCCGCCGCCGCATGGTTCGGGCGCCGGGATCTTTACCGCTGGCCGCGGGTCTCGCGCGCTGGCGCCCGCCGCCGCGCTTGACTTGTCTTAGGGACACCGCTTGCCGCCTCGGTGTCGGATCCACCGCCGCCGCCGCGCTTTCTTTGTCGGTGCCGGTGCTCGGGCCGGACGCCGCTGCCGCGGATTTCGCCGCTGGACGACGCTGCCGCGCGGGGCCTCTTCTTGGAGGTGAGAATGGGAGGGTCGTCATCGTGCAAAGGCGAGAAGGGGGGAGGGGCGCGGGGGAGTAGTGGACCGAGTGGGCTGCGTGGGGGATGAGTGGTGGACCGTGAAACTAGGGTTGAGATTGTATATGTGACAAGTTGCTAGTGGGCTAAGTGGGTCTTTGGGTGGGCCCGATTTACCATGACGGTTATTTTCCATTAAGCGGTGGTAGTTTTGTAAAATAACCGCCACCATTAATGTCTATTTTTGGTGACGGTTATTTTATAATAACCGCCACGGTTAATGGATTAACCGCGGGCGTTCTTTCCCTGGCCGGTGGGGGTGCCGGGCCACCTATTTTCCGTGGCGGTTTCTCAAATGCCCGCCACGGAAAATAAAAAATCAACACCTCGCAAAATCAATCTCGTAGTAGTGGAATCTATATATTCCACCTATCTAATAAATCATGGTGGTTTGTGCATCATAAAAATGAGCCATAAGAATGAGTAGTTACCTACGAAGATATAGATAGATGCAGAATGAGTAGTTACCTACAAAGATATAGATAGATAGATGCAGAGCCATAAACATAATCATTGCATATGAACTAGGCTATAGTTGCTATGTTATGATTCGGTCATATGGAACTTGTGCTTAATCGTTCATACAATTTATTCCATAGAGTTTAGATGGCGGTCTGTCGTACCTTCGGGTTTGCCCACATTCTAGCTCGTTGATCCGTAGGGTCAGAGTCCTAGTGGGTTGTAGGTAGTTCCTTAGTACACGCAGGCATGGAGCCCGGGTGCACGGGAGCCTTCGGGATATGTCGGTGCTAGGCGGCAGGTGGTGACAGCCCTGTCCATCCCTAGCACTCCTCCACGTCCGGGTATTGAGTAGGAGTTCTGAAAGTGTCTATCGGCTGGCAGACCAGTTGCGGGCATCTCCCCGTCCATCTTACTCTGTTCGTATATCTTGTATGATCATTAACTTGTTCTTTGCACAACTATATAGGATAGGCCTGCTCCAGCTTAGGTTATTCTTCTATTCTTTATTCTCTCTGTTACCTCCATCCATGAGATTGCTCGAGTGTGTGTGTCAAGTTATCCTTACTTATCCTAATCCATCTCTACTATGAACCTTGGTCTATTATACAAACATGTTATCTTGTCCATGTTCCTATTGTAGACTTTTACACCATGCCTTCCCTGTGGAAATACGATACCCTGAATACTTCCAGGTGAAACCTACGATGGCATTTTTGTGCATTTATGAACTCTTTTTTGTTTTTATGTTAAGAAACGCCAACAGTTACAACTCAACTGCAAGAACGAAAGAAGAGGCAAGAGGGAGTCACCCTAATGGACCACCCTTTTGCACTTGAAAAACTTTCCAGGAACACCATTAAGCAGTATAGCGAGGCGACCATGAGGACAGAATGGTTCTAACCCACATCAACCATCTCTCAGGAAATCCCAAATGTGCCATGACTTGTAAAATGGTTGAATGTTCCACTGTGTCGAAATCCTTTTCAAAATCTAATTTTAGGATGATCACTTCTCTCGATTGGTGACACTGATGTATGTACTCATAGCTCCATGCCAGACAATCTTGGATCGTGCGGGAACAGATGAAGTCGTATTGGTTTTGGTGAACAACTCAAAGGATTACCGTTTGTAGCCTTTGTCAACCAAGATTTTGGTGATGACTTTGAGCGAGATATTCATTAGAGATATGGGCCAAAAATCATCGGCTGTCTCTGGACTATCCTTTTTTGGGACAAGAGTGATTTATGAGGTGTTGAAGCACTCATGATTCCATCGCCCCAAGAAAAAAAAATCAGTGCATAATCTATAAAAGTACTCCTTGATAAGCTGCCAACACTTCTTTATAAAGAGCTCATTGAAGCCGCCCGGGCCTGGGGCGCTTTGTCACTTGGCATGCGCGCCGACTACCGAATCTATTTCTTCATGGAGAATTGGTGCCGCCAATGAATCAAGATTCTCGCACTTGTGGAATTATGCTTGTGTCACAACCCATTTTCCAGTCCACGCGAGAGGAGGAACGACAGTGGTGACATGGCGAGAATCGACGATGGACGCGGGCGTTGACTGGCCGGGCTTGAAAGGGCGGGCGTAGATGGCGGCGCAGCGGCGGGCGGTTTGCTGGCGCGCGGGCGCAAGGGGCAGCGCGGGTGCGGCGGCGGCGCGGCCGGGCGCGGCAAAGGGCAGGGCGGCGTCTTGGGGCGGCGGGGAGGTGAGAGGTCGGGAGAGCTAGGGTAAACCCTAAATTATTTCTTTCTTAATTGTCTCACAATAGTTGCCCTCATATTTATAAGAGGGGTTTACAATTGCTAACGGGCCAGGCCCATTAGTCTTTTTCTAACCAATCTTAATTTAACTTAATAAACTTACTAATAAAGCTAAATAATAATTAAATATTCAGCCACTCCGCTTATTCCGGGCGACTCGCTGACTGAGTCCGACATCTCTCCCCGCCTAGAAATTCAGCTCGTCCTCGAGCTGGAATTCTGGATAGATTTTGTTGAATAGTTCAGCGTCCTCCCACAAAGCATCTGCCGCGGGTTTATTCTTCCATTTGATGAGCACTTGAAGCTGACCCTGCCGGACTCTCGATTTAAGCATGAGTTTAGGTTCAAGAACCGGTATACCATCATGAATCCGAGGCAATTCTGGAATAGCAGTAGGTATCTCCCCACGGTGTGGTTTGAGCATGCTGACATGAAAGGCGTTGTGGATGCGGGTTCCAGGAGACAGGTTCAAAGCATATGTAACTGGGGTAATAATTTTGCTGATACTGAAGGGTCCAAAATATTTGGGAGAGAGCTTGCCTTTGTGTATTTCAGATATGGTTGCCACAGATCGGGATAAAATTTTGAGCCGCACATAATCACCCACTTTAAATTGTCGATCCGTATGTTTAGCATCAAAGTATTTGCGTGTAATAATCTTGAGACAATTGCAAACTAACCTTTGTCCGAATGAGAAAGGCATCCCATTGAGTTAATAAGTCATCCATTGCTGGTAATGTAGTCTCACCCGGATTATAGCCACGGATTGTAGGAGGGTCGCGCCCATATACCAGTTTGAACGGTGTTGTTTTGGTTGATGCATGGTATGAAGTATTATCACAATATTCTGCCCAAGGTAACCATCTTACCCAGTCCTTTGGTTTGTCACCGCACAAGCAGTCGTAGATACATTATAATAATTTTGTTGACTACCTCAGCCTATCCATCTGCTTGAGGATGATAAGCTAACGTTGGTGATAAAATAATGTTGATAGTCCTGAAAAGCTCTTGCCAAAATTGGCTCATGAAAATCACATCTCGATCACTAACTACGGATCTTGGCAAACCATGTAATCTCACAATTTTGGAGAAAAATTTCTGAGCACGGGTTTGCGGTATGGGTGAGAAAGAGGTATAAAGTGGGCATACTTGGAGAGACGATCAACAACTGTTAAAATTACCAATTTGGTGCCAATATCCTCCCAAATCTGTTCTCGAATGGTAAAGGCTGAAGAAGTCCAAGCTAGATGAAGATGTTCAGCTTTGTTGCGTTGGCATACTAAGCAATCATTCACAAAGTTGCTAACAATACGTTTATCATTTTTAACAAAGAAGGTCCGACGAAATCGATGCAATGTTTTTCTGTATTCCCTCATGATTTGAATCATGAATTGCATGGAGAATGGTCTGAAGATGTTTGGATGATTTTGAAAGCGATACCTTTTTGTTGAATAAAATCAATCCATTGCGAACTTTCCATGCTGAGTCCTTACCGTTGATTATAGAATCAATAAGGCTTATGGCTTCCTCATGAATGCAATTTTCTCACGTAACTAATCAAATAAACCCAGTTGAATTTCCGAAATAGCCATTAGAGAGGATTCCTCCGAAGTTTTTGACGAGATAATGCGTCCACCACCACATTAGATTTACCAGGTTTGTATTCCACAGTGAAATCATAGCCAAGTAATTTGCTAACCCATTGATGCTGAGGAACTATAGACAGACGTTGATCTAAAATGTATTTAAGACTGTAATGATCCGACCTTATAATAAAGGGGCGCCCTGCAGATATGGTCGCCAATGTTTGATCCGCTATCACCAGTCCTATGAGTTCTCTTTCATAAGCGGCCTAACTTTTTGTACTTGTCGTAAGCGTTTGCTAAAGTAAGCTATTAGACCATTACCCCGGTGTAAAAAACAAAGCACCCATACCTATACGGCACGCATCATATTCCACCACAAATATTTTATTGAAGTCTGGAAGTTGAAGAACCGGTGTTGATGATAATGTCCTCTTAAGATGCTCAAAGGTCGTGGTAGCCAATGGTGTCCAACAGAATGAATCCTTTTAAGAAGATTCGTCAAAGGACGTACAATTGTACCATAATCCATAATAAATTTTCGATAGTAACCTGCGAGTCCTTAAAACCTCGCAAATTCTGAGAGTTGTAGGTAGCGGCCAAGCAAAGTGACGACCTCAATTTTTCTCGGGATCAACAGCCACTCCCGAGATCCGATATAATATGTCCCAAATAACCCAATTGTGATTGACCAAAGAGGCATTTAGATTTTTTAAGAAGATGTTGTGAGATGCTAGTACCTTAAAGACCTCTTCCACATGGTTGAGATGCTCGCACCAGGATTTGTCAAGATCAGGATATCATCAAAGAAAACCAAAGACAAACTTTCGGAGAACGGGCCCAAAATATCATTCATCAAAGCTTGAAAGGTTGAAGGTGCATTGCATAAACCAAATGGCATGACCAAAAATTCAAAGTGCCCATGATGTGTTCCAAAGCCGTCTTTTTCGATGTCCGGGGATGCATGCATACCCGGTGGTAGCCTGAGCCCAGATCCAATTTGGTGAAGAATTTAGCACCTTCTAATTCATCCAATAATTTAGCAATAACCGGTATTGGAAATTTGTCTTTCAAGGTATTACTATTGAGCTCCCGATAATCAACAACAAAATCGCCAAGTCTTATCATGTTTCTTGACAAGAAGGACGGTGATGAAAATGGCGAAGTGCTATACCGCATGATACCTTGGTGAAGCATTTTCGAGCACCGCTGCGTTCGGTTTCGTTCTTCCAGATCCGAGGGTAACGATAAGGGCGGACGACAGCCGGCTGAGTGGGATCCTTGAGATGAATTCTATGATCATAACGCCGCTGAGGTGGGAGTCCCGAAGGCTCTCTGAAAAGCTGTTGGAATTTGCATAACAGAGGATCCATTGGGACATCAGAGAAAGAATATGAATACCGGTGGAGGATCCGACTCTTTAGAGAGACTATGCCATATGATCGGTTGTCCTTTCCGCTAGAACTTCATAACGAGTTTATTAAAATTCCAAACAGTATTTCCCAAAGAACTCAGCCAGTCCATGTTGGTATACCTTATAGCATAAAATATAGAGGTTTTTAAAACGAAAATAAGGGCTTAAAATGAATATTAACATAGTATAGGGGCTTGACTAACATGATTCCACTAGTTTTGTCGATTTATATATTTTTCGTGGATTAAACGTAAAATACCCAAGAGATTGCAAGCCCTAAGACATAAAGACGTATCCGTGACGTAACCCAACGTGTGGAACCTACACTAGAACATTCCGGAAGAGACCGAGAGCACGGAAGGAAGGTGGGGACGCACTGCCGAGCCAGGGGCGGCCGCCCCGGTGGGCCCCCCGTCCCTCCCATTCAAGGTCGGTTCACCACCGCCTATGAGGAGCAATCTAGTCCATCCATCAAGGTCGGTTTGATCCAAGGGCTGTCGTGCATCCTCGGGGCTATATAACAAGACCTCCGACCCCGGGTGAAACCCTAATTCATTCTCATTCATTCAAGTCATCCTACTCCAAGTCAAGACCCTAAGCCCTAGTTCCCCCATAACCAGAGCAATAGCTATCTAGGCTAGTTCTAGAGGAAGTCAAGTATTGTCTTGAATTCTCGATTGTCAAGAAGTAGCGGAAGCAAGAGCTTCTCGTGGCTTCTCTCTTGTATTCATCATTGTAAGTATTTAGTTAGAATACAATTGCTATGATATTATTCTATTTAATGATTATATTCTTATTTATATGTTTCCATGCTTATTATGATTATATATTTAGGTTAGTATGTTTGTCTTTATATTCAAGCATGGAGTCGTATAGCGCTCATATAGATGGTCACTATGTGGGTGGTCGACAATGTGTAAACGTGGTGTTTATACAACGTTTGCCTCGCGACATCACCCTATATTCGGGAAGTGTGGTAGATCGTGGATGTGATACTCCCATTGAGTCCTTTGGAGTCCACCCCGAATATAGGGCTAGTTGAACTTTGTTACTATGGTAGGTTGGTTTTGTTCCTAATCTTCCTTAGTAATATTCACCATGTGTAGATATAATGCTTTCATACGATGATGACTAGATGTATTGCACTAATTGTAGTATGCATTGACATGTAATTAGGAGTAACTTAGGAATATTCCATCCTATTCTACCTATACCATGATATTTAGCCTGTTATGACACCATCTAGTGGCACACCATGATCTTTGACTTGGAATGTTATTATCATTATTGTTATTATTTATCATTATTTATCTTTACCTTGTGACTCACCTAGTTTGAGTTTAGTATGATGCATTTGGTTTACTCTACATTACACCACTGCAAGTGAATCAATATTAAATCATCAACCTACCCATAGCCTACCCCCTCTCCTTTTTCGGTAGAATATAAATACGATACGGATAGACTCCCGGTGAAGTGCTACAATTGGGTAATTCTATATCGCGGCGCTGCGCATACTAGAATTATATTATTATTGCAAGAGTTTCAAGTGTCATATAAAGAATATCCGTTCACGCATTTCTTTAGCGTTGTGAGCTAGGGTGACAGACTAGTTTCAGTAGGCAATGCTAGAATGCGTGGTACAGCTTTTTGTGCCTATCGTGGTGAGATTAACTCCACCATCGATAATGTTACAAAGTCATAAACCATAACTAATTCCGTCTAACTTTATTAACTCTCCGATCGACTTTTATTGGAATGTGAGATTAACTCCACATCCAAGCTAACTTATTAGATAGATACCATTTATACATTTCTGGTGCCGTCCTAAATGTGGATCGTGTTAGAGATGTCAACAAGCATTTCGCGCCGTTGTCGGGAAGGAAGGGTGCTAGCCAAACCTAAACACACATACATGGATAGATTGATATCACTTGCATCACGTAATGTATCGAGGACCCATTATCAACTACTCAAACAGGCTTACCCTTGTTTGTCTACTTGTTTTTGATCTTATGGGGTAAATGAATGAATTGGAGTAACCGTCCGGATAATTATATAGATGATCCGTAAGTATTAATCGGAAGGGCAAGATCCAAACTTAGAAGGGCATCAACACCCTCCGATTCGGACGTTGATCGAGTCGCGCAGCCTATCACCCGTGTTTGAGGCTATGGTCGACAAGACGCTTCGCGAAGTTTTTACGCTCCAACTACGGCCAATGTTCGTGACCGGACCGAAGTTGAGATTGAGATCGAAGTTTCGAACTCAAGCCTGGACTTATTAACATGGTGCAAGCCCGGCCCGTTTTTTGTGGAAAGGCACACGAAGATGCTAGTGCTCATCTCCAACACTTCCCGGAGATTTTAAAAGCACTTTCACCATCAAAGATATACCAAGAGATGCAATCCTACTTCGCCTTTTCCCATTCTCACTTTTGGGGAAAGCGAAGCAGTGGTTCTACGCCAACAAAGAGAAGAATACATCATGGTCACTTTGCTCTACTGCCTTCCTAGCAAAATTCTTCCCAATTGGCAAGACCAATGCCTTGAGGGGAAAGATTTCAAATTTTCAACAACAACATGATGAATCTGTCCCAGAAGCGTGGGAGCGCTTCCAAGAATACATCTCAGAATGTCCACACCACGGGATGGAGAAGTGGTTACTCATGCAGACCTTCTATCATGGGCTCACTACGAGTACCCGTGAGACAATGGATGCTACAGCGGGGAGGTGCTTTCCTTTCACTTACAATCTCCAAAGCTACGTAACTTGTGGAAAAGATGGCTTCCAACCACGGTTGGAATGAAGATCGCCCAACCCGCAAGAGAACAAGTGGAACGCGCACCGCTAAAAAGAGGTAGACACGCTGTCTACTAAAATGGACCTTATAATGAAGAAAATTGAGGATAGAGATCCCGAACCAAGGACCTGTCATGCAATTCGACTCTCGCATGACTTGTGAAGAGTGTGGCAACACCGGCCACATGGGCAAGAATTGTCCAGGAAATAGAGAGGAGGTACATTATATCAATAACAACAACAACTACCGTCCTCCACGTAATCTTGGATGGAACCAACAGAGGCCAAGCTTCCAAGGTAACTTCCAAGGTAATTATCAAGGTAATAACTTCACTAGCTTTAATCAACCTTCTTTAAGAGACTTAGTTTTAAATCAAGGAAAAGCTATGGAAAATTTAGCTAGAAAATTAGCTTCCAATGATAAAATGTTAGAAACCATAAATAATAGAATGGATAGTTTTTCATCAGCAATTAAAACTCAACATAGCTTTAATAAAATGATAGAGGATCAGCTTTCTAGATTGGCAAATTCTATGGAACTAACCTTACCAGGTGAGATACCGGGCCAACCGAAGGAAGTAGAAACCGCAAATCTTGTCGATATATATAATACAGGTCATTTTCACATGGACTACCTCGGGGAGTGATTGGCTAGATGACTCTCTACCACCTAAGAAAGGAGATCCAGGGAGACCGATCATCACCATCCAGATAGGACCACATGAATTCAAGAATGCACTATGTGATTTTGGTTCAAGCATCAACCTAATGCCTAAGGTAATTTATGAGAAAATTCATGGTAGGCCATTATTATATACATCTATGTGCTTGGAGCTTGCAGACCAGTCACTATGCTACCCAATGGGTATACTTAGAGATGTTTGCATTAGTTTTGGAAATGCATATGTGCCTATGGATTTTGCAGTAATTGAAACAGGGGAAGATGAGAAGGCTCCAATTATATTGGGCCGACCCTTCTTGAACACAACGAAGGCAATCCTCTACGCCCACAGTGCAAAGATTTGTTTTGATGTTCAGGGGAGAAAGAGAACATTTTATTTCATGAACAAGAAACTTTCCTCTCCTGCTCAACCAAGAACACCATACATCTATGAGACGCCGACAGAGCCGACGATTAAGGCCAAGAAGAACAAGAACAGAAATAAGAAGGCGCAGCCTACAAAGGTAATGATGATTAATCAGGTACGCTCAGAAAATGACCATTCACTTAAATCCCCAATGCTACAAAAGTTAGATGATCCAGGAGTCCCTACCATACATTGTTCTATTAACCAATGGAATTTCTATAATACTTATTGTGACACGGGCTCCGGCATCAACTTAATGGGAAAGGTAACGTATGAAATGATATTTGGTAAGATGCCTTTGCACCCAACATATTTACAGCTGCAGATGGCGGACCAGTCTTTCCGATACCCAGAAGGAATTGCAAAAGATGTACCAGTAAAGATAAATGATCACTATGTCCCAACCGACTTTTTAGTCATGGACATGGGAGAAGAACAAGATCCACCAATAGTGCTGGGGAGACCATTCCTCAACACTACATGCGCCATCATCTACATGAGAACGGGGGAGATCCACTTCCAATTTCCTAAAGAGAAGGTACGCTTGCATTTCAACAGTTATACCACCTATGAATATCCAAATAAGAACAGGTCAGCACGAAGACGCCGTCAAAAGAAGCAATGGATCATGAATCCAGAAAATCACACCAAGGTACCAGCAGATTCAATAATGGGGCATCATATCAAGGCACACAAAGAAGCCATGAAGGCATTGAATATGAAAGTAAAGGAAGATCCAAAGATACATCAAGGAAAAGCTTGCTCGACTTTCACTAAAAAAGACAAGTTTTTGTCTCGCGCAGTGAGTTCTCTCGAAGAACTAGGACAATCATGGGAAGATTATGAAGAAGCACGCAATGAGTATTGGTGGAACAGAGATCAACAAGTTTTCTCCTTGCTAGAAGAAGCCAGAAAAGAATTAAAAGCTAAAAAGGTAAAGTCCCTTAAATCTGAATCATCCTTAGAAGAAGTAGAAGAACCTACCACTCCAGACAACAAGGAACAATGGAGTGAGAAAGAGGTGACTCCCAGTACACCATCGGAAGAAATATCGATCAAATCACCAGAACCCCCAATTGTGACTACTGATACACCCTGGGAGTAATGAGCGAGACAATAAAGTCTTGTTCGGAGGACTTTAATCCCCGAACCTTCGCCGAAAGGTAATTCGGTAAGTTATCCATATTTAATTCCCAGCATTGCATATTTACTTTCATCAGTTGCATAGCATATTTCCCTTTTCAAATTGCATTAGAAAAGATAATAAAAATATTTAGTGCTTTACATGTTTAACGCTTAAAGCCCCATGTGAGTAAATCTAAGGCTTAACACCCTCGAGAGATATTATTTGTGGTGGCATAAAAAAAAATAAAATAAAGATGCATTTCATCTTTTCTTGCATACAAATAAAGAAAATCCAAAAATATACATTTTTACGCTAAGAATCCCAAGTGACAAAAAGCAATGTGGCTAAACTCTAACGCTTAATCAAGTTCCACTAGCTTTGTTGTCTATTTGAGTTTAGCAGATTTCGAAGGAGAAGAGACATGATGAAACAACACCATCGTCACCATCTACCTCAACTCCCATATCATCAACCCGACATTCCAATCCAGCTTGGGGAGAGCCCCCGATTATCCCGATAAGTATCTTTACTACTACTACTATTATTATTAGCTAGATATTTGGTTTGCTTAGTTTGCTTTAGTTTGTTTAGAGTGAATCTTTATAATCTTTAAATAAGTCTTTGCTATAGTATAAATAAATGATCAAGAGAGAGTGTACACCTTTATGCTTTTGCTCAACTAAAATCTTAAATAATAAAGGAGATGATGAATAGTTGCTCCGTCGTAATGTCTTTCAAGTACCTAGCTTTCAAGCTTAATTTCTCTTGAAGCTTAAATGCAAAACTGTTTTGACTTGAGATCTACCCTAAACCTGAATTACGTGGATTGCAAATGCTTGCTCTAGAATCTAGGTAATTGACGGATATGATATATGAAAGTTTTGAGCTGCTATTTCTCTTGCTCCTAGTGACACTAGATTTACGGAGATTTATCTTTTGAAATTATAAAAATATACATGATAAGTTCCGTATGACAGAGTGTTGAAATTCCTACCATAGCCATATATATATGCTCCATAGATTAGGAAAACCCTTTTTTGATATATATGGGTCGCTTGCTTTGCATTGAGTTTGTTCAACCTTTGTTGACCCTTGGAAACTTGTCATGCTGATGTACACTCCATCCATCCATCCACTACATATAATTATTCCACTAGACTCCACGCTTCTACCCCGGAAGTACGCATCCACCATACACATTCATTATATATCCACCAAATATGTTCCACTCCTAGTCCGGGGAGAAGAGCAACCAAAAAAAATATTCCATTCAAGTCAACAATCTTATAAAGCTCTAGTCTATCTCTAAAGAGTTTATTGCAAAAAGAGACTTGGGTTGTCTAAAAAAAAAAAAAGGGAGAGAGGGAGATGAAAAATGGACACGTGTCCTACTGGCGAGTAGAGCCTACCTCCCTAAAAAAAGAAAAAGAAAATAAAGGAGAGTTAAAAAATGGACAAGTGTCCGCTGAAAACAATGGGTACTTTGATGCCCACCTCTCCATAAAAGAAAAGAAAAAAAGTGCAACCCAGGTTCTCTCAAGTGTTTTCAAGTTTCAAAGGAGAGATGATTTTTTCAAAGAGCTAGAAAAGAATTAGACTTTTTCTCATCATATTCATTCCATTCATTTCACACCTACCATCATATTTATATTCATTCCATCATGCACATGCATCAGTGTGACTCGTGACTTTGGATCCATTGTTTGAACTTATAATATATGCTTAGTAAGTAGATTTAGTTTTCTTCCCACCTATGAACTCGGATATAAGCTTTAGATATAGGGTGAGAGAGAAGGAGGCATAGTGTCCTACCGCCTTAGTCCAAAAATACTACATATTATGAGAGAAAGGCAAAACAACCTTATTGCCTTAGAGAGGATCCACCAACCATTACCACATGTGAGAGACTTGAAAGGGTCATACTTGAAGGAACTTTGAGTTTTATTTCGAAAATTAGCAAAAACTCGGAATGATGGTTGAACAAAGAGTTTGAGACCTAGTGCTTGACTTGATTGTTCTATCTTTCAATTGCCCAAGTGTAACACCCCAAATTTTGCCATTTTCAAAAATAGGATAAAATGATTTAATTATGCATTTTGTGAGCATTCCAATTTAAGTAAATAATAAATTTTTGAGAAATTAAAATAAAATATAAGGTCTAGATACATGTTTGTGCACTCATGTGTTGCATAGTTTTTGTTGTAATGCATAAAATATTTTTGTTAAACTTGAAAAGGGTTTCAAATTCAATTTGAAAAGCATTTGAAAAGAGGTTCAAATAAAAGAAAGGCAATTTTTGAAAGATTTATATCCCTTCCTCACTTTTGGAAAATACCCAAGAGATTGAAGCCGTCACCCCCAAATTTTGCCTCCTCCCGAATAGAGTTGAATGGTTTAATTTTGGCTTTTGGTGCTCATGAAACCGCCGAAATAAATAATTTTTGTTAAATTAAAATTTATCATAAGGCTTAGAAAGCCACGTGGGATTCATGCCGATGCATTTGGTCGCCCCCGACCTGGATTTGACCGGCGCCCACCGATTTCAAAAATCTTTTGCTCATGGTTTGAACCCTAGGATCGAAATGAATTTATAAGAGGCGAGCCTTTTGTCCGGGCTTCCCCCGCAACCCTAACCGAGCTGCGCGCCGCCTGGCACCCAAACCTAACCCTAATCGAATCCGCCACCACCTCGAGCACGAGCGCCGCCGATCTTCCCCTATCCGGCGCCCCGGCGCCGAGAACCCGCCCCCGAGCTCCGCCGCATGGTCCCGAACACGCCGACCCCTACCGCCCCGCTCTCCTTTCTTTGTGTGGCCCATCGCAGCCATGGCGCCCGCCGCCGAAGAATTACCTAGCGCCGCCGTGCCGCCCCGCCTTCCCCAACCCCTCTCCGGCCGCAACCGAGCCACGCACCGCGCTTCCCGCCGCGGCTCCCACGCGCTGCCCCTGCCGAACCGCGCCGCATCCCGCAGCCACGCCTCAGACTCCGGGCGAGCTTGCCGCCCGCCATGCTCCGCGATTCGCGCGCCTACGCCCGCGATAGCACACCCCGTCCCTACGCCGCGTCCGCAAGGCCGCCCGCGTCCCGTCCAGGCCATCCGCGCGCCAAACCGAGCCTTGAGCGCCAATCCGGCGCCATTCCGGCGAGCCTCCGCCGACCACGGCCGCGCGCCGCTTTCCGCCACCCCGGCGACCCAAACCCCGCGGCGAACTCGGCCGTCCGATCGGATCCGGGCGGCCGAGATTAGACCGGGCATACCGGTCAACGAGAGGGCCAACCCGCCCGCGCTTTATCCGACGTGGCAACCCACGTCGGCGCCACGTGCGCCATGTCACACGCCGGCAAGATCGATCGCGTCCAACGCGGTCAAGCCGCTAGCCAACCCCGACACTAGTTTTGTAGAAAAGCCCTTGCAGTTTCTCCCGATTCACGAAAACACCCACCACAGTTCAAAAGTATTTAGAAAGTAGCCCCCGCCCTGTCCTTTTTTACGAGTTAGCCCCCGGAGGCTACGGTTAATCACGATCTAGTCCCCGGCCTCTCGCAGATTATGCCCCTAGAAACCTTGTTTTTGGCCATAACTTGCACATTTTAAACCGTTTTGGCCCGTTCAAGTTGCGTTAGGTTCGTAGCGACGTAAACTTCGTGTTAGCAGCGATGTTAACCGTGTTTTAAACTTTTCAAATTCAAAGTTTGATTTAAATTGTTTTACTAAAGGAAATCTTGTTTAATTCATATCTTTCACTTTCTAGCTCCGATTTTCGTGATCTTCGCGTACGTGTGATCGTAGTGAGACGTAGATTTGTTTTATAACCCTTTTATCTTGTTTTTATACTGTTGGTGTAATGTTCTAATATAGTTCTATTGTTGCTTTCGTGTATGATTTCTCGGATGGTTGTGTGGTGCTTTGTGACGATGTCCGGTCGGTGAGTTTTACGTTGGTGGTCTAGAAGAAGAAGTTGGTGATCAAGTGGTCATTGAGCAGTTCGTGGAAGATCAGGAATTATTTGGAGATCAGGATCCTCGGGAGTTCTTTGAGGAATTAAATAAGAAGAAGGAATCTGAGTTTAAGGCAAGTATAGCATGGGACTATCCTTGTTACCTATACACTTTATAATCATGATTCATATGCATGTGTCCACCTTGACAAACTTAGAGATTATAACATAGTTATTGTTATCTTGTACCTTGCTGCCTATGGGGATGTTTGCATATGGGTAGTATTTTTGCTAGTGCTCAACTTTTAATAAGCATGATCTAATTAATGATGAATATGATGTATATAATGGTTTGTATGAGATGATGTTTACCAACCTGGACCATAGGGTAAGAGTTCATGCTTCTTCATGGTACTCTTGGCCCTCCATAAGGACTTATCCTTTGGCAAAATTTGGGACTTTACAAACACAACCGTGGGGGTTATATGGCTCGACTTTAGTCGGTCAATGGACCTTTCCTATCTTGTCGGGGTTACCCTCTTGTGGCGCAAATGGGGAAGGTCGACTATGGGAACCCGCGTTGCGGGTTGGATCCTCTGAGAATAACCATTGAATCCTAGCGGCTTTGACATTTTAGAAGAACCATTGAAAGGCTTTATATGATTCTTGGTGTATTGGGCCTTGCTAACCCATGCATTTGAGAATCATGACTCACAAAGTGAAAGTGTACACCTCTCTGGCAGAGTTTGATCAAACCGATATATCGGCCCGTGCTCACGGTCACGAGCGGCCCGGAAAACTCAAGGAATAGATGGTCACCGAATGTTGAGATTGAGATGAGGTTGAGACATGGATTTAAGTTGATGGTGACTACGTGATGATGATGATGGAGACTTATGACAGATGTTGTTACAATTATGATATGGGAATATATGGGGCTTAAGCACAACTACTTGCTCAATTAATGCTAAAATTTGACTTATTAAAATGCGCACCGCAGCTTAAAACCAGTGTCGACCTTTGAGCTTCATAACCCCATGTTATATTTCTTTGAGTTCAACATGGACTCACCCTTGCAATATCCCACTCAAACCAGGGAGATTGCTAGGTTGCTAAAGATTGAAGGAGTCAGGCTTGTTATCAACTAGTCAGTGCGTCCCTGTGGAGTGGAGGCTTCATCCCAAGATCGGAGTGTCTTTCCGTTGTTCGCGCTTTGAGGTTATCTTCTTGTATTAAGTTTGTTATATATTAAGCATTATGTTTTGATATTTCCATTAATTGTATATGTGAGATTCGACTTCCTGGGCTCACATATGGTGTGTATCTGGTTTTGTTCTTAAAACCGGGTATGACACCAAGAACATAAGAAAAAAGCTACAAGCTCCATGATTAAAGGTAATATGGGTGAGTTGAAGGTCGAAATAGTTTATCCGGAGATGAAATTTTGTTTGAAAGCATGTGTACTT
Source organism: Hyparrhenia diplandra (assembly GCA_015847255.1). NCBI lineage: Eukaryota > Viridiplantae > Streptophyta > Magnoliopsida > Poales > Poaceae > Hyparrhenia > Hyparrhenia diplandra. The sequence goes on from JADLZK010003865.1 coordinate 252,163, forward strand.
TTGAGGTGTGAAAGCGTTGCAGCAACTCCTGATCCAACAACATGGTCATGCTAGGGACTAGCAAGAGGTAAGCTTGGGGGAGCTTGTTGGTATACCTTATAGCATAAAATATAGAGGTTTTTAAAACGAAAATAAGGGCTTAAAATGAATATTAACATAGTATAGGGGCTTAACTAACATGATTCCACTAGTTTTCTTCGATTTATATATTTTTTTTGATTAATTAAACAGAAAATACCCAAGAGATTGCAAGCCCTAAGACATAAAGACGTATCCGTGACGTAACCCAACGTGGAACCTACACTAGAACATTCAGGTAAGAGACCAGAGAGCACCGGAAGGAAGGTGGGACCCACTGGCGAGCCAGCGGCGCCGCCCGGTGGGCCCCCTGTCCCCCTCCCATTCAAGGTCGGTTCACCACCGCCTATGAGGAGCAATCTAGTCCATCCATCAAGGTCGGTTTGATCCAAGGGCTGTCGTGCATCCTCCGGGGCTATATAACAAGACCTCCCCGACCCCTGGGTGAAACCCTAATTCATTCTTATTCATTCAAGTCATCCTACTCCAAGTCAAGACCCTAAGCCCTAGTTCCACCATAACCGAGCAATAGCTATCTAGGCTAGTTCTAGAGGAAGTCAAGTATTGTCTTGAATTCTCGATTGTCAAGAAGTAGCGGAAGCAAGAGCTTCTCGTGGCTTCTCTCTTGTATTCATCATTGTAAGTATTTAGTTAGAATACAATTGCTATGATATTATTCTATTTAATGATTATATTCTTATTTATATGTTTCCATGCTTATTATGATTATATATTTAGTTTAGTATGTTTGTCTTTATATTCAAGCATGGAGTCGTATAGCACTCATATAGATGGTCACTATGTGGGTGGTCGACAATGTGTAAACGTGGTGTTTATACAACGTTTGCCTGGCGACATCACCCTATATTCTGGGAAGTGTGGTAGATCGTGGATGTGATACTCCCATTGAGTCCTTTGGAGTCCACCCCCGAATATAGGGCTAGTTGAACTTTGTTACTATGGTAGGTTGGTTTTGTTCCTAATCTTCCTTAGTAATATTCACCATGTGTAGATATAATGCTTTCATACGATGATGACTAGATGTATTGCACTAATTGTAGTATGCATTGACATGTAATTAGGAGTAACTTAGGAATATTCCATCCTATTCTACCTATACCATGATATTTAGCCTGTTATGACACCATCTAGTGGCACACCATGATCTTTGACTTGGAATGTTATTATCATTATTATTATTATTTATCATTATTTATCTTTACCTTGTGACTCACCTAGTTTGAGTTTAGTATGATGCATATGGTTTACTCTACATTACACCACTACAAGTGAATCAATATTAAATCATCAACCTACCCATAGCCTACCCCTCTCCTTTTCGGTAGAATATAAATACGATACCTGGATAGACTCCTGGTGAAGTGCTACAATTGGGTAATTCTATCCAGGCGCTTGCGGATACTAGAATTATATTATTATTGAAAGAGTTTCAAGTGTCATATAAAGAATATCCGTTCATGCATTTCTTTAGCGTTGTGAGCTAGGGTGACAGACTAGTTTCGTAGGCAATGCTAGAATGTGTGGTACGACTTTTGTGCCTATCGTGGTGAGATTAACTCCACCATCGATAATGTTACAAAGTCATAAACCATAACTAATTCCGTCTAACTTTATTAACTCTCCGATCGACTTTTTATTGGAATGTGAGATTAACTCCACATCCAAGCTAACTTATTAGATAGATACCATTTATACATTTGGCGCCGTCCTAAATGTGGATCGCGTTAGAGATGTCAACAGTCCACACCCAAAACAACATCATAGCCTCCCAATTTAATGTCAAGAAATCGCTTTTGAAACTTACAAAGTAGCAATTGAAATTTCAATATCGTCATACCTCCCAACATTTGTTATATGTTGTCCATTAGCAACAACAACTTTGAGGGGACGATGTAAGGAAGAACTTGGTAGTTCCAGCCAGTAGCCAAATCGAGTCCGTAAAATTGTGTGTTGAACTAGAATCCAATAAAGCCAACAAATTGGTGCCATTTATATTGATAAGTAATTGCATAGTAGGACAAGTAGATATGCCAGTTAACCCATGAACTGATATTTGAACATCTGAATATCCTCTGTGGCATACCTTTGAGTTCTGTCGACGTGATGCGGTATAGAGACGTCTAGCCAGCGCTATGGCGGTCTCAATATCAAGTGGTTGGTGTAGTTGGACATCGATCTGAATCAGAGGTGCTAACCCCACGATATATAGCATAGCCTGTTGTTTGGGGAGAGGTGTTGTACCTTGTTCAGCCGTTCTTTGTGAACGTATTGGTGTACCTGTCCAAATCTCCCGATTGGCGTGATGCTATCGGATCACCAAGATGATTATGTAGTGGAGTTGCACAACGCCCGGTAATAGCCGCAGTAAAATTCTCGCCAAATTTGGTTGACCCACTTCATTTTTCCAACGAATAAACCAAGATAATGCGTTCCTCGGAAGATGGAACGAAGCGAGCTACATCTGGTCATTATCCGTGATTCCTTGAGTGAGAAAAAATTTATCGCACTTATACAGCCAATGAGAAGGGTCACCCTTGCCATCATACTGAAAAAATAATTTGATATTATTATCGGGTCCGTCCCCGGAATTTTTTCGGGAAGAATTTAGGGGAGGTTCTGTGGTGTTGTCTCGTAGGAATTTCTCTCGGGAATTTCGTACCAAATTCTAGATGGAAATCTGGCCGGGTCCGCTGGCCGCAAAATTGATGAGTCGAGGTGCGGCGGATGGGGGGCTCATCGGTGTCCACAGATCAAGAAAGCGCTTTGAGGGCGGAACGCATTTTTATTCGATGATAGGGCTGAATTTGCCGCCATGGCTGCGATGTAGTTGTCGATGATGCCGCTGACGCCCTCCGCGAACTTTCTCGGCTCCAGCCGAGGCCATTGATCGCCCGTCTCTCGGATACCAATCTGCCACAACCCATTTTCCAGTCCACGCGAGAGGAGGAACGAGAGGGTGATGTGGCGAGAATCGACGATTTAACGCTGGGGCGTTGACGGCGGCGCGAAGCGGCGGCGCCAGATGGCGGCGCAGCGAAGGCGTCGGCGGGCGCGGGCCGGGTGCGGCGACGGGCGTGGTCGGCACGGCGGGCGGCAGGGGCGGTACAGGCGGCGGCGGCGGTGAGAGGTCGGAGAGCTAGGTAAACCCTAAATTATTTCTTTCTTAATTGTCTCACAATAGTTGCCCTCACATTTATAAGAGGGGTTTACAATTGCTAACGGGCCAGGCCCATTAGTCTTTTCTAACCGATCTTAATTTAACTTAATAAACTTACTAATAAAGCTAAATAATAATTAAATATTCAGCCACTCCGCTTATTCGGGTGACTCGCCGACCGAGTCCGACAGCTTGCAAGATCAAACAACATAGTGGGGTAGCGTTGTGGTACCCATTCTATCTTTAAAGAGTTCCACAGGAGTCCTGCCTTCCCCTCATGATCTTGGATCCAAATACCTTGGTCATTCATGAGTTGCAAGATGGAGTTTCTTCTCTATGCCATTCCATGATAGAATTTGGTACATTCATCACCAAATTTAATTTGGTTGACTGAACCAAGTTTGTAACTGCTTTTTGACAACCAGTCTCAAGTTCACCTCGGGGTTGAACAGGCCTCTTCTGTCTTCTAGAGCATCAAGAAAGCAAATAACAACATTGCAACCCTTTTTCTCGGTCAGATTGTAACCCATTTTCATTAAGAGGAATGGCCAAAAGAAACGTCGGATTCGGGTTCTCAGCTTACACAACATCAACAATTTCCGTCTATGTTGTTATCATCTCTCCAATCTCACGCTACTCAGTAGCAACTCTTAACTCCTGAGTATTGAGAGCCAAAGACGATGATATTTATAGATTTATATAGCCTCATATTTGTGCCACAGCAAGAAGTGTTCATCGATATTTTTCTTTCGAGATCCTAGATTTATATCACCCTTATTTCATTAAGAGGATTGAAAACAGACATACACCGGCAACATCCTAGAGGCGAGAATCTAATAGGAGATTACCAAAACAAGGACCTAGCTACTGGATATATCAACTCTATTCATCGGTATATCAACTCTGTACATTGATAACTACATCAGTTCGTGTATTTTCCTGGTTTCTGAAGCGGGCAAGTCGTGCTAGGTTGTCAACCGATTCTGTTATTTTATTGATCTGCATAACCAAGTCCGAGAGAAGGGATGCTATAACCGCTATCCGCATCGCTTGCAATTGGACGGCATCACCCACTAAGTCGCTTCTGCAGGAACTTGCAGCTTTCAAGGCTGCAGACAAGTCACTATCGTCTGTTGTAGATGGCATAGTCATCGACTGAAATGCAGATGCGAGTTCTCTGAGAGCTCTAGCAGAGTGCTTGCTCATTTGACCACAAATTGTCTGAACCTTCAAGCATAACTCTGGTTTGGCTTCAGGATACTATTGTGTATATCAAGAAAAGGTTGTTGGTCAATGAACTTTGTTAATTTTCATAATCCATTTGGAGATGAAATTGGTGCATTGATTAGCAAATTACCTGATATCTTCTGACGATGACAACATAGGAAGCAATAGCCTCCATTGAAGAGGGCGCATTCGCGGCAAAGAGTGCCTAGTTCGTTGTACTGACTCCATGGGTGCCGGAAGCGGAATCGGCCATGAGGAGGCTCCCACTCGGCTAAGGTGCACTGCCGTGTTTGTAATAATAATGCTACTATTGGTTAATATGTTTTCATTAGCATAAATAGGGTGCATAATATGTGAAGTTTTTCACAAACATGCGCTTTTTATAATATGTGAAGTCGTATATACGAGCTTAATTATTACCAAAGAGTTCTCTTTGTCCTTGGAACTCAGGACGCTTTTGTATGCATGTAGGAAGTCTTTGCCCTCCAGATTCTCACTCCCACCATTCCCTCCAAAGCATTCAGATTCCAGTCCTGCATACATATTAATTACAAAACTAATCGATCTGATGTCTAAAAACTTTTTGTTGTCTAAATTAACAGGATATCTGTTGTCTAAAAAGAAATTCCTCCAAAGATTGTTAGGCACTTAAATTCTTGAATATGTTTTAGATAGAGTGAAATGCGCCAAGGGTCCTTAAACTTTTCCCCACCGCGCTCATCTGGGTCCATGAACTTTTATTTTTCTTAGCTAGGTCTATGAACTTTTTCCCCACCGCTCATCTGGGTCCAAAACCATTGAAACTACCCTTCAGCCAGTTTTCGAGGACGGGCTTGCTAAAGTAACCACGGTTTTGCTACTGTAATAGTAATTTTGTCTTTTTTCCTTTTTATTTATTTATTATGCTGAATGTTTGAAAAATCATAGTAAAAAATCATAAAATAGACAGCGATACACAGCTCAGCTCCATGAACAAATAGCTTCAATACTGCATTTGGTAATTACTGCCAATGGGGGAATTGTTTGTTTTCGTGGGTAAACTAGTAAGGAAATTTCAGCCATTTCAGCTTCAAATACAACGGAAGTTTTGTTAACATTCCCTTGCATGTCTGTTCTATAATCAGAACGGTATTCTCTGTTTATTTATTTATAGCTGAACCAGAAAGATGTTTGTATTTGACCACGCATATAAGACCAAATCCAAGGGAAAAAAAATATTCATACCAGAATTGCTCATGAAACTGTCGGAGGGTAGTTTCAACGGTTTTGGACTCAGATGAGCGGTGGGCTAGGAAAAGTTAATGGACCTAACTAAGTAAAACAAAAATTTATGAAAGATGGGCTGGGAAAAGTTAATGGACCTAACTAAGTAAAACAAAAATTTATGAAAGATGAGCTGTGGGGAAAAGTTCAAAGGTAATTTATGTATATTTTCTATTCTTCAAGTCTGGGAAATTTTACCCAAATTTACTCCTATATCTTGGTATGGATGGATGATACTCTCGGCGAGCATGAGCATTGCCGCAGACCAGGCATTCATGTCGCTCGTTCAGTGCAGTGTCGTACCTTGAAGGAACTCGGCAAGCTTGTTGAGGTTGTTGCTGGCGAGCTTGTGGAGGTCGTCCCCGGCCCAGACAGGGAAGACGAGGACGGTGGTGCCGAGGCAGATGGCGACGCCTACGAAGATGGTGGAGATGCGCTGGAGCGAGCGGCCTGAGCTCGACACGGTAGCTGGACACGGCCACCAGGCTGAAGCTGAGGATGAAAATGCTCACGCCGTAGTCGAACCTCGCCTTCACCTCTGGGATGAACCGTGAGAACATCGCCGCCGACGCTGTCACGACGCCACCATGATGCACACGAACCATAATGATTTTTTAGATTGGTGGAATATATACATGGATAGATAGACGCGGCGAAGAAGACGAAGAAGTCGAATATTACCTATGAAGAAGACGAAGATGGCGAGTATGATGGACTCCGCCTTCTCGTTATGGGCGGCGATGAGGGAGGCTACCTCGTGAGCTCCGACGGCGAGGGAGCTGGCCACCAGTGTCGCCAAAGCTCTGTTCAGGCCTTTACTCAGCGTGGCACCTACACATATGCATATATATAAAGTACACAAGCATATATAAAGTAGCTAGGCAGCAGTAAGTACCAACGGTGAACTCCATGACGATGACGACGGTGAGCACGGCCCACATGGCGCCGGAGCCACCAAAGCCGTCGAAGAGAGGGGTGACGTAGTAGAGGACGGACACCAGTGTGAGCGCCAGCCCGACCTTGAGCGAGCGCGCCACCCGCCTAGGGTCCTCCCTCGCGAGCACGGCGGTGGAGACCCACACCCGCCGGGCGACGATCGCATCCACCGCCACGCCGCCGCTGCCCTTGCCGCCGGCACGCCCTCTATTGCTGCTGCTACTTATTTTTGGCGACGCTGCCGGAGCCGTAGCTTGAGCTTCCATGGCAGCTAGCGCTGATGAAACTGCTGGGCAAAACATTGAAAACACATCTATCGACCCTTAAATAAGTATATAGAGTTAGTCTCGTAAGCTAGCTAGTTTGGGGGAAAAAAGTTGGAAAGTTAGAATTTGAATACTGTAGCACGTTTCGTTTGTTTGTGGTAAATATTATCCAATCATGGATTAACTAGGCTCGAAAGATTCGTCTCGTGATGTACAACTAAACTGTGCAATTAGTTATTTTTTTACCTACATTTACTGCTCCATTTATGTATCCAAAAATTGATGTAATGGAGAGAGATTCAAAAACTTGCCAACTAAACAAGGCGCTGATACGTTAGCTACAAATGTCAGGTAAGGTACTATAGAGACCTGCACTAGATGACGCCCGTCTCTCTCTCTCACACACTTTCACACACACAGCACACACATACAAAGTGATAGGGTGTTTGTGAGGACCTGTGTCTCCTGTGCGTTCCACGTGGGATTACAGGAGTTCCGTACCATGCATGATTTGTTTAGCAGCGATGATTGAACGATGGAGCATAACAACACGTGATAAATATAAAGATGAAGGTAAATCTTCGGGTAGCTTGGGTGTCGAAGTGTATTACCCAGACTAATTTCGGGTAATTCGGCCGGGTACGGGTAGTGGGTATCGGGTATTTTGCCCAGGTGGGTATTCACCTAGTTATTGTATATAGCAGAGACCCTTCAGTGTTTCTAGCAGTATCCTTCGGTTGAAAGATTGTATCAATGCATTTTATCAGAGACCCTTCAGTGTTTGTAGTAGCATGATCGATCAATACACTACCATCGTAATCGCACAATGGTGGTTTTGATGCCAGAAGTGGAAATGATTGTCAGTTGTTAATGGATGGCTCTCGGAAGTGGATCTAACAGGTAATAGAGAGTGTAGTCAATTTGATATATTCAAATTCGGTGGAAAGTGTGGATCGACCTATTGTAGAAGAGAGGAGAAGGCTTGACTAGATCGATTCAAGCTTTGCAGGATTTGTTGCTGACATACAGTGAAGATATGAATGACACAAGGAATGCTCCCTCTCACGATGCCTTCCCCGGATCCGCCCTGCCCGAGAGACATGCGTCATCACACACATCGCATCACTGACATGATGCTGATCAGCTTATATTATTGTGTAGTCTAGCTCATGTGAGGCACTAGATCGGCGCCACAGCACCCTAACTTAGGCCCTGTTTTGATTTTCTTGTTGTCTAAAATGTTTAGCTTTCCTCAACACTTTAGACCAGTTGTGCAATTGTAAGGTCGGCTAAATTTAAAAATCATTTTAGTCATGTTGGTTGGAGCCTCAAGAGCTAAAGTGGCCTAATTAAAGTTCATTAGTGGATCAAAGTTTACACGGTGGGATCCAAACAAAGACTTAATTTGTCTCCATCCAAATAGTGTCGCTTCAGCATGCTCATAGGAATCTATTTCTTCACTTTGTTTGCATAGAAGAAAAAAGATAGAAAACAGATGAATAGATATCTCCACTACTATGTATCTCGTTCAAAATACGAGGACATTTGTGGGCTTGCTCATAAATAAAGGAATAGAAGAGGAAAGATGATCTTACCAGTTGCATATACAAACATGTGAAAAAACGTCATTACATACACTTGTAAGTAAATAATTGTTACGAACAGTGATGAGACGTTGCCCTGTTCAAACATGAGCCTTAGTTGAAAAACAGTGAAGCAGCCATGATTTCAATATGTCTGTTTGGAAATTCTAAGTGCAAACAGGAGTGAATCTCGCCACTGGGTAGCCACTTTTGACGCCCCATCTAGGCCATCCGCAATGGTAATAACTAGTACTAGCTACGTAGTATGCTGGAGGTGAGAGACAATAACAAAAACTATTTTATATTATTGGACCCACATGTTTCTCTCACATGTTCTTGGACTATATGAAATAGTCTAGCTATTCAAATGTAGCTAGTGACTACTCTCTCCTGCTTTTTCCTTGCCACCTCACATCTAGATAGCCAAATAGCTAACCATTGCAGACGCCCCTATAGCGAGCTAAAGTGTAGTGTGGCGTCCACCAGTGGCCAATCAAAATGCGCAGAAATCACATAGATCTACCATCCACTACCATAGCATCTCATGCTACACCTACCGATGATTAGTTAGAGCATATATAATAATAGAATTTATGCAGGCTAAATGCTGATATGGAGGAGAGATAAGCAGAGAGTGGAGAAGCAGGTTTTAAGTTTACAACCTGATGAGACACAAGAACTAACATGTTTTGCGAGAGAGAGACAAATGGATTTATTTAGTAGCTCTGTTGAATCAGTAAGTATCCTCTTCGTGCTTACTTCGTGCTTACTCTTTGAATCAGTAAGTATCCTCTTCGTGCTTAAAATGACAGTTAAACAGGGACAGAGGGAGAGTAAGTATCAGTAGCTCTGTTGCCAAGCACACGGCAGACGCGGAGGAACGTTGATACGCTCGCCTGGGCGGCGGCATGCAGAGCCTCGCTTGGATACCGCCTGCCTCACACCTCACACCACAACTGCGTCCCCATCTTATTAGCAGCCGGTTGCTCAATCTTACCTGCCTAACTACTCCCGATATCCATAAATATTTGTTGTTTTCGGTTTTTTTGCTGCAGATTTGTAAATTTATAGAGAAATACAAGCAATATTTGTATATCCTAATATTCATTATGAAAATAAGTTTAGTAATCTATATAATGATAAATATTAATATTAAACCGATGCCCATGTTGTTTGGGGGAGGATATGAATTATCCTGTAAAATATATATGGATATGTGAAGAATATACCCGTTATGCCTGCTGCTCCAAATGGCTTGCTAGTTCTTTGCTTTTGCTAGTTCTACGCTTTTCGCTTTTGCTTTGCTTTGCTAGCCTCTTACCTTTTGGATAATCCACACCCAATGGTTATTTATCCTCTAGGTAATTGTAGATGGATAATTAATAGGTATGGGTACGGATAACCCATCAGCTTAACCAGTGACATCGTTAATAGAGTCAAAGATATTTTTTGGAGAGCGAAAACAACCTATGCTTAGAGTAAGAGGGAATAGCTATCCCAGCATTCCAGGAAGCAAGAAGCCTTGCATGTACACCTGTGTTGGGTGGAAATGTATTACGTCACCCGAATAGAATTTTGGTGGGGAAATTCCAATAAATCACCTACTTTTCTCCCTCTCTCGATTCTAGTTACTATTGATTATTAGAGTTCAATGCACCAATGGTCTTTGAACTTGTAAGCTTGTGGCACATAGACTTCTCGAACTTTAAAAATTTATTTTTTGCTATCTAAACTTGTACTTTTGAACTTTGAAAAATAATTTATTTTTGGCCCTCTAAAGTTGTTAAGTGGTACATATAGACCCCTGAATTTCGAAAAATGCATTCCTAGCCCCTAAAAACTGTGTTAAGTGATACACCACATGCCATGAACAGTACTTGGAGATCCACACACTACTACTGATTCGTTCATCACTCTTTGCTAGCATCACTGCCGGAATTTAGTCCACCGGTAGTGATGAACCGCGCCCGGCAGTAAAGAACCGTTCAGGCGTGGGAAAATCAGAAATTCCACGGACTCGACCAATACTGGCAGTGTAGATTTAGATCACCACCGGGTTGAATCATTCCCTGGCAGGGCCTTGATGGACATAGATCACTCGCGGGTTTGAAATAAGAACAGATAGCAATTTGAAGACCAAGGAGCAGTCAAAACAAACGATAGAAAAAGAAGATTGACATGTAGACGAATTAAAAACGACTGGTTCTTCACTAGAACATAATAATGGATAATGTATTTTATAAGTGCATAAAATACTAGATAGGTAACAAAAAAAGACCGCTGCCTACACGTCGCCGCCGCTGCCGCGTCCAGATCCCCGCCGGCTGCCATGATCGCCTCCCTTAGCCTCTCCACCATGGCCGGTAGCCCCTGAGTGAGGATCTTGGCAATGTCGTCAATCTTGAAGGTGTAGAAGTTGGCCTTGTTCACCAAGGGGTCACTCACCCATGGCAGGCCAAGTTGGTTGGCGAGCCCGTTGAGCCTCCGGAGGGCATTGTGGAGGCGGGCGATGGTGAACTGCATCTCCTCCATGGTGTAGTTGCCGGCCATGGCGATCGCCTGTGAGCCTGTATAGTGAAAACGGGTGTTATGGAAAGAGAGGTTGATTAGCAACATAGGTCGTCGATAGTGTACAAATAGTAACAAGAAGCTATCGCGGAATTGATTGAGATCATTTCCCAAGGAACGCGCCATAAAAAGACGGCTCCTCGACACTCAAAAACGGCGACCGTGCGATCCAATGGTCGTCTCTTCGACACTCAAAGAGCGACCGGCTACACGTTTGCACCCGTTCTCACCAATCAACGCTTCAAAGCAATCGCGCGGCAATCGGCGATCGGCTCGCATGTTTACAAAAGGTCGCTTCCCACTTTTTCGGGCCGCCACCACGTTTCCCATGCACCCAATCCCGAGCCCCGGTTCGATCCCTCACCGAGCCAGTTTTTTTTACCATTTTTCAAGAGCGTTGCTCGAGTTTAATTAGGATTACCATTGTTATAAATGGTGCTCACAAAATCTAATGATATTTATTTGATAGCATAGATAGATACTTATCTAAATACACCATTATTATTTTGAAACAAGGAATGCTTTACATTATTTACCGTTGCTACAAGAACCACACGTACCTTTAGAAGATGATGCCGATGGGGGAAGGAGGGAGGGAGACGAGAAACTACGCTACACCGTGGGTGTAGCATGAACAAATGACACTCAACTTGCTATAGCATGTCCACAAACTTTGCCGTGCTATTTAAAGAATCAAACATGTACCGCCCAAACGGATAGCTACCCCGCTTTTTTTTTTTTTTCGACAACGGGAGTAGTAAGAGTACGCATAATATTGTAGATGTCATGTTCACTTTCGTGTGTTCACAAAGTCCTCGTGAGAGCAGTCATAGGTCATGACGGCGCATGCATGGCGGTCGCGTGGAGAACCTCGTTGCGTAGTATTCACCGCCGGTTAGGAAACCGCCGGTGTCTTCGCTTTCAATGAGAAAGCCTCGTGGCACTAGCTACTGGCGTCAGCGGGTTAAATCAATGCCAGAAAAACACTACCGGGTGTAGTTTTACAAATGCACAATGATCAAGAGATCAACTGCGGTGCAAGCTATCCGGCAACATTGAGCATGGTACCAAAATGAAGTCCAAGGTCCATTGTCCTCTCCAACATTGAGCCAAAACAAGAAGGTGGTTGTAGTATCATCGTCATCTTCTATATGACGGAATCATGACACATAAACTATAGTCTAGTTCATATGCAATGATTATGTCTAAAGAACAATATGAACCACATGTTACGATCATAACATACAAACCATATGCTAGTTCATAAGTCAAGATTATAACATGAGAACAATACTCTAATTCTATAGCACAACTATAATAACAAGATGAGAACAAGACTTCGGAATAAATCATATATGTATTCATATCGAGATTCTTCTCCAAAGTACAAGCTCTCCACAATGAAACTTTGCCTTGCTCACCAACTAATTCTATAACTAAAGATTACAAGTGGGGAGGAAGGATGGCTCTTGTGTGATGATGATTTGAGGGGAGAGCTCTAGCTACCCATCTATTTATATGTATTGAGGTTGGTTTTCATGCGGGTAAAACCGAAGCAACCCCGACACCGCCTATGCATGGCGGCATGCAACCGCCCGCAAAAGGTCGGCTCGAGATGCGGACCCACCGGTCGTGGGCCGACCCACTTCCGGCCCGGGTGCATGGGGGGTGGCCCCTCTCGTGACCGCTTTTGCGGTGTGGGCTCCGGCCGGCCGACCCGTAGTTTAGGGGTGCTTTGGTCCATCTTGTTCCTGACTTGGGCCTTCTCTATTCCCCCTTGGTTGCGTATTTTACGGAATGTGTTTTATGCTTTGCGCTTTGTTCTTTGTTTGGTGTCTTTTCACTTGATTCCGTATAAGTCCTACAAAACATATTTCTCGGAATACAAGTGGAACTAGGTCAATAGTAAAGGTATATGTGTCATAGGTTTGCAAGTTCCCTTGAAAAGACATAAGTTGGAGGTCTAAAAGGGTTGATAACGACCGCCAACAATCACCTATTAAAAAAAGAATAGAATGTATTAATTTTCTCGAACACGACTTCACGTGCCATTTTCATTAAGAGAAAAGGACAAGACTAGCCGATTTAATGTATTAAAAAAAGTTAACATTGAACTAGGGGCAACAAAAAATTAACATCATAGTAAATGTTAAAGAGACAAGTGGTAAAGGCAAAGTTCTATTTATTAGATTGACCTAAAATGATCATTGAGTAGTACCTGCAGTAACATTGATTGGATCTCTTGCCTAAAGGCTTCTTTTATGAGCCTCCCCGCCTTCATAATTTCTTCAAGTATGCGCTCATGTTCTCTCCTTTCGAAGTTCCCCTCATCTTCCCATTCTTCAATTTGTTTTGCTAGTTGCCCAAATGATGCCATGAGGTCGAGGTGTTCCCGATGCTGTTGCGCCTCATACGAATTTGCTCCTCTCGTTGCTCATTCTCGTTTTGCTTTCTTGTTGGTTTTATTGCAAGATACCCATTACCATGCAACTTCCTTGACTTGCAATTTGTGATTTCCTTGTATGCCGCCTGGAAAAGCTCGTTCTTCTCATTTTGGGAAATGAAGTTATTTCGAATTTGATACCTTCTCAACAATTGTGCCTTTTTGCTTTCTCGCTAACATTTACAAGGCACGAGATCAAGGAGTTAGTTGAAGATGCAATTAAAGGGCATTTTACATTTTGCATGAACTAGCTAGTAAGTTATGTACAAATTCATTAAGAACTCACATAGATATCCATAGATGCTTGGTCTGTCCATTTCCCATTCTTAGAGTGAGTTATGAACCAAAGTTCTAAATCATTGGGCTCATCCCGATTATTGGGTCTCTTTGGTATGCAAAGAACAAAACAACTTAGTAATTCTTCCAAAGAAGAGAGCTTGTAGATGTGCTTCTTCACTTATTACCTTCTCAAAGCTACATTGAGAAAAAGGCTTAGAGCCTTTGTCAAATGTGTAGTCTTTTAAGGGATCGATTTCGAGTTCTTTCGCGCCGTTGCCTACTGAATGCATAGATTTGAACAATTATCTTAATGATCGAGACATAGGCATTTTTCAGAAAATGCTATTGTTAAGAATAGAAACAATGTGGAATGGACCTCGAATTTTGCAGTCCTAAAAATACAGCAACATATAGTGCCAATCGACAATATCTAATTCTTCGGCTTATGCATCATTCTCTCGTGGTAGCTGTGATACCAATCGTAGCACTTAAAGTGGAATGCCATCCTTTGTAACGCTCTTTAGCAATGCCCAATATCGTTCTCCTTGACTCATAGTTATCCACAATCTCCCACCTAGCCTATTATATAATTACAAGAACATGCAAATACTAGGTCAATTGTCACGTTAGAGTATAATTGAAATGTACGAAGCCAAGAATCTTACAAATATATCAGATGTTATTGACTCTTTTACATCGGGTTGGACATCTTTCCATGTTCTCACTCCAATGAGTGGCGCCCTTCTCCTTGAAAACATTACTATTTCATCAAGAACGCGTCGGGAGTTCTCACCTTTTGCTCCTCCAAGCCCTGGAGAACTCAATTTTTCAGCTTTTGATTGCCCATTTTGGATCTCTTGGCGAGTGCCTTCAAGCATTTTAGGGTACCACGTCCTTTTTTCTTCCTATTTTCACGAGCCTATTCCATGGAAAGAAGATGTTATAGCAGATGATATTAAACCACGTAATGCCATGAGGGCACCACATCCCCTTTTTTGTTCCAATTACATTGTATATCTTGTTGGTGTCCTCCTCCGTATATATTTTGCAATCCACTCAACCATCCAACGTAAATAGCAATTATAGCCAACTAGCACATGTAATTATGATTGTTTCTCTTTATCCACTAGCATGCATTTAATTACTTGTCCACAATGATTGTGAAACCATTCACCAAAATTGATTTAAGACAAAGTATCATTCATATAACTATAAATATAATAATTAATAGTCAACCCCACTAAATTTATTTATCTCAACATGCAAGCATCCACATCAACAATCAATAGAAATTGCAATTATAGCCAACTAGCACAGTGTACATTATAATTGTTTCTCTTTATCCACTACCATGCATTTAATTAGTTGTCCACAATGATTGTGAAACCATTCACCAAAATTCTCCAAAATTGACTTAAAGTAGTATCATTCATATATATAACTATAAATATAAATTACCATGGCTCCAACTCCATAAATGAAACACAAAATTAATTAAAATGAGCACAAATTAACTTTACCTTGATCTTGTCTCCAATGCAGGGCATGAGAATGTGCCTACTCGTGGTGGTGTTTGGTTGCTCTCTTGTTGGGAATGTATCGGTGGGCTAACATCCTTATACACATCTGCGAGTACAATATTGTCACATGATGAGCTAGCATAATTTGAAGTTTGCAAAAGAATTGTTTGACAAGGGGGTGGGGGGGATACATCGATGTCTTCAAGTTTTCCTTCAAGCCGCAACCATTTCGTGGTATGTCTTGATTGTGTCCTCCCTATATATATCTTGATAATCTGAAATAGAACGATAATATGAGTCGTGATGTGTGGGTTACACACCCGCCCCTCGACCCGGCGCCACGTGGATGGTGGGAGGAGGGGCGAGGGTTTCACAGAGAGTCTGAGTGAGAATTGCACGGTCGGTCGGGCGGGTCCTACAAGAATGACGTGGACAAAGGTCTCGATCCGAGGGAATGTCTTTTTGATTGATAGGTCATGAAAGTTCCCACCAACCGCCCCAATACGTTAAATACGCCGTATTTATAGGAGTCCAGGTTGTACGTAGGCGCTGTTACATTTTTTGACAAAGCGTTGTTGCCACTTACAATCCGTCCCACGCAGGCTTAGTAAAATCCCCGCTTAAGGCCACATGGGTAAAATCACATGTCCTAATGCTACTAGAGCTTTATTAGGGTTTCCTTGTTCCGCCGCCACCCGTGACCTAGCTCTTCGTCCCCGCCTTGGCACTCCCCGCGCCCGCAGAGTCCTTTCCTACGCCCGCCCCGCGCCCGCCGCTTGAGAATTATGCGCCCCCGGCCGCACGCTCCCTCGCGCTGCGCGGGTTCCTTCCTTGTCCGTGCCGTCCCGCGCCGCGAGAATTGTCGCCCCGCCGCATCCTTCCCGCGCTGCGAGGTTCCTCGCTTCGGCCATGCGCCGCCAGCGAGCTGCGGTGTCGCCCCTAGCCGCGATCCGTTCCCACGCCTGCGGCGTTTCCTTCCTCGTCCGTGCCGCCCCCGCCCGCGGGTCGCCGCCCTTTTGGCCCAGAGCTACTGGGGGTCCCCCGGCGAGGGTCCTCCCCAACATGATGCATTGCAAAATCCATCTTTGTATATACATACTAGGGCTTTTAACATAACTCACCCCCTCGGCTTGCTTCCTTGTGTGCATATAATGTAGCCATTCTTTATATGCATCTAATTGAAATCATCCATTTTATGCGTCATCATCATCATCGAGCGAACCTCTAGTTTTTTAATGGGTGTCATGGCAACACATCCATCATTTGTTGGATTCTTAGACAAAACTATTCCCGACAACCCTCTCATCCTAGCTAGAATTTACCATGTCTAATACATCAAGATCGTATTCGATATCGGATAGTATTGCTGCGGGATCATCAACACTTCTCTTCTTGAAGTACATGTAGTCCCTAGACCCATACCCCGTTTTGATTTTAATGTTGTTAAGTTACAAAGCGTGAATTGACTCTTCCCAACGTTTATATATCTCTTAACTACCTCTTGTCCCACCTCACACCCTTGCAAGTGACAGATATTGTCCAAGTTTCTTCCGTTATACATATACAGCCATGACATTTTAATTTAAAATCAAATGCATATATAGCTACGGTATATGTAGCACAAGTAAAATATAATAGTGTACATGTTATACATTTGTCGTCCGGAGACGAAGGTCGAAAAGGTTTCGTGCATCTTGGCTATTGTGCGCTGGAACTACCGGGGCGAAGGTGACCAAAAGAGCGATCTCGCCGCCCTAGGCGGAGGGGGTGATCTGACGTCGTCAGGTGTGAAGATCTCGGAAGGGTAAGCGCCGCCGATCTTGGTGTGTGTTGGCGATGCGAAGTCCTTCGATGGGGTCTCGTAACACCCTGGTTTTTAAGCATGTCATTAGCATCTGCATTTCATGAGCATAATCATCATTTAGTCATATGCAATCATGCACATAAAATGATGCATGCCTTTTTTCATGTTTAAATGTGTTGAATTTACTTGTTATGCTTTGCCATGTCATTTTATGTATGAAATGCTTTCATATTTAGTTGTTTAATCTTTACTTATTCTTAATGATGATCATAGGATGTTTTAGAACAGGAGTCATGTTGGTCATGTCTTCTAATTGTGTTTGTTTTGAATAGTTTGACTCGGTTTGACCTAGTTGACCTTGAAAGTAAATTGTTTTGCTTTGCTTAAAAGTCCTAGCTATAGATCTTGCATGTACGTGCACCCAAAAAGGAAAAGTGTGGCAAATTTTTGTTGTAGAATATATGTTTGTGTGGAGCTCAATCCATGTTAATGGCTGGAGCTTGGTTGAAAAGTTGAAAACAGTTTGAAATTCATTTGAATTTGAGGTTTGTTTGACTTTTGAGTGATGATGCTTTTGATTGCTTTCGTACATTCAAATCCAAGCCGAACTAGACAAAACTATATATACATGAAACGCTTTAGAATTTGATAAGGAACATTTTGTTCAATTGGAGTTTTGGCTAATTCTGCACTTATCTCGATGCTGGGGGCAAAATAGATCGATTAGGGTTTTGTTTGAGTCTTTAGCGGCGCTCTCCTTTCCTCTGTCTCTACGTTGACCGGCCGGCCACCTTGTCACGAGCGCCCGGCCATGCCGCCACCGTGCCAGGCCCCCGTGCAGCGTGTCCGTGCCTCCCCGACCCTCCGCGCTTGCGCCTTCGGGGGGAGCCGTAGCGCCTTGCACTCCACTCCACCTCCCTCACTCCCCTTTCCTTCGCCCACAAGCCCCACGCGAGCGGCGGCCTTCTGGCCGGGGCGCCGCCAGCGCGCCATTGCGGCGTCCCCACCGAGCTCGGCCAGCGTAGCACCACCGCCCCACTCCACCTCGCGCGAGCTCTCCCACATCCTACACCACCTCCCGACCAGCTAGGCGCACCCGGTAGAGCAAAGAAAATGGGGCCCAAATCAGCGTCCCGTTCGCGCCGCCCCGCGGAACACCGCGACCTCACGGTTCCCTCGTCGCCCGGTAGCGTTTCCGACCACCTCTTGCCTCGCCATCAAGTGCATCGTGCTCACCTTGAGTTGCTAAAGGTAGAGCCCTAGCGTTGAGCCCCTAGTGGCCACAGTTCGCTGGAATGGCGTTGCCTCTGCCGTTGCCGCCCGCCATGTCCGCCACCGCGGCAAGCTTCGCCGCCGCTCTCCTTCCCGCCATTTTCCTCACCGTCATTTGCGTTCGGCGTCACCTTGCTGCATTCTACCTTGTCCAGGTCCGAATCGAGCGAGATGTCACCGTTCGGTCGAACCGCGCCACGCCGCCGCGCCCGCGGCCGCCATCGGCCGCCGCCGTTAGTGTCGTCGTCGGCAAATCCGTCGCTTAGCTGGTGTTTCAGCGTCACCTAGGAGTCCTAAAGCTTGTGCATGCCCTGCTGTCCCTCGCCATCGACGGAAACCGCCCGCGCCCGGCGACGCCGCGGTATCTTTCAAAGCACTGGCCCGCCGCCCGCCGTCCCGAGCCCTCCACCGTCCGCGGGATTTGCTGGGGAAAGGTACCTAGGTTGGTAGATCCCGTCGAGACGAAGCCATGCATGTGCTTGGTTTGGCCGGAGATGCGCCGGCCGGAGATACGCCGCCGGCAACGCCGGTGCTCGCTCTGTCTCTCGCCCGACGAGCGGCCCCACCTATCGGGGCGATTTTCTTTTATGTTTTATTTTCAGATTGCTATGCATGTCTTGTTAAATTCACATCTCCTCGTTTTAGCTCGAAATTGCATGCGACAAAGTTTGCTGTGATCCTTGTGAATAGATCTACTGTAGAAAAATATTGCATGTCAGATTTATGATACTTTTTTCTGTATAGTTTTATTTATGGCTTTAAATTCAAAGTAAATAGAGAAATGCATATCTTATTTTTGGTGCATGATAAAATAGTTTTCCCTGTACAAAATGTTCATGTTTTTGCATGTAGAGTGCAGGAAAAATATCATACATGCTATGTTCTGTTGATGAAATGTGATTTTTGATTTATGTGTTATTTACCATGCTTTCTTAGGAAATTCATAGAAAAATAATTACTAGGGTTTTTGCTATGATAATTTTTGTACATGCATTTATTACTGTTATGAAGCTTTTTCATGTTCATGGATCTGGGGTTTTGCATGTTTCATAGTACAAAAGTATTTTCATGCCTTGCTTGTATGATAGAATGCCATTTTTGTGTAGGACAGTACATGCATGAGTTTTCCATGAAATTGTTATGGTAGGCATGTTAGGCCAGTAGGATGCTCCTGTAATTTTTGTAGATTTTTCTAAGGTGTTTACATGTTTATCATCTTTATGTTGCTAGGAAAATACCCTAGAAATGCATGTTTTTGTTTAGGGTAATATGTTTTTGGTTGGTTTACCATTTGTTCCTAGCATAGTTAGGACCTGTTGATGTGCTTAGTTTGATAGCCTTGTGCTTTTGGTCAATTTATTAATCCTAGCTTTTATATTTAAAGAGTGTGCTTATGTAGTGTTTATTAGGGAATGTCGGTTCATATGTTTTAGTTTATCCTTTGGCTTGATCAGTAGGTTATTTTGATGCTTTATAGTCTTATTTGCTTGCTATTCAAGTTTGGTAAGAGTTGCATGTTTGGTTAGAGAGTTATAGGAGTTGCATGTTGCAAGTTGTCGAAAACAGAGCCTCGGTTTTTCTTTGTTTTCGAGTCTGTAGGTGCTAGAATCTGGTTGAGAGTGTATTGAATGATTTGTAGATAATTTTGTTTTTCCAACGAGTATTTGTTTGTCGCTTTTGGAGTTATAGAACCCCCTGTGATCTGTTTTTACACAAAGCATGTCTAGCTGCCATTTTCGGTGTATTAGTGAAATATGGTGTTTGCTTGATGTAGATTACTAGGGTTTCTTGTGTAGTTATATTCATGTTTTAATAAAGAGATATGCACTTACTAGTATCATTCATCATAATGCATTCATCCATCATTCTAGTTTATTTATATACCAAAGATATATCTGCGTGCATTCGGATATTAACTCTTGCATATGCATGCATCATATCGGGATCGGAGGAGTTGTTCGAGAGGAGATCCGGGAGCGGAGGTCAACCTTCATCATCTCGGAGTGCGGCCAAAAGACCGCAGAGGAGAAGGAGGACCGTTAATCAAGCTTCCAGAGTGCTCTAACTTCTTCCTGCTACTTTTCTGAAGGCAAGCCCCGGTGCATGTTGAACTTTCCTATGCTTTCTAAATTAACTTGTTGAGTCCTTTATTAATTGCTGCATTAAGTGTAGGATATGTTTGAAACCGTTGATGCCGGATATCCTTGCTGAAGTTGTTGCCCTATCCTACTTAGAAGTCTAGGTTAAATAAATGCTCGGTTATGATGATTGCAATGAGACGGTGATTTCCGGTCACTTGTGAGGATTATTGTTGGGTTAATCACGTGGTGGTTAACAAGCTGCTGCTGAGAACTTGGTTAATAAAACATGTTTAGATTGGATGGATATTGTGGTCTTCCATCTGATCGATTAAGGACTAATCCCTTTGTCGGAAGCTTCATTCGGAAGTTGAACATACCTATTCATATAGTAGGCTCCGCCGGGTCGTGAGCCACGAAGGTTGTGGGAATATTAGGGGCCGGTACTTGTACGCTTAACATCCCTCCTAGGCGTGGTAGGTTGGGTTTGATCGGGCGCAGCGTATGCGCACGGCGTCGTCTTCGTTGCTCCGCTCA
Source organism: Hyparrhenia diplandra (assembly GCA_015847255.1). Lineage (NCBI taxonomy): Eukaryota > Viridiplantae > Streptophyta > Magnoliopsida > Poales > Poaceae > Hyparrhenia > Hyparrhenia diplandra. Next base: position 273,195 of record JADLZK010003865.1, read on the forward strand.
CTTGGTGGCTCGAGAGGAGGGGTTGCCGATGTGTCCGAGACATACGCCCCTAACATCTTGAAGTGATTAGGGCTGCCTTTGCACAAGAGTCCTAGTGTATGACAGTATTCGCCAATTTGGTTTGCAATCGATTCGAATCGCCATCTCTCCTGGGCCGGTGAGAACCCGTCCTGTCTCCGGCGTCATAAATAGTCTAATATCGCAATAATGGTTACTTTTATTCATGCCGATGATGTTAAAATGTTGATCAAGTTACTTATCTTTGTTATTTATATATCGCGTGGAGCATATGTTTTAATCTTGACTATACGGGACTTATGGTTATGTATCTAATAATAACCTTTTTAGCTTGGAAGAACCCGAGTAGTATGTGTAGGCGCATTAACCAACTTTATTTCTGAAATTAAATGTGAGTCGGCCCGGCTCCGAGATAAAGCCAAGCATAATCCTTGGAGTCTTTTCCTTATTTTTTACGGTTTAAGACGGGTAAGTCTTGCGGAGTACAATTGAGTACTCACGGGTTAATTCCCCATTGCGAGGTGACTCCGTCTTGCATGAATCTAGCCCGTTAGATGTCTTTGTGGTTGAAGAATAATGCCTAGGGCATGGTAGTGTCCATATTCCCTGTCTCTTGCTATTACAGGGTTGACACTATGTTGGCACTATCTTATTTTGATTTCATTTGTACAACTATCTTGTTTTGGAAAGCTATTGCTTCCGCAGACTCGAACTACTTTGAAATAAATGTGTACATCGCACTCTAATTATAATATATTTGAATTTGGTTTAAAATACCGCTAATTTGAACTCATCGAGCTCAACGATCTTGGTTGTATTGTTGATGAGTTTGAAATCTTTCGGAGATTTAATACCGGGTTTATATGGATTCAAGTGTAGATCGCGATTGCTTCGGTAATTGCGAATTATACTTGATTTCTTATAAATTGGTCAGCTCATCATAGGGGGTCCCCCTTTCGCCTCTTTCGTCATCCTCTCTACTGATTGGTGGTGGAAGGCGAGAAGGAGAGTTATCTTTGCAAAGCGGCGCTAGAACCCTAACTCGACCTCTAGATTTGGTTTTTGCGAGGGGTTTAGGAGGGGATACGATGAGACTCACTATGCGGAAGCTAAAACGTCTACGATATTGGCGCGATAGCTTGGCGCGCTTCCAAAAAAAAAAATCTGTGGTAAAAAAAGGCGCCACTTTTAAATTTGGGAAGTTTTGATTTTTTTTTATTGTTTTTGGTGGCAAATTTTGGGAAGGTTAAGGCGCCAATCTTTTTTTTTGCGTGAGTTTTCGCGGTGTCCCATCGACGTGCGGGTAACACATGTTTTTTTCCAAATATATATATAATTCAAATACTACTGTAATTATTTTTTGATTTATAGAAAAAATTGTTAAAATACTCTAATATTGCTAAAAAAAGTCTAGAAACTTGCATGGACAAACACTGGTTTTGGTGTAGCATGTTGGTAAAAAAGTTTGAGTCGATTAAGAGAAAGTGGTGATGCACATCCTGAATGGCACACTCATCTCTCACACATGTCCTATTCCTTTGGTGAGAGATGTTCATCCCCGCTTTTGGAATGTGTAGTACAACTTTCTCCAAATCATCTCAAATTTTAATGGTATGTTAATGGAGCAAAACTATGATGCCGTGTGCATCCGTGTAATTTTCAGACCAAGTTTACCTATTATTGTAACTATTTCTTGATTTATAGAAGAAAAATGTTATAAAAAATACCCTAATGTACGTTGCTAAGAAAGTCTAGAAACTTGCATGGACACCTCCATTTGGTGTAGCATGTTGGCGAAGAAAAGTTTGAGTCGATTCGGAGAAAGTGGGATGATGATCGTTCACTACAAGAAATCTGACATTCCAAGACAGATCAATTTTGTCATGTATAGCCCAAAAACCTGTCACAAAAAGTGCATTCATGACGAAATCCGTCCGTCATGGCATCCGTCATATAATCGGCGTCACAAAATGTTCGGCGCGGACGGAATTTGTGTTCTCATCACAAAATCACAAGACATTATGTGACTCGGTACCTCAACTTGTCATGTCATATAATAGTGTGTTAACCATGGTTAAACCCAGATTTATCCTAGCTATTGTGACGATAGGAAGTCTGTCATGTATAAGTAGTTAACCATGGTTAGAATTTGTCATATATTGTCGGGCCCCGGATTTAGGGTCCGGACCCATATTACGAGGCCCAACCCAATTGTAACAATGATAATAGGGATAATAATAAACCACAAAATCAATTATATATTATCATATTGACCATATAAAAGGGCCCTATGTCATGTTTTCATACAAAAGTACAACAAAACATAAAAAATACAATGATCTAGTCAACTAAACAAATTCTAGCATCCAAAGACCAAGTTTTAGCCAATAGCCGTTGTCAAGTTCCTTCACCAAACAATTTCTTGCCCACCAGCGGCTTTTGCCAAGTTGTAGTCAAATCCCTAGCAAACAGTAATAAAACAAAACAATGAAGTCAGATTTAGTTGACTGAATGGACAAAGTTTACACGACAAAAATTGGAGCTTAAGTCCGATCGATGCATGAATTTCTATCCTCAAATTATCCATACATTTTTTTTTTCTAGAAAGACTATCAGACACAACCATTTAAATGAATTAAAGTTGATTTCTTGACCAAATAAATCTTGTACTGCTGAACAGACCCCGTTTCAGTTCAACTAGTCAGTTCAAATAAACTCATGGATGTGCACACCTTCATATCTACCATATGAACACCCATCAAATATTTTTTTTTTGAAAAACCACCAACCAAATATAAATTGCTAAAACATGAACCGTTGAATAGGTACAACCAAATATGTCCATCCTTATCGTGGGTATACCACACTAACATTTCATATGGTCAGAGGCTGGTTGGATAAAGGGTGTTGAACCAATGTAACTTGACGACTTGAGGAAAGGTTCTAAAATTATACAAAATTGACACCGACATTTTATAGTTTCAAACCGATCTTGTTATTGTAGTTGTATGCCGGATGTAATGCTGCCCTACATTTCAGATCAAGATCTATACAATTTAAATTTTCTCCACAAAGACATAATGGAAAATATGAATGACTAGATGTGCCATTGAAAACCACAAGGCGAGAGATGAAATAAGATGAGGAGCATTTCGATCTTGTTATTGAAGTTGTACAGATGTAATGCTACATATATAGTATCATAACAAGTTCGGAATGGTCTAATGGTCGGGTAAATGAGCTACAAGCAAGGTCGCAACCAAATAATTCACCAAATCGAAGTGTACCTCAAGTAGCTTGACAAAACAAGAACAACTAGTACTAACAAGCATTCTAACGAGGGAAGTATTAACATAACTCATGCAAGTATGCAACTGAATGGAAGTGTTGTACGACACACGAAATCGCAACTAAAGAAGTCAAGGACCCAATACATCGAGGGAAAACACCCGCACAACCAAAATAATCCAACCCGAGTGAGGAAGTTCACTTACTAATAAAAAAAGTTTAAAATCAGTTTTGTCGAGCTAAGACATTGAAAAGAAATTAGAAATGATTGTACTCACCTTGCAAATGAATGTGCTTGTAGTCCATATGTCATCACCATCAACCTGCACACAACAGATTCCATCAAAAAAGATAACTATAATCGATAACTAACAAAATAATACTAACAAATGACAATTAGACAAATGTATGTACCGGATAGTTCTATCTACGCATGTATAAGATTATAAGTCAACAAGATTATAAGTCTCATTTACAAAATAAGCAAAGGCATGTAAAAGATTATATCTTCTTATACATAGATAGTTCTATCTATGCATAACCCAATGTACCAATTACAATACATGCAAATAGAGAAGATGAAGAATCTTATACATCTCAATAACACGTAAATAGCACTCTTTTTAGCATCCCAAGAAGTCAATCAATTTTAAGTTTGACAAATGTAGTTTGTGAAACTTAAAAATGAATGACCTCTTAGGATGTCAAAATTGGCCAACAAATACCTCAATATAACTCTTTACTAAAGATTTACTAAAGTTTGCTCCATGGGCTCACCAAACAGGAGTGTCTTATGTAATCTTCCACAAACTCTCGACAGCGGCCTCATTAGGTTGATGCCCGGTGTTTGTGAAAGATCACATCGACGCCGCACCAAGGCTACACCACAATTATTTTCACCGTTTGGCCAAAACAAAAGGTAGTAGGCCTCGTAATAATGGTTGTTTGGCTTGTTTATACCAACCGATAATGAAACATAACACATGGGGACAATGAAATCATCATGGGAACTTTGCAGCCTCGGCCTCCCAAGATTATACCAACTCATTCTTGAACACAAAAAGAGTAGCCGAGGTCGGCCAAGGTTCCCGATGATTCGATGAACAACATGAAAACAGACTTTTTTTTTCACAAGCCAAACATGATCATCCCGCCATTATCGTCATCATCGGCACAATGGTAAACGAGACTCAGAATTAGTTGGTTTGCAAATATCATCATAGGTGGCTATCAAGCCGGCATCTCACCGAAAAACGCCCGCACATGCAATGCGCCGAACGACTAGCGCGCAGCCAGATGCGAGAAACCATTAACCAACAATCCTTTGCTTGCGCCCGGGCGACGAACGTTCTAATGACCTTGTATTCTTCCGTCCACGCCGCCGCGCCGCCGCCGCCGCACGACAAGCCGCCCTGCGCCACAAACTCTTGGACGGAGGTCACCTGGCCGCGAGATCCGCGAAGGAAATGGGAGGGGAGGGAATGGGGAGTGGGGAGGAGTACTATGGTAGGATTCTCACCTTGGGGGTGCCGAGGCGTGGAGCTCGGGTCGCCGCGGTTTCCTTCGCGGTAGGTTCCCGTCGCGCCGCCGCTGAGTCCTCCCTTCCCACCCGGGTAGGGGTCCGCCCCCGGGCCAAGACAAAGAGACCTCCATTCCCACGGTAGGGTTCCCGCCTGCGCCGCCGCGTGAGACCTACCATCCCACGCCTGGGTAGGGTTCTCCCCCTCGCGCCGCGTGGGGAGTCCTCCCCTTCCCACACCGGGTAGGGTTCGCCGCCGGCAAGGGAGACCTCCATTCCCACGCCGGGTAGGGTCTCGCCCGCGCCGCTGGAGACCTACCATCCCACGCCGGGTAGGGTTCGCGCCGCCGGGGAGACCCCGCTTCCTACCACGGGATTTGGGTGATTTTGGGAACCGGCGGGGGAAAACTCGTGGTCACTTGACCGTGGAGGAGCGAAATGAAATTTTGGCCAACGCGCCTCTACGCTTCTTTCCCGCTTCTTGAAAAGTTCAGCTTGGGTGCTCACTCTTCATCTTCACCGGTCAATCCGATTCATCCAATGGTGGAGAAAGAGTTGAGCTTGTTGGGCCTTGGGCCTATAGTTGAGAAAGGCTAGTTTTCGCATTGTACAAGTCTCCCGTAGAGTTGCATAAACTCTCTGCGTGAGATACGTGGATTTACGACTAAGGTTCACCAAAGACTTTCTCAAATGCAAAAAGTTCCTATATATGGAATGTAGATCCCGACGAATTCTATCAACCGTGTTCAAAAGTTTTTCACCGAGGCCGTTTAGTGCTCCGTTTGGCGAGGTTTGACCAAGTCAAACGTTGGTCAATTTGAAATCGGCGCCACGGGCGTTTTTGAAGCTCTAGATGGACCCAAATCGAAAAGTCATGAACACGTGTTTTGTAGGTCTCTTCAAGACCTACGCTCGGTATTGAGTCAAATTTTCGCCGAACTTCGACGCCTCGAATTTCGAATTTTCAAATTTTTGCGGCTCGGGACGAAGTTTTCGGGGGCCCTAGAGGCGGCCTCCGTTTGAAAAGTCATGAACACCTTGAAAGTTCATAACTCATCAAGATCTACATTCCGTATTTAGGTGACTTTTGCATCCGAGCAAGCGTTCGAAATCGTAGTTCAAAACCACTAGTCGCCCACAGAGTTGCATAAACTCTCCGTGTGAGATACGTGGATTTGCGACTAGGGTTCACCAGCACTTTCTCAAATGCAAAAAGTTCCTATATATGGAATGTAGATCCCGACGAGTTCTATCAACGTGTTCAAAAGTTTTTCACCGAGGTCATTTAGTACTCCGTTTGGCGAGGTTTGACCAAGTCAAACGTTGGTCAATTTGAAATCGAGGCCTTGAGACCCGTTTTGCTAAGCTCTAGATGGATCCAAATCGAAAAAAGTCATGAACACATGTTTTGTAGGTCTCTTCAAGACCTACGCTCGGGTATTAGAGTCAAATTTTCGTTTTCGAACTTCGACGCCTCGAATTTCGAATTTTCAAATTTTTATGCTCGGACGAAGTTTTGGGGCCCTAGACGGCCTCCGCTTGAAAAGTCATGAACACGGAAAGTTCATAACTTCGACGCCGCCGTTTTACAACGTTAAATTGGCCAAAAACTTGTCAACTACTTGACAAGACATGATAGATTCGTTTTGACACATATAAGTGAGCAACAATTTTGACATAGATTAATTACTCGTCCATACAAATACAAATAACATAGGTGGTTGTTCAACATACACAACCATAAGTTCAGCATCACGTGTTCATGCGTATATATTACATATAAGTGATAACAGCCCAAAAGGGCCTAGCAGAGAAGCATATTGGTTCAAGATCATTTCTTCTTCTTGCCAAGGCCAAAGATCATCCAACATCTTCAATAGGCTACCGCCTTGGCTTCGACCTCCGCCCGGATCCCGATCAAGCCGAGCCATCTCCTTCTTGTGCCGCCTCCTTCCCGACCAATTCGGTCGCCAGGTCGTCCACCTTCCAAGTGACCTTCATAATGCTCTCGCAGCCAGGTGTTGTCACTGGCGCCTTCGATGACGTTCATGAGTGCAGTTCGAGTCATCACAAATGGTGAAAAACATGAAGTGATTAATAAGTAATAATAAAGTATGAGGCCAATATATTTGATGACCGCCATGGACAAAATCAAGCGTGGAATGGATGAATAATAACATCATACATATTGATTATCACCGTTATACATCATACATATTGATTATCATCGTTATATTGAATAACATCATATATAGTGATCATATATAAAGATAATCTCCACTATTTACAATCGTACAACCATCATACATACCGACATGGAAAAATCAAGCGTAACAATAGATACAACCAACAAATTTGATGACTGACATGGACAAAATCAAGACCACAATTACGAATAAAGTATGCATCATTGGCCTGTTTCCACATTAATTAAGACCCTGAAAACAACATAGCAAGGACATTCTACTGAAATTATCATGGAATCAGCCTAGTCCCTACAATCTTGTACTTGTTGAGCCCATGTTCATAAACTAGTTTTCAGCGTTTGTGTTCAGCCCAGGTTTATATAGCATCAAGATTAGAATGTTCAACACCATTTCTTGACAAGACATGAATTTAGAAAATTCAGTGGAAAACAAAGTATCAAATTTGGAGTAAGTATGAGCCAATCTTGTACCTGTGATTCGAGGAGGACCTCGGAGCCGGAGGGTGGGTACTGGGCCGGACGGGCGGATTCTTTGTCGGAGCGTAAACAGCACACCGGTGACCCCTCGGTCGGAAGGTCTTACAGATTGGTTAGTCGCCGGCCGGCGTAGCGTGGACCGCACACCGTGATCATGGGGTCGCTCATCGCCGCCGAGGAGTCTCTTGGGTCGGGAACTTCACCTTCTTCGCAGGATGCGGCGTCGATGAAGAGGGCGCACCTTCCTCTTCTTCGCCTTAGGCGTGAAGAGGGCGTGGCCTTCTTCGACGAGCCCGCGGCGTAAGGCCCATGTGATCCTCCTCGACGCCACGGGGGCCGCCGGCAAAGGGCGCGCCTTCGACCCCGGGCGGGAAAAGGGCGGAGGGAGGGGCCCCTCCCGGGTCGTGTCGCCGGGCGTCTCGCCGCATGAGCGAAGAGGAAGCTCGACGACGGAGCGCGGGCGCGGGCGGGCGGCGTGTGAGAGGAAGAGGAAGGAGCGAGGTGGATCCGACGCGGTGAAGGGTTGACTGAGGGAAACACTTTGGAGCACCCTATTGTTAATAAGATGTTACATATACCAAAATAATCTAAACCATACACAAGTCCAAAGTGCGAGGCGAGTGGGTCAGTCGGATGCAACTAAGCCCGTAGACGTGAGGTCCTGGGTTCGATCCACACGCTCAAGACCGTGGCTAATGTTGACGGTCGTTAACTACATATTTTATACCGTCAACATTAGTATAAAACTACCAAAACACAATAGTAATAGGGCTTTGAGCTAACCATTTCCACAAGTTTTGGTACTTCACTTGTTTTGCAGGACAATGTTGGAAACATATACATTTTGGGCCAAAAGCAAAGGAAAACATATAAAGAATAACAAGGCCCTAAATGGATATAAGCAAAGCAAGGAGAAGAGAGGAGAAATGCCCACAAACATGAATATCAACATCTATACATAAGCCCAAGAAGTGGAAACCCAAATCCAACATGAAATGACATTGGGCCACATGACATGGGTTTAGTATTTTGGGCATAACTTCTTCATACGAACTCCGTTTTCAGTGCACCACCCGCCAAAACGGAGCTAACGACGAAACGGACGCGCACACAAAATTTCAGCCCAAACGGCCCAGGACAAGGTGCGCCCGCACCCAAATTGTGTCGGTTCGGGCCCAACTTTCTCTGGCGGTGCAATAAAGGTCCGAAAAGTGGTATGGCGGTATTGGTTGCCACGTTCACTGAACTTGGACGACAGGAGGAGGTCGGTTTGGTGCATTAATGGTGTAAATTATCACTTAGCCCCCTCCTCTCATCCTATAAGTAGGTGGCCTCTCTCCCTCTCACACAACACACCAAATCCATACACAACACAAGGAGGAGCCATAATGTAGAAGAGAGGAAGAAGCTCCCACTCCACTCCTATCTTATTTTTTCTTCCTCCTTCTTAGTTCTAATGGAGAGTGAGAGAGGGAAGGCTAGAAGAGGGCTTGGACTCTTCTCCATGGAGTCCCTGTACCCCCGGTGCATTGCGGACCCGGGTGGGTCGGAGTGCCGACTTTGCCGGCACCCGCCACGCTTGTACCTCTACAACCTTCTAATCATTTGGGTAAGAATGGTTGTGTCCCCTCTTCGGCTTATTACTCTTAAGCATATTATCTAGCTGTTATAGACTTGCGGGATTGATAGTCGTTCCTTCGGGCGGTACTCTAGAAGAAGTACCCGGGGACCGGGTAAGCCTTGTCGACACGCTAGAGTAATAATCACTAGTGTAGACATGGTGTCTAGACTAAGGGTTTTCTATCTTTTGTGGCGCATCCCACGGTTGAGGGGTAGGCGGCCGGGTTGTGACAGCCTTGTCCGTCCCTTGTAATCCCCCCACGCTCGGGTGTGGCGCAGTTGCAATTGCCGGACACCGTCCTTTGGGCGTGGCCGGTGCCCGAAGTGAGGACATAACAACCAAGTGATCTCTCGCTAGAGAGTTCGAGCCCATAAAGATACCTCACCACCCATAGTTATCCTAGGGTGACTCTGTTCGAGAGTAATCACACAACCGTTCCTCGTGGAAATACGATACCTGAATACTTCCGGGTGAAATGCTATAACGACAATTCCGCGGCGCTTTGCGGATTCTTCGCATACATTAAGAAACGCCAACAAGCATTTTCGCGGCGCCTTGTCGGGAACGGTAGTTGTAATTCTCTCTGAGCCTAGAGCACCCGTGTGTTGTATCCAAAAAAACACAAAAAATAGTTATTGATTTTTCATTTTCAAAATGAAGCCAACTATCCAAATTCAAAATCTTTCGCTTCTCAAAAGGGGGAGTTCACGGGGCCAAAATCTTTTTCAAAATCAAAATTTTCTTCCGGCCATGAACTCCACCCTAATTTAAAAAAAAAAAAAAGAAAAGAAAAAAAACTTTTGGTTCGGGCACTCCATCTCCGGTGACCATTTTGAAAATCTTTGTTGCCACCTACGAGATTTTGAGGAATTATGATCATGCCTCAAAGCATTCCCGCATGATCCAAGAAATTCACGTGTGGAATTTGTTTATGCTCTCCCTCATAGGGAAAGTAAAACAATAGTACACTATTGTCGTAGGAAGTTTGAATGGGGACCGAGAAGAACTCAAAGACAATTTTTTGTCTAGCATTCTTCCCCATCAAAGCCTACCAAGAACAACTCTCGATCTCAAGTAGGATAAGAAGGAGTCCATAGGTGCAGCCTAGGCCAGGTTTACAATGTTTATACATGTTGGCCTAGACTTGTCATTACCCGATAGTGTGCTTTTGCATATCTTTTGTTCGGTCCGACATAGATGCTGCCCCTATGCCTTGACATGACCGTTGGAGGGTCGTTTGCACGTAAAACCTACAACGGAACATAGGAAAACCCTTGAACACATCCTAAAGAAGCTTGCTTCTCCCCGTTGTAGAACCTATTCCCTCCACATTAAGGGCATATCAAGCATTGAGGAGCCCTCATCGGGCCGAGCCATTCCCCATACCGCCATTGGAACCGATCGTTGAGCCTCTCCCGAACCACGAACACCGAAGGAAGGAATGCTTCGTCCTTCCGGAGTTCATGATCAATTCAAGGATGATGACGTAACCTCGTAAAACCGAGGTGCGCTTTTAGACTTCCATATCTATCTCATCCTTGACTTCAATCTTCTCACCGGCTACCCTCTAGAAAAACCCTTTTTTCACGAAAAAACCTATAGAGGGGAGTCATGATGAGAAGTTGGGAAAGATTGCTTCCGCCTCTCACACCTAGACATCCTAAAAGGCGAAGCATCTTCCCAACCAAAACCCGTTCGAGGAGGCGATGTCTATAACTCTACTCGTTTCACCCAAGTTGTTTCCACATCCTAGTGAAACAAATCACCTGTCGCCTCACACGAACACAAGTCATGTCCCTCCGGCCAATAAAACATTGTTCCCGATAATGGTCAAGATTCAATGTTCGCCCTTCATGTCACATCTTTTGAGGATAAACCCTCATGTGCCATGGACATGCACGGGCGACAACTCTTGAGACCAAGTGAAAAATCTGTTGTTGAGCATAACAAGTTGTCAATTGAGACTTCCTACATGCTCATCTTTGGGTCTTCTTGAGTTTGTTTTGCTTCTAGTCGAAAGTGCTTCCACGAAGATCACAACCATCTCTTGGTTCTCTTTAAAACTTTTAAGAGAATGGTTGCAAGTCTCGTAGTAGCATGAAGACGCTAACCTTGCAAAGCCTTGAGCGTATTGCATGCTAACTTCTTAGTGGTGAAATTGGGAACTTCACCACCATCAGCTGCAGGATATTTTCCCACAGTCAAGCTTATGACCACAAAAAAGCACCGCCAGAGATACCCCTGGACTACCATAAAAAAAAGCAAAAAAAAGTCTTTCTCTCTTCTTATTAATTAAAGCAAGAACATATTATCAAGTTAGTATGCACCTTCGGGTATTCTTGTCGCTAACCATTTCAGGTGGAGATCGATTAAGAAGAACGAAGAGGCATGCGACGCTTCGAGAACATGAGGGCTACATCACCAAAAAAAAAGTTATGATGTTCATGGGTGATGGAACATGCTCAAGAGGAGACCGGACCTACACACTTGACTTTTATGCAAAAGTCTAAGTGTGGGGAAGATGGTGACAATCCCAAGTTCCATCCACCAAGGGATCATACAAAAAAAAATGAGGGTGAACAAAAGATGATGTCAGCCCTGCCTTGCTAAAAAAAAAAAAAAAAAAAAATTAAAGAAAAAGAGATGTAGAGAAAAGATTAAAAAAAGAGAGAGATAAAAAAAAAGAGAAGAGAGAAAGTGAAAAAAAAAGTGAGAGAGAAAAAAAAAAAAAAAAATGATGTTGTAAAAAAAAAAGAGAGAAAAAAAATGTTGTTAAAAAATATATAGTATTGAAAAAAAAAACAAGAGAGAGAGAGGAGTAGGTTGGCCCACATGGTCAAGAAACATATTAATGTGCTTTGCCTCGACTCCACCCTTCCTTGACTTAACACTTAAAAAGAAGGGCTCACCTCTCAATCTTTGCTACAATCATCAAGGCCCATGGCCCGCACACACATCATGTGTGTGTGTGTGTGGCCTAGCCTTGAGATACACTGGGCTGAGCCATCAAGCAAACCGCGGCAACAACATCAATGCTTCATCCATAAAAGTCGCCGGTATTTATACTGTGTATGCAAAGGTAACGTTCACCACCTCTTCACACATTTTCCTCTCCAAGGTTATACAAATTCAGGCTTCCTTTGCTATGTCATATGCTTGAAGTTTGGGTGTATTCACATGTGATCACATGAGTTGCATCCATAGATCTTTTTGAATTGAGCATGGTGCTTAGGTTAAAAAGATCTCCTTTAATCAAAATTCGACATGGTGTTAGATTTTGGTTATTGAACTTAGAGCTCTGTTGTCATAATCCTTGGGAGTATCTTATGCTGGAGATGAATCAAGGCTCTGCTTACACTGCTTTTTATTTTAGCCTTGCCTGAGTGATGCTTAGGTGAACGAAAAAAAAATATAAACAAATGAATAAAATCATAATAAAGGCTCCACGGTATCCTTGCCGATAGAGCCATGTGTGTGTTTTTGTTTTGTTCTCTTTGTTTAAAATAAAACAGGTACAAGAATAAGTGTGGGGAGATCTCTCAAGCATACAAGCACATCCATCCAAGATCTCCCCGACACAAATGCATGAACACCGAGTCACGATGGAGAAGGACGAAACAAACGACTACCATTAAACCCTTCCTCTTCAAACGGTGGTTTGTGCAACTCCCTCTCTCACATCCTCTAAAAGTTTTGAAGTCTGAAATTGAACAAATCAAAAAGACAAAACTTCTTGAAAAAAAAACTCCATCTCTGGTCTACCAATTGATTCATGGCATGCATACACTTTATTCCTCGCCAAAAACCATACTTTGATGAGCAACTACCTGTTAGGGACCCCATGTTCATCTAAACAATTGAGCTTTGAGATATGGTAGAATGACTTGATGCTTGCTCTCTTATGCAATGAGACTTGGTTTTATTTCAAAAATTCAAATAAAGCATGCTCCCTGGGTTTGACTTAGACAAATCCTACCAAAGCCCGAATAATGACATGAATATCCACTATAGCTACTTCCCCGCTATATTGAGTTTTGTCGCTCCGTGATCTGCGTTGAGAGAGGCTCATACTCCCAAGATGGAAAAACACGTATACCCACATATACACGCTGATTCTCACAATGAGGATTGCGCACAACATGCACCCCTACCATCCACAAAATAAATACTCCATCCAAGTTACACCATGATCATCTCCCATTATCGAGAAAAGTATCATGCAAAAAAGAGGATACAGCCATAGAGAAAAAAGAGATGAAAAATGGACACGTGTCCGAGGGCGAGTAGAGCCCACATCTCCAAAAAAAAAAAAAAAGAAAGAAAGAAAGAAGAAAGATAGAAGAAAAAAGTAGCCTGTATCTCTCCAAAAGCATACAAAAAAGAAGAAAGGAGAGATCATGAGTCAAGGAGTAACCACAAAAATACCAAAAAATATTTTCCACACACTTTTGCACATTTTGATCTAGGAGTATGGCACTTCCCTCCAATGATCCGAAGCTTGACCCGACAAAACATACAGAGGTACGTATGCAACACTCCACTCCAAAGATCCACAAAACCCTACAAAAAGATAGGATGAGTGAGAGCGAAGAGTGCTTTGGCAAGGAAACACAAATGAGTGACTATGTGAGAATCAACCATGGAGCATTGCTATTTTATCTTCAAAAAAAAATTCAAAAATCAACCAAGTCTTTTGCACATGAGTAGTAGCAAGGAGATAGGAATTCATGTCATTCCATTGCTCAATTCTTCATGATAACTTGGTAGCCACTTTTGAATGCTCACAAAGCAGTGTGAGGCCTGGAATAACTTGTATGCGTGTCTACATCTTGGAGATTGAACCACTTTAGTCCCTAAGCCTTCACTCGAGGACGAGCAAATGACTAAGTGTGGGGGAGTTTGTTGACGGTCGTTAACTACATATTTTATACCGTCAACATTAGTATAAAACTACCAAAACACAATAGTAATAGGGCTTTGAGCTAACCATTTCCACAAGTTTTGGTACTTCACTTGTTTTGCAGGACAATGTTGGAAACATATACATTTTGGGCCAAAAGCAAAGAAAAACATATAAAGAATAACAAGGCCCTAAATGGATATAAGCAAAGCAAGGAGAAGAGAGGAGAAATGCCCACAAACATGAATATCAACATCTATACATAAGCCCAAGAAGTGGAAACCCAAATCCAACATGAAATGACATTGGGCCACATGACATGGGTTTAGTATTTTGGGCATAACTTCTTCATACGAACTCCGTTTTCAGTGCACCACCCGCCAAAACGGAGCTAACGATTTAAACGGACGCGCACACAAAAAATTTCAGCCCAAACGGCCCAGGACAAGGTGCGCCCGCACCTTGGGGTGCGCCCGCACCCAAATTGTGTCGGTTCGGGCCCAACTTTCTCCGGGCGGTGCAATAAAGGTCCGAAAAAGTGGTATGGCGGTATTGGTTGCCACGCTCACTCGAACTTGGACGACAGGAGGAGGTCGGTTTGGTGCATTAATGGTGTAAATTATCACTTAGCCCCCTCCTCTCATCCTATAAGTAGGTGGCCTCTCTCCCTCTCACACAACACACCAAATCCATACACAACACAAGGAGGAGCCACAATGTAGAAGAGAGGAAGAAGCTCCCACTCCACTCCTATCTTATTTTTTCTTCCTCCTTCTTAGTTCTAATGGAGAGTGAGAGAGGGAAGGCTCCATGGAGTCCCGGTGTACCCCCGGTGCATTGTGGACCTCGGGTGGTCGGATCTGCCGACTTGTCGGGTACCCGCCACGCTTGTACCTCTACAACCTTCTAATCATTTGGGTAAGAATGGTTGTGTCCCTCTTCGCTTATTACTCTTAAGCATATTATCTAGCTGTTATAGACTTGCGGGATTGATAGTCGCTCCTTCGGGCGGTACTCTAGAAGAAGGACCCGGGACGGGTAAGCCTTGTCGACACGCTAGAGTAATAATCACTAGTGTAGACATGGTGTCTAGACTAAGGGTTTTCTATCTTTTGTGGCGCATCCCACGGTTGAGGGGGTAGGCGGCCGGGTTGTGACAAATTTTTTGTCCGTCCCTTGTAATCCCCCCCACGTTCGGATGTGGCGCAAGGCAATTGCCGGACACCGTCCTTTGGGCGTGGGCCGGTGCCGAAGTGAGGACATAATGACCAAGTGATCTCGCTAGAGAGTTCGAGCCCATAAAGATACCTCACCACCCATAGTTATCCTAGGGTGACTCGTTCAGAGAGTAATCACACAACCGTTCCTCGTGGAAATACTATACCCTCGAATACTTAGGGTGAAATGCTATAACGACAATTCCGCGGCGCTTGCGGATTCTTCCTCGCATACGTTAAGAAACGCCAACAGCTAACTTTTTTTATAAATATTATGTGACTGTCCGCCAATGTCACAAAAAGCATAAAATGTCGCCACGAAATCCTATCATCGGCTTGGGTCGCCAGTAGGGCTATCACATTCTCGTGACAAAAGCAAACTGAAGCGTCATATATAGTGCACTCTTATGAGACGACCAAATGTCTTCCGTCACAAATAGTGATGGTGCCTGTAATTTTGTGACGACATCGAGGTTTTCGCCATATTATGGTACATTATATGACGATTTTTAGGCCCCGCCACGAGGTCATTTTGTCATAAAAAATCGGTATTCTTGTAGTGGTTAGAAAGGCACAATCACCTCTCACAGATGTCTCATTTTACACATCTCATAGTACATATTTATAGCTAAATTAAAACTGAAATAAGGGCATAAAATGAATATTTATGTAGAACTAGGGGCTTTACTAACAATTTCCACAAGTTTGGTGAATTATATATTTTTCGGGATTAACAGTAAAAGCCCGAGTTTGCACCCCATACGATGAAGGACGTGACCCTGAAGTAACCTAACTTGAAACCCACGTAAGAAGACCCTAGAAGACTCCAGAAGACACCAGGAAAAGGGCTGGGCCCACCTGTCAGGGACAGGCCGTGGCCGCCCTGTGGGGCCCCCCTGTCAGCCTCTCGTCCAAGGTCGGTTCATAACCACCATTGAGGATCAATCCTATCCATCTATCAAGGTCGGTTTCATCCAAGGGCTACGGTTCATCGACCCCGGCTATATAAGCATGCCCCCTAACCCTAGCCAGGGCAATGATGGTTCATTAGTTCATTACTCCATCAGCTCAACCCTGATCAACAGCCTATGCCCTAGCTTCCAATTAGAAGAGCTCTAGATCTACTTGAGAGAGAACATTATCAAGTTGAGAGACTAGTTTCATAGTTCCCACGAGAGAAACTAGACCTAGTCTTGTTTGAAGAATAGAGATTGAGTGGAAGGAGAAGTTAAGGGGAAGCTCAACCCGTCGGTGTCTCCTCTTCGCTTGTACCTCACGGGATCAAGTCTCCATTGGAGCTTGTTCCTAAGACAACTTCGGTGGATCAACTTCATATTTGAGTAAGTAAACTTGTTTATATTATTCTTGTGGTTTGCGATTCTTTTAGAGTACTTCATTGTAACACCCGGCCCAATTTGGAGGTGGCCCAGTAGGAGCCTATGAGTGCAGAGTGCACATGTTTAGTACCACCTTGCTGGTTAAGCAAGGGTAGAGCCAACTTATAAGCCTTTGCCTTCCAGCCATGTCACCTTCGGGTTAACCCTTTTACACGAAGCGAGGACGAAAGTGTAAGAGTGGTGCTATGTGTACGCATGCACGCGCCTCGGAAGGGGCCGCGGCGGTGCGGCTTTGGAGGGCGGGGTGTCATAAATGGTATCAAAGCCGACCCTTTGCGGTTTCACGGGCTGGTGTAGTCGCAGCTTGTTCGGGCATGGGGTACATGTGCCGACACGGATGCTGAGACGTGGCCAAGAGGGGAGGTCCCGTTAAGTTGGCGCCGACGAGGACGCCGAGTCCTTGGGGGGGATTGTATGTAACACCCGGCCCAATTTGGAGGTGGCCCCAGTAAGGGCCTATGAGTGCAGAGTGCACATGTTTAGTACCACCTTCCTGGTTAAGCAAGGGTGGAGCCAACTTATAAGCCTTTGCCTTCCAGCCATGTCACCTTCGGGTTAACCCTTTTACACAAAGCGAGGACGAAAGTGTAAGCAGGGTGCTATGTGTACGCATGCACGAATTCTAAGGGTCGTGCGGGTGCGGTTTGGAGGGCGGGGTGTCACATTCAATTCTTGTCGCTCTTGGATTCAGGTTGCTACCCCTAGTGTGAGCATGGTGCTTAGACTAGATAGCTCGTACATACACCCTACCTTCCGGATTGTGGTAACTAACGTAGGTGACTTATAGCTACGTTAATTCTTCATACTCCACCTCCCGTTGGATAGGCCTCGGTAGAACCTTTTGCTTGGGTTTGCACTCTTTGCTAGTGTCATTCTCCTTGAATAATGTTCCCATAAGAAATATTCACAAGCCCTATAAGGATATCAACTAGACAACCAGAGTCGTCTTCTTAAGATTTATTAGCTTCCTTCCTAGGTAAGATTCTCATGCCTTAGTTATATCTTCACTATTCGTAAATCTTTCTTCTTGTGGATTCGATATTTAAAACCCATCTCCCGAGTGAAGTGCTCACCTTAGGTATCCGTGCGCGCTTGTGGATTATACAAATTATAAATATTTTTGTGGGGTCTTTTTTACCAACAAGCATTTTTGGCGCCGTTGCCGGGGAGAACGGTTGCTTAAGAAAACATGAGTATAACTAAGTCTTGTAAACTATCGTAGTGTAGAATTTATCTTTTTCCTTTCTTTTATATTTTATCTTTTTTCCTACTGTCCAAATGAATATCACCCCTCTTTACAAATACATGGCACCCATGGAACACTCTCGTAGGCCTTTGCCATCATCTAAACCAATCAATCTTTGAAACCTATGAGTTCCGTCCTAGGTTAATAGAGATGGTCCAAAATCACATTCTCAGGTGCAATAGACGAAAACCCTTATCACCATCTCCGGACCTTCGAAGAAACATGTGACTACCTTCATATAAAAGGCATGTCTAATGAAACTATCCGCTAGAAGCTCTTTCCATTCTCTTTGAAAGGGAATGCTCGCCCGATGGTACGACACGAACAAGGAGAAGATGGAAGGCATCGGGGAAAGTTACTCGCTGAATTTTGTGTAGATTTCTACCCCATGTCCAAAGTAGTCGACTTGGGCTCTCGATCCTATCCTCTAAACAAAAGGATCATGAATCTTTGAGTGCCTTCGGGAACGTTTTGAACTTCTTTCCAAATCCGGACCTAACTTAGCCATGCCGGATTTGGTTTTTACTTCAACATTTTTATGTTGGTCCGAAAAGAATATCGTAAAAGAATTGAATACCTCACGCAAATTGATCTATTATCCATCTCACACCTATAGAAGCTAGAAAAATCTGAACCATAATTGCGGAGAATAATAAAGATCCCATTGTAGAGAACTCCTTAGAAAAAGAAGAAAAAGAAGAAGGATTAGTTGAATACGATTTCATACCAAACTCATTACAACCTTTAGCCAATCCACCGGCTAATCCAGAACCATCGAGTCATCGAAACGGAGGACACTCCAATATCTAATTTCCTACTTGATATCGTGGTTGATTTATTTTTCGATTATGGAGATACCTCGAAATATAAAAACCGAAAAAGATACCTCAAAAGGCTAAACATTCACCTATAGACCTTTTCGACAAAATACTTTTCCAAAGGACCACTAAAGAGCTTGTTTCAATCGTAAGTAGCGAATGTTAGAAGAATCGAGCTTTCCTCCGATGTAGTCGTTTGGATTCACCTTCTATACCTATTCATTGCCAAATTCATAAAGACTCTTTCGACGCCCTTTACAATCCGGTTGTTGGGATAAATATCATGGCATTATCTTTTTGCTCATGAACTTCTTAGAAACATGCCATTAAGTCCCACAAACAAATTGCTACAAAGCACTTCAGACAAATTGTCCAAAGTTCGGGAATTCTTTATGTTTTACCAATCCATGTTAAAGGTACCATGGTACACTTAAGCTTTCATATCTTTGATATCATGGACTTTGATGTGTTGATAGGACAACCCATTGAAAGGCTTATTTTAGAAGGACAAACAGGAGAATTAGGTATACGCTTAGGTAAGGGATTAAAACTCTCATTGCCTATTGCCAAGCCATTAATTCAAAAACAGAATCTTGTCGAGAACCGAGATCCTATGGAAGAAATTAAGGAGGCATCGTGAGAACATTTTGTAGAATCCGGTTACGAGGATTATACTTGAATTCTTCGTTGAAGAAGAAGATGATAATCCCACCACAATAGAACCTTTAAATGAATTTGAAAATCCTCCTAGACCTCCAATAGAGCTTAAACCTCTACCACCTGTTCTTACATATGCTTTCCTCCATAATGATTCTGAGTCCCCTGTGATTATAAGCAATAAACTCACTCCGGAGGAGACTCTTAGATTGATAACCGTCTTAGAACATCATCGATCGGTCTTTGGCTATTCACTTTCGAAGACCTCAAAGGAATCAATCCTCGCTCTTTGCACTCATCGTATTCCAACAGATCCCGATATTACACCTTCTAGAGAACCCCAACGTAGACTTAACAATGCGATGAAAGAGGTAGAAAAGAAAGAGGTGCTAAAATTATTACACTATTTGGGATTATTTATCCCATTGCCACATAGCGAGTGGGTAAGCCCCCGTGCAAGTTGTGCCTAAAAAAAAGGGAGGCATGACAATTGTTAAAAATGATAAAAATGAATTAATCCCTCAAAGAACAATCCACGGGATGGCGAATGTGCATAGATTATAGAAAATTAAACAAGGCTACAAGAAAAGATCATTTTCCATTACCTTTCATTGATGAGATGTTAGAGCAATTGGCAAACCACTCTTTCTTTTGCTTTCTTGATGGTTATTCTGGTTATCACCAAATCCCAATCCATCCCAATGATCAAAGCAAAACCACTTTTACATGCGCATATGGAACTTATGCTTATAGAAGAATGTCTTTTGGGTTATGTAATGCTCCAACTTCTTTTCAAAGATGCATGATGTCTATATTTTTGATATGATTGAAGAGATTGTGGAAGTTTTTATGGATAATTTTTCGTATATGGAAAAACTTTTGATGATTGTCTTAAAAACTTAGATATGGTTTTTGCAAAGATGTGAAGAAAATCACTTAGTCCTTAATTGGGAAAAATGTCATTTTATAGTTAGAGAAGGAATAGTGCTTGGACACCTAGTGTCAGAAAGGTGAATAGAGGTAGACAAAGCTAAAATTGAAGTAGTAGAACAATTGCCTCCCCTATAAATGTCAAGGGATTAGAAGTTTTCTTGGTCATGCTTTGGTTTTTATCGTAGATTTATAAAAGATTTTTCACATATTGCTAGACCACTCACCAGTTTATTAGCCAAGGATGTCCCTTTTTAATTTGATGATGCTTGTTTAAAAGCTTTTGAAACCTTGAAAAAAGGCCCTCATTTCTCGCACCTACCATTCAACCCCCGATTGGTCTTTACCTTTTGAAATCATGTGTAATGCCGGCGATTATCTTTGTGGGGGGCAGTGTTAGGGCAAACTAAAGATAGAAAGCATCATGCCATTGCATATGCCGTAAAATTTTGATGGGCCACAGCTTAATTACGCTACCACTGAAAAAGAATTGCTAGTCGTTGTTTATGCCATTGATAAATTCAGATCTTACTTGGTAGGAGCAAAAGTGATTGTTTATACCGATCATCTTTGCTTTGAAATACTTGCTCACCAAGAAAGATGCTAAACCTTGTTTAATACACTACTACAGAATTGTCCATCACCGCCGGGCTCAAACCCCCTTCCTTTGCCGAAAACTGAACCGAAGCAGAACCATAGCGTAGTGATGTGGGGTTCGAAACACTACCGGGTCAAAACACCGGCGGTGATTTGAGACAACACCGCCGGGTGTCAATACGAATCTTACAGAATTACTTCAAATAACACTACCGGTTTGCAACGGAACCGGTAGTGTTGAGGAACAAAACACTTTCGGGCCGTGTATCAAACCGGCAAGTACCATAGTAACGAACACGCCGCCTGCGGTCAACCGACGAGAGATGTTTACGATCACACCGCAGGTTGTACATTTCAACCGAAAGTGTTTGTTATGCCAACACCGCCGGGTTGTTTTGAAACCTACGGTGTTGTAGACGGTGGCACTACCGTTTTTTGGACGTCCAAGCGGTGATTGCTATGCTTGCGGTGCCGGTTTGTAATAGCCGGCAAAGCATTAGAAAATAAGAATGACCGTAATTACAAAGAACGTATAATGTCGGGTTTATCAACAAACCATTATCATAATCACATGTCCACATCATAGGGTCTTGGTCAGCAGCCAAGTAGTGTAATAGTTACAATAGCTCACAAGTTTAGAGGGTCTTGGTCGCAGACCAAGACATCGAGTAGCTCACATGTTCGGATATCTCACAACATCAATGTTGGTATTTGCTAAGCCCACGGATATATTTATAATTTGTATAATCCATAGCGCCACGGATACGGTGAGCACTTCACCGGGACGGGGGTTTAAATATCGAATCCACAGGGAAACAGGTGAGGGAGACTATGATCTAATCTTAACCCGGAGTTGTACAAAACTTAAGAAGGTTGAGGGTATAGAGAGGTTTACTAAGATAGCTAAATCTTATCTTGGTAAGTGATGTTGATAGTATTCTTATGGGGATGTACTCAAAGGAAAGTAAGGCCGAAACTTACGATTCTCCCAAGAACTTGTTCCTACTTAGTCCTATCAAACGGGATGTGAAATCCAAAGGAATCAATGGTACTTGTCACTACCACGAACTACCACGCTCCGAAAGGTAGGGTGTATCTACGAGATACCCGAGCCTAAGCACCACGCTTACACTACGAATATTACCTTAACCTAATGCATTAGATTAAAGTACTCAAAAAGAGAGACTCATAAACCAATAAGAATAAATATAAACAATATAACTTACTAAAAGAAGAAGTAGATTACCAGAGTAACTCCAAATCTAGATTAACTTCCACCGAGGTACAAGTATGGAGATAGCACCGACAGGCCGGCACTTCCTCCGATTCCTTTCCTCTCTCTATCTCTCTTGTTCTAAAGATTAGAACTAATGAGTTCTAATCCTCTTATACTAACTCTTCTAATTGTAGTTCTAATCTGCTTCTAATTACATTCTAATTCACTAATCCCTTAGAGAGAGATGATCCTTACAAGGGACCCTCTACAACTGAGAGATAATGAGATAGAATGAATTGATAATGAATTAGGGTTTATCCCTGGGGTCAGGGGGTCTTCTTATATAGGCCTTGGCGATGAACATGAACCCTTGGATCAAGCCGACCTTGGCAACGGTGTAGATACAACCTCAAAGTCGGTTACAAACCGACATAAAAAGATGAACCTGATTGGGCATAACTGCCAGGCGGCCGGCACAAAATTGCCTGGCGGCCGCCGGTAATTGTCTACACAAGTAATATTTAGTTCAATAACTAGACTAGACTCCATGTCTAATTCAATTAAGGAAGGCGTTCTAACCTAAGCACCATGCTTAATTTAAAAAGCCTTTGAAAAACATGCTATTTATACAATAGCAACATTCCCAAACCAAAGCATACTATGGTAGATAAAGGGTAGCATGAAGGCATTATAGAGATTAGCTCAAACAGAGAGATGAAAAGCATGACAGTTGTTTTAGTAAATTGAGCATGTCTCAAAGGTAGAAGCAACCAAGATAGTGTAGCAACATGATAAGGAAATATTTCTATGCATGTGATTTCATGTTGCATAATGATTGATTGGAAATACCTTACATTGTCATCCTTCGCTCTTCTTGCTCTAGACACGAAATGGTTAGCGACAAGAATACCGAAGGAATATTTCCTCATTTATATATATCTCTATGCTTATTTCACAATGGTACTATAGCAATAAAGTAACACTCATGTTATTTCTCAAGAAGTGCTTGTTTAAGGACAACAAGCTTGTCCTTGGGAAACCTATTGAATTTATGATTCATGATGATGAAGTGGCTTCCCTTCCAACATCAATCTACCTCAAGATTTTATGCCAACGAGATCTAGAATATTTATTATAGATGTATGCATCTACAACCACCCTTTCAAAATCTATAGGAGGAGAAAGAATGAGGGGGTTGAAGATCTCATGTGGGATAGTGATAGAGAGACTAGGTGATTTAGGAAGGTGATCATGTGAACATGGGCTAGATAAAGTGTCTATGAAGCAGCTCTCATACTCACTGATGTTGTCCTCCTTCTCAAACTCCAAGGTTAATTCATCATGGCTTTCTAAAGAATCCCCTAGGTTTGTGTCTCTCAGGCTGATAGTGTCTAAGATGTCATCCATACAATCAATGGCCGTGGCACATAAGTCATTAACATTCTCAAGCCATTGTTGTGGGTCTTCTTGGTGGTCTTGATGATTCCTATGCTTAGGTTGTTGTGGTGAATTTCTAGGATCATCATGTGTTTCAAAGAAGGAAGCATATGTGGACTCATCGGGGGCAAGGATGGATTTAGAGATGGGTTCGAATAAATCATCTTGTCTAGGCATAGAAGGAAAGAAGATAAGATTGTCTTCTAGATAGCTTTGCTCTCCTTCTATGGCAAGATCAGAAATGTCATCCTTGGGTTCTTCCCAATGTCTTTTGAAAGAATAAGCATATTCAAATAGAGACTTCTCCTTAAAAGAATCCAAATTATAATCACTTGGAGATCTCTTATAAACACTTTCAATAAGAGACATCTCAGAAGAATCTGAGTTGTGGTCAATTAGAGGTCTCTTGTCCGGATAAGAATTTATTGTTCTCCCAAAATCACTAAGGGTGGGTTTATAGGATCTTCCAAAGGTGGAATTTCTTCTTCCTTTGGGGGATTTTTGGGATGATGATGGTTCGGGATGGATAGCTAGGTCTTGAGTTTGGAATTGTTGTGAATTAGCTATCGTGGTTTCCTCTCCTTGATCGGAGGGTAATTCTTCATTTTTTAGGGGGAAAAATTCTAGTGGGGGGTGGCGTATCCGCAACATCTGCCAATGAGATCTCTTGCTTCTATAGCAGGCAGAGAAAGGAATGCGCCTCCCGAAGCTGCACTAAGGTCCCTTGCATCTTTCTTATTAAGACCCAGATAATAATGTTGAAGAAGGATTGGATCCGGAATACCAGGATTTGGGCCAATGTTGATAAGGTCATTAAAACGATCCCATGATGCTTTAAGAGACTCTTCTTTATTTTGTTTAAAAGTTAAAAGTTCTATATGAATACGGGCCACTCGGAGGTGGGAAAGAAATATGTACAAAATTTGGACACTAATGTTCCCCAATCTCCATTCACTCTCTCTACGTTTAAGTAATACCACTATTTAGCTTTTCCCGTTAAAGAGAACGGAAAGAACTTCCAAAGCGTAAGGTATTATCGGATATGCCTTCCATACGAAAAAGCATCCCATAATTTCCTCAAACTTTCGTAGGGTGTGAGTGTGGGTTGGCCTCACCTTCTCCCGAGAAGGCGAGTTCTGAACCATTCTTATATAACCCAAGCGTAGCTCATAGGACTTTGCTAGGATAGGCTCACGAAGATTCTCGTTGCCTAAAGCTTTTTGCTTGAGGGTATAAGATATTTATAGATAGGCGTGGAATTCATAATGAAAAAGAAAAAGAAAAGAATAGATGAGTTAAAAAGATAAAAGAATAAAAAGAAAAGAATATGATACAAGGATAAGGTAGATTCAAAGGCAACTCAAAGAATCCGTTTCCTCAAGAATGGCGCCTTTAAATGCTTGTTGGTATTTGCTAAGCCCACGTAAATATTTATAATTTGTATAATCCATAGTTTACGGATACCGGTGAGCACTTCACGGGGAGAGGGTTTAAATATCGAATCCACAGGGGAAACAGGTGAGGGAGACTATGATCTAATCTTAACTTGGGAGTAGTACAAGACTTAAGAAGGTTGAGGGTATAGAGAGGTTTACTAAGATAGCTAAATCTTATCTTGGTAAGTGATGTTGATAGTATTCTTATGGGGATGTACTCAAAGGAAAGTAAGGCCAAAACTTACGATTCCCCCAGTAACTTCTTCCTACTTAGTCCTATCCAACGGGATGTGGAATCCAAAGGAATCAATGGTACTGTCACTACCACGAACTACCACGCTCCAGGAAGGTAGGGTGTATCTACGAGATACCCGAGCCTAAGCACCACGCTTACACTACTTTTAATATTACCTTAACCTAATGCATTAGATTAAAGTACTCAAAAAGACTCATAGACTAATAAGAATAAATATAAACAATATAACTTACTAAAAGAAGAAGTAGATTACCGAGTAACTCCAAATGTAGATTAACTTCCACCGAGGTACAAGTATGGAGATAGCACCAGGCAGTAAGCACTTCCTCCGATTCCTTCCCTCTCTCTATCTCTCTTGTTCTAAAGATTAGAACTAATGAGTTCTAATCCTCTTATACTAACTCTTCTATTTGTAGTTCTAATCTGCTTCTAATTACATTCTAATTCACTAGTCCCTTAGAGAGAGATGATCCTTACAAGGGACCCCTCTACAACCGAGAGATAATGAGATAGAATGAATTGATAATGAATTAGGGTTTAGCCCCGGGGTCGAGGGGTCTTCTTATATAGGCCTTGGCGATGAGCGTGAACCCTTGGATCAAACCGACCTTGGCAACGGTGTAGATACAACCTCAAAGTCGGTTACAAACCGACATAAAAAGATGAACCCGATTGGGCATAACTGCTTTGGGCGGCAAGCAAAATTTGCCGGGCGGCCGCCGGTAATTGCCTCCTCTCAGCCTCTCGTCTCTTCCGGGTGTCCTCGGTATCTTCTAGAATGTTTTAGTCCACTTTTCGGGTTGAGTTACTTCACGGTCAAGTCTTGTCATTGTATGAGATGTATATTAGGAAGTTTCTCCATTCTTCTCTGCATTTTTTTACGTTAAGTCCACGAAAATGTATAAATCACCAAAGCTCGTGGAATTATGTTAGTTAAACCCCTAGACTTATGTTGATATTCATTTTAAGCCTTTATTTCATGTTAGTTGACTAGTAATTTTATGCTATAACAGGTGTCAACAATCAACAACAAACTACAGTAGTCTCTTGATAAGTTGTGGTGTATTTTGGTGCTTAAACAACCTAGCCTTTGCAATGGAAAATCGCCCCGATTTTGAAAGATTACCTCATCTATGATGAATTTGGCGACTCCTCTTGCAAAGGCGCAATCTCCAACGGTAGGATATTGTTGGACTTGAGTTTCTTGTTGTCATTCAGAAAATATATATGAATCAGTAGATTAGTTTATTGAGTTATTGAAAAAAACCCAATGAATTGGGGAGTATACACACAGTTTTGTCTTGTTTTTTCGTTTGCCCGCGGAGGAATTTAAACATCGCCCACATTGCATAGAAACCGCACTGATCGTTCGCCGGTGGCTGATCTAACCGAGGCACAATATTTTCCCCCATTTTTTCAACCTTGAATGGGACATATGAAGCCCCGAGTCTTGCTTCACGGACACTGAGCCACATTAAAAAGAGTGAAAAGGGAAAAAATTAGAATGCAATATGATGATATCAAGTTCAGATTAGTGGTCTAAAGACCTAACAAAAGGGCCTATATAGAGAGAGTTGAGCTTCTACTGTGGGTTAGAAAAGTAGTAGTAGTAGAATCTAGTTAGAATTCAATTGTACCAGTCTCACAAGCATCAAATGTATATTGTGGGTTAGAAAAGTAGTAGTAGTAGAATCTAGCTACAATACAATTGTACTAGTCTCACAAGCATCAAATATATACTGTGGGTTAGAAAATAGTGAGCAACTAACTTGCATCACACACGTGATGTCAAAATTAATTTGTTATTAGGGTCACTTACCTGTTCAGCATCTTTACTAGTGGTTCCAGAAGAGAAAGTGGTTTATCCTTTGAGTCCCACACCAAGATTTCATTGCGTTGAAGATTGACAACAACGAAGACAAAATGCTCATTTGCAATCACAAATTCCTAATTATCGAATCATCTTAATGAGAAAGATGTGTACATATGAATTAAAAGCGGTGAACACATACTCGATGTTGTGGGCTAGTAAGATTTTGTTTTCCCGAGGAACACAAATTCATCAATAACATCCTTCAAATCTTGCTTCGCTTGTTAGGGTCTTCTCCGTTTAGTCCTCTGACGCTGACTTCAGAGACTTTGGTGGGTTCGAAGAAGCCATACTTTGTGAACACGTTGATGGCTTCACAATATTGTGAGATATCCCTGCATAAAACCATGGGTAATGCTCAAAACTGAACAATTTGTGATTTGGATAGTAGTTAATTGCATTGCCATGCGAGTCGTACTTACATCGTCCACGGCGTCAAGATTTGTGTGTCGAGGGCGCGTTGTTGGTATATTTGGAACAAGGTCTCCCATCCAACAAATAGCTTTTTTGTTCTTCTCGATAATGAAAAACATGACTTTGTAGGGACGATAACCTGAATTCCATCCAAAATTGGATCCCTTGTTTCAGCTAGGTAATAGTCATGCAATTTACGCAAGGCTGGGGTCAAGTTCATCACCAGCTCATCCTCAACCAAATTACGTCCCTTTACAAACTGCATTGCCATTGGTAGGGGAATGGGATCCTCTTGGGCATAATACATTTTCGCAAAGCATGTTCAATACTCATGTTTTTCTCATTAGCAAGCTTCTCTATCTTCTTCTAGACTTCTTCCATTTTTTCTTACGGTGTCGGAACTCGACGCCGATCCATTTGGTTGCCGCGTTTTTCCAAAAATGAGGCAATTAAATTGACCAATGTATTGTATGCTGCCTTCTGGGGGGTCGGAAATTTTCATTTTTTTGGACTTCTGAACAGAATCCATCGGCCTTCTGTTGGTATGACAGGGTTGGTTCACAGAGGTATCCTTTCCCTTTGCCTTTGATCTTGTCATTGGTGCTACTTGAGGAGGAGGATCCTACTTTGGCGGGGCTGATGAAGAATGAGGAGGGTTATGATGTTTAGGGGGTAATGAAGAGGAAGGATGAATCTCTGTCTTCTTTGGGGATCTTTGGCACGGGGGTTCTATCGGGATTAGTATCATGGGAGGGATTAGACTCACGGTCCTCCTCATCGTCCGATGACAACTCATTTTGTCCAATTTTTTAATGTAGCGCTTTGCGCAAAAAACTTTTCTTTGGTGGATGTTACGATCAAGTTTGGGCCTGTCTTCCACCGCGGGGTGCTCAATGACTATCTTGTTATACTTCTTATCAAGTATGGTATCAATGCCGACGCGAGCATACCCCCGTGGAATTGGTTGGCCATTGGCGACCCCATCTTGATTGGTCGGCCCGGGCCGGCCGACTACCACCTTGTCTTTCGATCCATTGTTTTAACGTACAACTTGAAATTGATAGGTTCTTTGATGTTGTCCACCGCATGAGGCGCATTCATATCTTTCTCGGGCGGGGCCGATCCCGGTACCGCCGCGCCCTTGTGATGAAGGCTCGAGGGGCATCATTAGGGTCTTGTAGTCTTTGCTTGTCTTTGAGACAAAAGTTGCTCGACTCGACATCCACCATCCTTTCGGGCGTCTATCAAACTCTTCGCGGCCTCACGTACACTAACCGGTCTCCCGGCGCCCGATATACTCGAGAGTAGTCCGACAATGCTAGTTTCAAGGAACAACATCGGCTCCTCTAGTGTGACTAGGGTGCTCCTGGTTTCCGAGTGCTTGGGTGAGCACGTCATTCTCCCTCCTAGAAGCGCGAGACCCTTTCTTCACCTCCTCAGTTACTTTAGAGATCTTCTTGACGAGGTTTTTCATGGGTTGATTTTCAGTGCTAAAGCTCCCGTCTTCTGCAGAGTGGCGTACGTTCCTCGCCATACAGTATAATATTGATCTTGTCTCCCAATCTTCAGTGTCAACCTTTAAACCTTGAGCGTGGCGTCTCTCCATCTCATCCAGTTCTAATTGAAAATCCGCCATCTTTTGGGCATAGCCACGAGAGCCGAGACGATGAGGATTTTCGTTTTTCAGTGAGTTCTGCTTGTTCTTCATGCTCACTTGTATGAACTCATCGCTTAGCCTGTCTTCCTTGAATTCCTCCCAGTAGATCCTCTGTGAGGTGTACTCTCCTCCATCCCAATTTGGCTCTTTACCTTGGAGCACAAACTTTTTATACAGCTCCCCCTTGAAAGTCGTGAAGCATCTACACATGGTTTCATAAGTTTTTTTTCTGTACCAATTCCGTGTCACAACCCTTTTGGAAGGAGAAATAATCTTTTAACAAGAGCCATACAAGCTTCTTCGTAGCCTCAGGAACCCTCCATTGATCTGTTTCCTTCCTAGTCCACTTCCTGTACTTAATTGGGATTTTGTCCCTTACAAGTACCCCCAAGACACTAGAGTATTTGGACACAGCTGTTGGGGGTGCGGCTGGTTCCCCGTACTCATCCACCTCAGTGATTACATAGGTTGTATTCATCTCAGGAAGCCTTGTTTTGCCTCGCTTGGTTCTGGGCTTCTTGCTTACTGAACCTTCCGGCTCTTTGGGGACTACACTCGCCTCCTTTACGCAAAATAGTACCAAGCAAGATATGACTCTCAATTAACTATGCGTGTGTATGGCAACCTAGCTAGTCACATGAATCCGACACATTACACGGTCACCTAGGTCACATTGATCCGGTTGCAAAGACGCCGCTAAGGCTCCAAACCGGTTCCTCATTCGCAGCTTCGCGGTTGCCGGTGATGCGGCTCTCCCGCCCTGGGTTATCGGCCGATTCTATTTGAACTTGTCGACGGACTAACTGCGAGGACGAACCATGGTCGTGAGAACCGTGTTCACGATTGGTACAAATGTTGTAGAAAAACAAAATAACAAGTTGCTGCCCCATCTAACACACATTTGAGCAAACGAGGTTGGGGAAATGGCGTCGCACTCACCTTGGGACGAGATGGGCGGAGATGCGGGCGTGGAGGTGGAGGGGCACGCGTTCGGCCGGCGTCGCGGGCGAGAATGGCACGAGGGCAGCCGGCGGGGAGATGGAATATGACGAAGAATGGAGGGCTGTGCTACACCTAAGAGGGAGGGTGCAGTTATCATCGGTGGCATTCTATCGAACACGTAAGGGGTAGTGAGAGAGAGCACCTAGGGAGGGTGGGAGAAAGCCGCTCTCCCTTGCGCTCCTCCAAGTCGCCGGATGGGCGCCGTGGATGAAAGTGTGATGGGGGCGTAACGAGACGCGATGTACGGTGTCGAGGTTGGCGAAGGCCGACGCCGAAGAAGGCAAAGGAGGGCGTCGAGGTGGGAGGCGCCGATGGAGGCTAAGGAGGGCGCCGAGGTGGGCGGCGCCATGAGGCGGCGTCGATGAAGGCGGCACGGCGTCAAGGTGGGTGGTGTCGAGGTGGGCGGTGTCGATGGAGGCTAAGGACGATGTCGAGGTGGGCGGCGGTGTGCTCGGCGTCAGACGCGTGGGTTGGAAAGGTTGCGCGGGGAACCGGTGGCACGGTGTTCAAAAGAATTGGGGAAAATTTCAAGGTCACGACGACGCATATATATATAAGCATAACACATCTTCGCGGGTCGATTACTCCGACGAAAGGATATATGTTCACGGCCGGTGTAATTAACCCGGCGGTGATGATATATCTGTTGGCGGTTCATGAATTTTAAGCTTTTATAAGAGTCAAAGGGATCATGCATGTGCCTTTGTGAAGCAAGTGTCATCCACCAACGTGTAAATGGCTTGAATTTTTTTGGCAGTCATTTACACCCAAAATATGCCCCCACACAAGATCTTAGGTTTCTCCTAGGTGAATATTTTCATTTTCAAGGTTTTTTGTTCCCGCTAAACGGGCGAAAAATGGCAAATTACATCATGCAAACACAAGAATTTAGCATGTATATGTGCATAAATTTGACTCCTAGGCCAAATGAGACCATGTGGAAAAGTTTGGCATGGTGCCTATTCTTTTGGGGGTAGCCTCAGTTAAACCTAGAATTACTCGGCCTCGTCGATGCGTAAAAATCAATAAAAGCGCAAAAGTATCAAACCAACTCCTAAAAATCTCAAAATTTTTGGATGACTCACCTACTCGATTATGAAAGACTTGGAAAAAAGTTTGAGACCGATAGGACACACGAGAGCATATGAACCACGGGTAACATAAACCTAAGTGTATAGTTATGGTGAGTTGGAAAGGTGCATGTGCCTTTGTGAAGCAAGTGTCATCCACCAACGTGTAAATGGCTTGAATTTTTTTGGCAGTCATTTACACCCAAAATATGCCCCACACAAGATCTTAGGTTTTTCCGATGAATATTTTCATTTTTAGGTTTTTCGTTCTGCTAAACGGGCGGGAAAATGGCAAATTACATCATGCAAACACAAGAATTTAGCATGTATATGTGCATAAATTTGACTCCTAGGCCAAATGAGACCATGTGGAAAAGTTTGGCATGGTGCCTATTCTTTTGGGGGTAGCCTCGGTTAAACCTAGAATTACTCGTACCGCGTCGCCTTGAGAAAATCAATAAAGCGCAAAAAGTACCAAACCAACTCCTAAAAATCTCAAAATTTTTGGATGACTCACCCATTGATTGTGAAAGACTTGGAAAAAGTTTGAGACCGATAGGACACCGAGAGCATATGAACCACGGGTAACATAGGAAACATACAAATCTTAGGCTTTTTCGATCCTTTGCCGGTTTAGTTATTTAACCGACGGTGAAATAACCAAACGATGAAACCTCCCCGGTAGTGATAATGGCTATCACTCTCGGTTCGAACCGGCGGTGAACCTAAATTCCTCGGTTTTGGCTCTTGACGGTTCCTTTGAAAGCACCGTTGCAAATCGAGAGGCACATGGTATAGATAGACTAACTCCATAGATTACATACTTGGTGAAGAACGTTAATTTGTCCAAACATAGTGATTACATTTAGTTAACAATAATGTAACTCCATCGATTACATATATAGTGAACAATATAATCTAACTCCATCGATTACAATAGTGATCGAGCTTGTACTAAGCGAGTTCACCTTCACCATCATCTACGATTGCTTGGGCTAAATGGTGAATGCGGGCATTTCGTGATACCCTCTCGTAGTTTTCAGCTTCATCCATCACTCCATCCACTCAGACAATCTTCCTTTTCCCTTCTAGTCAGTATGTGTAGCTTTCCATTTGTTTTGTTGTCGGTGCATAGAAAACTTGTGTAACATCTTTTGCAAGGATGAATGGGTCCTCTCTATGTGCGGTCTTCTTTGAGATCAACTGTATTGAACCCTTACGTATCGATGTTGATGGCTGATTTCGAACCCACCGGGCGGTGAAATAGAGCTGCCTTCAGCTGACCATAGTCTATTTCCCATATCTCCTCTATGAAACCATAGTAGGTATCTTCCACTCTGCCGTTTTTCGTCTCTGATTCAAAAAACACACCACTTGTTTTGGTATTGGCTCTTTCCATCTTGCTTTTTGTGTAAAATGTGTATCCATTGATCTCGTACCCTTTGGTACATAACATATGTAGTCTTAGGCCCCCACCCGGGAAATCCAGTTGATTACCCAACTCTTTTCCCAAGCAAGCTTACTCTTAACCAATCGCAAAATTCATCCGTATGTTTCTTATGTAGCCCATTTCGTGACATGTTTCGATTTTGCTCTTTAAGCATTGCCTTGTGCCGCACAAGGTATGGCCTCGCGTCCTCAGCTTGCTGTAAAACAGCGAAATGTGCCTGTATGAAAGCAACAACGTCTTTTACTGTAACATATTTAGGCCCGATCGTTCCTTTGCCACATATTCTTCCCAGCGTGACGAGATCTTTGGAAGTCCAACCCCCTCCATGTCTAGATAATATGTGCGTAACTCGATGGCTTCTTCCGTTGACCAGCCTTCAACCATGCTCCCTTCAGTGCGAACACATTTCTCGACATACCTCCTAAAACTTTCATCAACCTTTCGAAAGGGAACATCGATGCAGGTGCATTGGGCCAAGGCCTCTAATTTGTTCAACAAGATGAACCGGCAGATGCACCGAGATATCAAAGAAAGTCGGCGAGAATTCCACCTCAAGCAAGCTTAGTGCTTCGGATATCCATCGGCTGCGGTGGTCAGCGTGGACATGGCAATGACCTTTTTTGAGATCGCATTGAGGAACGAGCACAACTTTAGGATTCCGGCAGTGAGCTTTGGGGGGAGCTGGAGACCACGAATAGCAACAGGGAGCAGTTGAGTCATAATGACATGACAATCATGGGCCTTCATGCAGCCATAGTTGAACTTGAGTTCTTTCATGTTCACTAGCCTCTTGAGGGCTACCCACAGTAGCTTTGTTGGGAGTTTGAGTTCATTGAAGGAGATAAACTTTTTCTTTCTCGCCCCCCGTTCAAGGTCCATGTCGCAGCGGAAGGTACACGATCATTCTCTAGCCGCACTTTGGATGCAGACCCTTCATGATTCCCAAGTGCTCCATGTCTTCCCCTGTGTGGCTAGTGAATCCGCCGAGGTCCCCCGGTGTTCATCAAATGGTTTAGGGTGCCACAACACACATTTTTAGTAAGGTGTATGGGATCAAGGCGGTGGCGTACCACCCTCAATAGTGGCCGATAAGGTAGTTTCCAAAAAGTGATTTTTTTTCTTCCGGATACTCCCTTCAGGTATTGCTACACGCCCCCTCCCCTTCCCAAGGACAAAATTCAGTTTGTCTAGTTCTCGAAGCATCGCTTTCCGTCTCGATAATCCGGAGCCCTCCCCTCTTCATATTCCCCGAACGTTCTTTTTGTTCCTTCCAGACGCAGTGTCCCTCCGGTAGGAACCTACGGTTTCTCATATAAACCATTTTATTGTTGCCCGGTAGATGTACCGCATGTGTTTCATCCAAGCACTCAACACATCCAAAAGATAGCCTTTTGTCTTTTCTCCGGATAAGCAACCTCGGCCCGGCAAGTCGCTGATTGTAGCGATTAGTATTCCCTTCACCGTGACATGTTCGTTTTTGTACTCGTCCCAAACATCCTTCACACCCGTACTGAACATCTCTACCGGTTCATCAATCACCGGTTCTAGAAGCGTGTCTATGTCATTCCCTCGGCCGTCTTGGCCCTTGGATCGAGAGTGGCATTTGGATGAACGAACGTTTCATCTGAGAGGTGTGGCGGAAGATTGTATATCTGATGTCACGGCCATGTGCTATGCTTGCTCCTAACCTGGTCGAAAGGATTCATCCCATCTATGCTCAAACCAAACCAAAGGTGCCTTACCTCTCCACCGAGCTCCTTGTAGAACATAGTATTGACAATCCTCCAGTCACGCCCGTCGTTTGGGTGCCTCATCTTGGTGTCTTTCGACGCTCTTCGCCATGCGGAATAGCGGCTTGGCTAACTTTGCACATGCGAACAAAACCTATGCACCCGGGGAGCTATTGGGAAATACCAAACGACTTTAACAGGACCTCCTCTGCTCTTGCTACCTTCATTTGATGCCCCATGCTTGTAGCGTGGTTCTTTACACTTGGGGCATGCATCCAACTTTTCGTATTTGTTCCACGGTACAATATACAATCATTGACACATGTGTGGATTTTTTCGACCTCGAGGCCGAGGGGGAGATCATCCGCTTGGCACGGTATGTCTTCTCTGCCAACTCATTGTCTTTTGGGAGCAATTTCGATTACACTTAACAAGAAATCGAAGCCTTTGTCGCTCACCCCTTCTACTGATTTGTAGTCTAACAAACAATATGTTGGCCTCCGGTTTGCTCACTTCACAATCCTTGTACAATGGTGTTTTTCCATCTTGCCTCATTTTCTCTAGCTTTTTAAATTTGTTTGGGACTAAGAAATGCGGACTCGCATTACGTAGCAACAAAGAAAGGCCATCCTCTTCGCCGTTGTTATCGGCAAAGAGTATCACTAAGCAAGCCGGTAGTGCCCTCATGCCGCCGTGTATGGCGGCGTCGGGAATGGCCCGATCATCATTGTTTTCCTCGTGCACGGCAGAATGGCCACGATCATCATCGTTTCCCTACGGAACATTCAAACCAATCTCACCATGCTCATGTCCATGTGGTATACCCGGCATGAACCCCGTGTATACAAGTGGTTCGGATACACTCGTGTTACCATATTTCCGTTCATTCTTGCAATCCAAGCATGGGCACAAAACATACTTCCCAACCCGGCGCATGAGCTCGGCAACACGCTGTAAAACCGGGAGACTCCATGAAAGAACGCTCGGTTGCATGGGACCCATACATCCACTCTCGATCCATCTCTACAAAAAGGTGAAATTGAAGACTTGATCAATTATTTCGACAAAATGTGGTTTGGTAGGTGACACATGGACTATTTTTGGTCGGCAAAATTGTAAAATCTCGACTCACATACTAACAAGAAATAATTATAGCACCACAGGAAAACGGGCGTAATTAATTAGGCGACCAACCTTATAGATGATGGATTCTCCACAAATTGCTTAGAAGCCTAGCGTAAATTAAGTTCAATTGCAGCTCGCGGCTCTAGAATGTAGAAAGAACAAGAACAAGAATCAAGGGATGTACCCATCATAATATGAGAGGTAATTAGGGAATAAAATCAAAGGAGCGGATGATTGTTACTAACCTTAAACCAAAACGAGTCAAGTCATTCTTCAAATACAAGCGATTCCTTCACGGATTAGAATGGTAAAAAGATCGAGGGGAGGGTCTAAACGAGCGCCTGTTCTTGGGATGGTGCAGTAGGAAGGAGAGAACACTCTGTCACCTTTTGAGGTGGCGACTTATCACCGCCGGCATTATTTTAAAACCGAGAGGAAGCCGGCACAAAGCACTACCGGATCGGTCACACCATAGTTTTCGGTGACATCAACCGACGATTGCATGCGAGAGATCATTGTCGGTTCTTATTTGCACCCGGCGGTGATATGAGTCCATCAGATCATTTTAGGGGCTTAATTTTCACCGGTAGAGATATAAATCTTCACCGCCGGTATTGGTCGAAGTCCGTGGAGTTTACGGTTTTGTCTGCTGAGCGGTTCATCACCGCCGGGCGCGGTACATCGCCGGTGAACTAAATTTTGGCAAAGTGATACCGGCGGTAGTGATGAACGAATCTTTAGTAGTGATAAGATGGATTTTGTTGCTCCAATAATTTGATTTAGAAATAAAAGATAAAAAGGGAGTAGAAAATTCTATTGCCGATCATTTATCCGGAATGCATTTTGAGAAACCAAATGAATTGCCCATTAATGACTCACTTTCGGGGATGATATGCTTTACCTAGGATAACCCGTACCCGATCCCGGTATGCAGATATTGTTAATTTTATGGTTGCGGGTTATGTACCACGGGGGTTGATAAAAGTAAACTTATATATGAAAGTCGCCATCACCATTGGAATGAACCGTACCTCTTGAGGGTTTGCTCGGATGGGCTACTCGGAAAGATGTGTGCCAAAGTAAGAAGGAATTCAGATCATTGAAAGATGTCACTCATCACCATATGGAGGACATTATGGGGCATTCAGAACACACGCGAAGATTTGGCAAGCAGGATTTTTCTGGCCAACCATGTATCAAGATACCAAAGATTTTATCCAAAGATGTGGTGCTTGTCAAAGGCATGGGAATATCAATGCAAGAGATGTCATGCCTCTTACAACCAACCTCGAGACGAGCTCTCGATGTATGGGGAATTGATTACATGGGACCATTTCCAAAATTCGAAATTATGAACACATATTAGTGGCGAGTTGACTACGTATCTAAATGGGTAGAAGCGTGCCATGCATGCAGATCTGCAGATAATAGAAGCTCAGTGAAGATGTTTGAAGAAATAATATTTCCAAGGTTTGGAGTGCCAAGAATGGTAATTAGTGATGGAGGATCCCACTTCATTGATAGCAGATTCAAAAGATATTTAGCGAAGCACGGAGTTCGTCACAATATTACTACACCTTATCACCCTCAAACTAGTGGGCAAGAAGAAACATCAAACAAACAAATCAAGAATATCTTGCTGAAAACAGTAGAAGAGATGGGAACAAAGTGGAAGGATAGACTTCCAGAAGCATTATGGGCATACAGGATAGCCTACAAGACACCAATTGGAATGTCACCATACCAACTTGTTTATGGCAAAACCTGTCACTTGCCTGTTGAGCTAGAGTTCAAGGCTCACTAGGCAATCAAGAGATCGAACATAGATTTAAAAGTTGCGGGAGTAAAAAGAAAGATGCAATTATCGAGCTTGACGAATGGCGAGAGAAAGCCTATCATAGTGCCAAGATCTATAAAGAAAGAACAAAGAAGTGGCACGATAAGAGAATTAAAAAGAAGAACTTCACTCTAGGCGTCGGGTATTACTTTTTAATTCCGGGGTTAAATTGTTGGCGCATGAAAAACTTGGAGCAAAGGGAAGGACCCTTCAAGGTGGTGAATTCATCATCACATGGAGCGATCACTCTTCAGGACAACGAAGGTAAGTTATTCAAGGTAAATGGCCAATGTCTCAAAGTATTTTATGAGCCCAATAAAGAACCCAGAGGAATTAGACATTTTAGAGTTTTTTATCTTACCCAATCATTAGGCCTCAATCACGTAGAATCGGTTTTTTGGCCCAAAAGCACGAGCATTAGATTTGAATTAACCTTAGAAGACCGCGAAGAAGAAAGTTGTGCCGTGGGCCGGTGGGGCCCACACGGCCGCCCTCCCGGGCTGGCGCGGCCTCCTCGCCACGTGGCGCCATGTGGCCGCCACGCGCCCAAAGCATCTTCCCACATATCTTCCCTAGGATATCCTATAGAATACCAAACCTTTTGGTGCCATTCTCCGTATCTACGTCCCGATAACCGTCATCCTAACTCCCCTACCAAGACATCTCTAATATATAAACCGACCCATTCCACCTCAAGCCTATTCCCATCTACCTCTAGCAAACCGACGACCCAAGACCTCAGCTTGCCATGGTCAACCGAGAGACGCGTATGGTGGTGTACGACCCGTCCAAGATCACCACGCCACCATCACCACCTTCAGCGCCATCCTCCTCCCTTGCCATTGTGCCAGCACAGCCCATACCTCTTGCCGTCATACAACCACCACAGCCATCTCCAGCGGTTCTCATGGCGAGAACCATTCTTAACGCTCGTCACCAAGATGCAATGAAGAACTTCTTAGTGCTAGAGGGCACCAAGCTACTGCCACCTCGTCCCAACGAGGCGCTCACGGGCATCAAGAGGGACATATTCAACAATATTCGGCGGCTGAACTACTCTCACCCACATGTCTCCATTGATGGAGTACGCGCCACTCCAGCCCAAGTGAAATTCATCCCACCGAAAGTAGCTGCGGAGCGCGCTACAAAGCGCCGCTTCGGCAAGTTCACCGTGGCTGACCTCCGCGAAGAAGTTGCGGACTAGAGAAGCTTTACTCTTACGGAGCACCGCAACTAGAGCGCTACTACGAGGAGCATAAGCGCTTTGGATAGTCGGATAGAAGAGGTTAGAGCGGAGAACGCAGCTCTAGCCAAGAGGATTGCATCTCTTGAGAGCCGTTCACACAACTAGGAAGAAGCCCTAGTAAAATAATGTTAGAGCGCTTCAAATTAGTTCATTTAGTTCGCTTAATTAAATTAGTTCACTTAGAGTTTGCTTAGTTAAATTAGTTTGCTTGATTCGTTTAGTTAAATTTATAGATCATGTAATATTTGGTTTGAATAAATAAAGAAGTGCTCTACTTTTTGAAGTTGATCTCTCTTATTTTTGCTATTATTTTCGTGCAAAGTTTCTTTGTCTCCACCATTGTTAGTATTTCTAACGTCACTATAACATTAGATGGAGTTAATCTCACCTAAGGCTATAAGTCGCCAGAGACACTCGGTGTGGTTCATCTCTTAACACTACTATATGCTAGGTTGTCATCCCCAGCAGCAATGCTAGGAAATGCATAGGTGATACTCGTTATGTGTTTGTTGCAATCTATAAGAAAATAAATATGAAAGGTCTATCCGCAAGCGCACAGATATAAATACCACTTGTAGCACTTCACCGGGAGTAATCTAGGTTTTGTCATTTATATTCTACCACGAGGGGAGGAAGAGTGGAGTTGGAATGATAAACAATTGATAGGTGGCATACTTATGAGAGAGACTATCACTAGTGCTAACTTTAGCAGGGGTAAGCCAATAATAATAAAGGATAATAATAATAAAGGCAGAGGCATCATACACAGAGATAGGAATAAACTACTAAAAGTTAGACTTAACGTTGGACTACTTTAAGAGACAGAAGTCTTCTATAGCATTGAATCTACTAAGTCATTACATCTACTCTAAGGCATACATTATCATATATAGCACAATAAACTCTAGATCATGTATCCAGGAAGACTATCAAGGAAAATCAAGAGCGCAACAAGATATTCCCCATAATCATTATCCACTTGTCTTATAGACGGGGCGCACCCAAAGGACTCAACAGGACTGTCACTCCCGCGATCTACCACACGCCCCGAATATAAGGTGCATTCGCGAGGTAAATCATATATAAGCACCACGCTTACATAATTATTTCTACCACCTAACCCACTCGAGATTTGAATTAGGCGCTCTCTGAATAGATACATGTATCTATCATAAACCATAACTATATCAAATATACTATTAGAATAAAGCAAGAACATAGTAAACAAACACATAATATTATAATAGAGCAAAGTCATTGATACAAGTTAATGTTAAATGCATGCAAGTAAGACTTGAAGATCTAGAATTCTAGGTAGACACACCTAGCTCTACTTGAATCGACTTGCTAATCAACTTGACGAACTAGAACTAGATGAACTAGAACTAGACAAGTAGCTAACCCTAATCTCTGGTGGAGATACTCTCTTCTATTCGCCCTCGACTTGGGTGATTACAACTCAATTGATATGAATAATGAGTTCGGGTTCAACCCCTCGGGGTAGAGGTATGCTTATATAGTTCTTGGCGATGAGCGGCGACCATTGGATCAAACCCGACCTTCAATAACGGTGTAGATACAACCTCAATGTCGGTGGTAAACCGCCATAGAAAGGAGAGACCGACAGGTGGGACCCACCGGCGGTCGCCACGATCAAGCTTTGGCGGTCGCCAGGTCCCGCGGGCCCCCCGTCTTACGGGGTTTTTCTGGTGTCTTACGGTATCTTCTAGAATGTTTTAGTCCACATTTTGGGTTGAGTTACTTCACGGTTAAGTCTTGTCATCATATGGGATGTAAACTCGGGACTTTTCTCCGTTCTTATCCGCATTTATCTGTTAAGTCCCTAAAAATATATAAATCACCAAAACGCATGGAACTTATTAGTATAAACCTCTAAACTAAGTATTTATTCAATTTATGCCCTTATTTCATATCTTGTTGACATATAAAAGTATATCATAACAGGTGTCAACAAGCTCCCCAAAGCTTAACCTTTGCTAGTCCCTAGCAAAAGCTTTTCACTGAGAGTGGATCGGGGAGTTGCTACAATGGATTACTCTCTCACAAATACACACATCATTATCCAAATTCTCCTCAAAAGAAAGGTGGAACCATTCTGACCTTCCAACTCACTTATATTACTTGAAAAATATGGGGCTTTTACCCGTGCTAAAATCTTGGGTGATTGAAAGATAGAACAATCAAGTCAAGCACTATGTCTCAAACTCTTTTTTCTCATCTACATTCGAGTTTTTATAAATTTTCAAAAATAAATCTCAGAGTTCCCATTGTATGACCCTTTCAAATCTCTCATATGTGGTATTTTTTGGATCCTTACCAAGGCAATGATGTCATGCCTTCTCTCAAATATGTGATATTTATGGAACATGGCGGTGTATCATGCCTTTTCTCAACCTATCTACTAAGGCTTGTATCCGGTGCTCATAGGTGGGAGACAACGTATACATACTTGCAAAGCATATATTGTAAAGTCAAACAATAGATCCAAAGGAACAAGTCATACAACGTGGGTGTATGGAATGTATTTTTGAGGTGGATATATGGTGGTGATGGGATAAAATGATCCTAATTCTACTATGCTCCTCTTTTGAAGAAATTGATCTCTCTCTTTTTGAATTTTAAGAAGACATAAAAAGAGAACTTGGGCTAGCTTTTCTTTTTTTTCTTTCTTTATTTTTTCAGAGAGGCGGGCATCGAAGTACCCATTGTTTTCAATTGGACACTTGTCCTCTTTTACTCTCTTTTTTTCTTTTCTTTTTCTTTAGGGAGGTAGGCTCTACTCAGCCCGTAGGACACTTGTCCATTTTTCATCTCACTTCTTTCTTTCTTTTCTCTATTTAGCATTGCCCGAAGTTTCTTCTTTTTGTCAATACAAACATTTGAGAGATAATAAATGAAACATATGGAGCATAAATGGGGTTTTGAGAAAATAATTATGAGGGTGAGAAATATTTTTGGTGTTTACTCCCAAGGTAGGAGTGAAACATTTTTGAAGGCTAGCAAAATGGATGAAGGGTTTGTACACTTTCGGGGGTAGAAGTGGTACATAAATGTGTGGTGTATATATGGTGTGGAATATATGTGGAGATATATATATGGATTGTATGATAAGTCCCCGAGGGTCTCAAAGGTTGACAAAACTCAATACTAAGCAAGTAGTGAATAAAAGAGTTTTCTTACCTAAAGGCATGTATATGGGCTGTGGTAGGAACTTTGAACTCTCTACGTCATATAGGAAACTCATCATGCAATTTTCAAATTTTCTCAAATCAAATCTCCGAATTTAGTGCAATTAGGAGTAAGATAAATAGCAGCTCGGACTATCTCATATCATATCCGTCAATTACCTAGATTAGCTTAGATGTATGCTCCCACAAAATTTCAAGATCAAAGCAAATTTTTAAGTCTAAACAGTTTTTTATTCATAACATGGGAGAATTCTAAACTAATGATAGGTACTTGTAAGAAAAAAAAAACAGAGCAACTATTCATCATCTCCAAACACAAGAGATAGCTACTATTTTATTCAAGCAACAAACTTAAAGCAAATTAATTATACACACTCTTTTTATTTGGTTTTTCATAGTTATGCATTATTTGTTTTATAGCAAAACAAAACAAAGCAAACTTAAAACAAACTTTATATATATATATATATATATATATATATATATATATATATATATATATATATATATATATATAATAAATAGATAATTGCTAGGTCATGAAGACTTACGGCTCAAATGGGGGTAGCCTTCCCCCAAAATTTGGGATGTTGCTGCAAATGGTTTAATGGCGCCCGCGGACGGGCGGCGTCAGGACATGGCACGTATCTCATCGGTCCCGTTGGTCAAGGGTCTCTCTCATTTCTCGTGATGTTCTGCTTTCGGTTTGGGTGTTCCAACTTCTCGATCTTGATAAAAGTTGACCCGGTCATGCCTCATGTCACGGATATCGGTGCATATCCTCCGGAGTGTATACGCATCTTGCTGTCCATAACCCGCAAAAGAGTTACGAGCTGGTTCGGGAGTAGGTTGTGAAGCACCTGGTGTATCGTAGAAGTAACCACTTCCATGATAAGTTTCACAACGAATGTGTGCATCCCCGCCATGCTCACTTGGGCCTCCTTGTTCAAAATGGTGTAAGTGCTGAGCGCGACTGTAGTCGGCCCGTGATGGTGGTGTTAGGTCCATTGCTGGTACCCTCCAAAGGCCGGCTCTTGTGGTATTGGATCTGCACCTGTCCAAACTGGATCATGGGTATGTGTCTGACGAGTTGGCATGGCCCTCATGTTGACAGGATGAGCCTCCACATTCAGTAGATAGGATTGTACACGATAAATGGAGAGATCGGGGTTAGGCAACCGAATCTCCCCCACAGTAGCATGAGTCATAACATAGATACTTCCTCTCTTCTTCAAGATGTGTCCCTTGCTAAAGAAATCAAAACCTATAACAGGTCTATCTTCCCTTAGGTAGGCAACATGAGCGTTATCGTCCAAGAGTCCTAAGTGGTTGGCAATGCGTGTGACGAGTGATGTGCAACTAACCACTCCTAGGATGGTAGGCAAACCTAGCCAGTGCTGAACTAACAAATATACAGGTGAAACTTGTCATCTTTTTACAGCTGCATAGATCAACTGTAACTCCCCCACCCTAACGCTATGCCCTTCCTTCTTGGGAAAAAGAGTGAACAAAGTATCCATTTGTGGAAGAAACGAAAGGTGGGTAAGTGCATGTCACTGGCTTTTGCATCCAAGAATGCATCTACGTCGGTCAAGTCTTTCCAAACAGTTGCTTGATTAAAATCATCTAGGGCCGTGTCTAAGTCCATAGTGCAAGAGTGTAGAAAACCAAGTGCATTACTTAGATTTCTCCAAGTAAGATAATACTCTACTTGAAAGAATCTAAATGTAACCCCCTCATTTGTGTGATGAAGGGTGCAAACAAATTCCATGGTCAAAAGTTTAGAGCCCTGTTCTGTGATGTTTGCAAAATTTTCCCATCCCAAGGAACGAAAAATCTAAGCAAATTCAGTGTCCATACCTGTTTGTGCTAGAAGTGTGGAATCGAACACTAGAGTATGAGTGGACTTACGATTTTTCAAATGGTCATACCTTGTTCTCTCATATTCTCCATGTAACTTGAGGTGAGAGTCAGATGTTAACCTCCTTGTTGTAGCAGGGGCTGGATGTGGTGGCACATCTTGCTCCGGCTCGTAATTTGTCTCTCGAGGGAGCCCCGGAAGATGACTCTCCATGTTGTTGAAGGCACTTTGACAATCTCTTGCCGCTGAGAGCTCTCCAGAAACTCATCCTGCAAAACCTTAGCACAAAGAAAAACAAGAAACTAGTGGAGGGGTTAAAAAGTGAGAAGTCAGCCGTCC
Source organism: Hyparrhenia diplandra (assembly GCA_015847255.1). Taxonomy (NCBI): domain Eukaryota; kingdom Viridiplantae; phylum Streptophyta; class Magnoliopsida; order Poales; family Poaceae; genus Hyparrhenia; species Hyparrhenia diplandra. The sequence goes on from JADLZK010003865.1 coordinate 317,241, forward strand.
AAAGTTAATCGTCCAGGGGTTAGTCGTCAGAAAGAAAGATTGCAAGGTTGTTTTTATTTTGACAGAGCTTCCCCTAACAAGGTTTTATCTTGATTACTTTGGTTGGACAACACCTCTACTAACCTCCTTGATTATTTTACTACTCTCAAGAACTTCCCTCTTTCAAGAATTTTTCTACTACTACTAGGAACTTCTTCTCTCTTCTTCTTATTTCTCCTTCTCCTTACTACAAAGCCTAAAGCTTTTCGGATACTAGAACTTCGTGTTTTCGGCTAGAATGTGGAGCAAAGCAATGAAGGTGTGGAGAACAACCGAGTGGTGAATGGTGGTGGGTCCTCTCCCACCCACCTTCATCAAGCATATTCCTCACCCCAATGCCATGGCAATCGTGAGAATTTTGGATGGAAAAGAATGGCGGGGAGAGGTGGATGGTGGTAGGTGAGGTTTGAGTGGAAAATATCATGTCCAAGTTAGGTAAGATATGGCATTTAGTGAATGACATGTAGGACCCATCACATATTGATAATATTTTTGTATTTTTAATATATAAATGCAGGAGTAAATATGATAATACGAGAATAAATATTTTTGAGCCACCACAATAAATACCTTCACGGGTTGTGACACATCGTAAAATTATTTATATGGGGCATAAATTTTTGATGTAATAAATTTGCAATATGGTAAAGTAAATATGGATATTTCTGGAGCTTACCTTTCAAGCAAGGGTCCGTAGTTAAAGTCCTCGAACCTGGGACTTCCCAATTTTTATTAATTATCAGTGAATTCTCCGGGTTCGGAGATGGTATGCGATGATGACTCTTCTTTCTCTATTTCAATCTTGTTTGATGTTAAGCTAAGCTCGATCCGGGTTTGAATGCGAACTTCTCTTCCTTTCCATTTAAGTTGAATGTAATCTCTCCGGTAGTGACGTTGATATGTGCATTGGTTGTGCTTAGGAAAGGTCGTCCCGAGAATGATTGATACTGAGTCCGGTGGCATATCCAATACTACAAAATCCACAGGTATAAAAGAATCCTCGATATTGACCGGCACGTTCTCTCGCAATTCCTAAGGGGTATATCGATTGATTGGTCCGCCGGTTGTAATGATATTGAAGTTGGCTCCGGGGTCATGTGCTTGATTTTGTCGAAGACGAGACTTGGGGCATCACACTAACACTTGCTCCAAGGTCACAAAGTGCATTGAAGTGTTGATCTCCAATCGAGCAATCAATTACGGGATATCCCGGATCTTTCATTTTATGTGGCAATAAATTTAGGATAGCCGCCTTCGCATTCTTTGTTAGCTTGATTACCTCCACAAATTGGGCCGGTGGTCTTTTCTTATTCAAGATATCTCGAGATACCTTGCATAAGTAGGGACTTGAATGGCGTCTAGTAGAGGTATGTTGATGTATAATTTCCGGATTACCTCCACAAACTTTCCAAACCGCTCATCCACTTGGGTTCCACGTTTTCTTCTAGGATATGGTAAGAGATTTGTATCATGAAAATCTTGCGTCATCCGAGGTTCTTGAGTCAAATCTTCTATGTCATCATTTTTTCTTCTTCTCGAATTGGTTGTACCATAGGTCTCGTTTGTTCTTTGGTCTTTGCGCAGTGCCGTGAATTGGTGTCCTTACCGATGTTTCTATTATCCTTCTTGGATCAACGGGATCACATGCGGATTTACCTCTTCTTGTAGTGACATTATGTACTTGCTCAAGATTAGTGGCAACAAGTTTTGCAGCAGATAACTTTGCTATTTGAGTTTCTATCTTTTTATTGAAAGCATGTTGATCTTTTTAAAGCAAATGAGTAATTATCCATCTTAAGATTTATATCTTCTAAAAACTTTATCATTAGAAACAAACTTCTTGGAAAGGGTATCATGAAGCTTAGTTTGTTCTTGAATTAACTCTCTTAAAATGGTTGTCTAGGAATATTACCTTGGTACTTACCGGGTAATTGGATCGTTGTGGTGAATTCCATTCTTGTTTTGATCGAGTTGATGTTGAATTGTTAACACCCCGGACTCGAATCGATCTGAAATCAATGTAATTTTGCAAACTCGCCGTTCTCGCTTATCTTTGGCTCGTTGTTCAAGCCAATTCAATAACACATCCATCCGGGTTGATATTGCTTTTACTTCTTCCGGAATTTCTTCAATCGATGGTAGTGTTGAGTGCTCTCTTGAATCCGGCTTTGATTTTCTCGATATCTTGTTCATGAGTACTTTAGCTTTATCAAGAGTGAGTGACAAAAATGATCCTTCAGCATTTGCATCTAGTTACTCGTGCTCTTTGTGTTAATCCATGATAAAATCCTTGCACGAGCAACCAATCTTCTATTCCATGATGAGGGCAATCGATATGTATTCTTGTAAACGTTCCCAAGCTCCCGGAACTAATTCTCCTTTCTCGTTGTTGGAAGTTGGTGATTTTTTTTCCTCGTAGGGCATTGGTTTTACCCGTAGGGAAGAACTTTGATAGGAAGGCTTTTAGAACATTCATCCCATGTCTTGATTTCTTCTTTGTTGGAGTAGAACCATAACTTCTCTTTTTCCTTCAATGAGAATGGGAATAGGGGAGTAATATGATATCTTGGGGAACATCCTTGGGTGTGAAGGTGTTGGCAATCTCCAAAAAATTCTCGCGAGATGTAGGCGTGCATCTTCGTATATCCTTCCACTAAATGGAATAGCTTGCATCATGTTAATGAGGCTTGGCTTGAGCTCGAACTCAAGATCATCAAGTTGAAATGTTGGTCCCATTGCAAATGTTCTCGGTACTTGGAGCGAAGAGAACTCTCATAGGGACTTTTCAGCCATAGCTTCAAAAATTGATGTATGCTTCCTCTTGATTGATTAGATTCTAATGAATGAAGTGGAGCGAATCACCATCAATTTCCAATTTGATAAACCCCGTATAAAATATAAACAAAAAAGACAAACAAGGGTAAGCCCGGCTAAAGCGTGGTTTCCTAGTTTGGATTCTCATCATAAGTTTCCATCTATCAAGATATCTAGCTAACCTCTATTTCCTCCCGACAACGGGCGCTTTAAATGCTTGTTGGCATTTCTAACGTCACTATAACATTAGATGGAGTTAATCTCACCTAAGGCTATAAGTCGCCAGCCGAGACACTTTCGGTGTGGTTCATCTCTTAACACTACTATATGCTAGGTTGTCATCCCCCTAAGAAAGCAATGCTAGGAAAGGCATAGGTGATACTCGTTATGTGTTTGTTGCAATCTATAAGAAAATAAATATGAAAGGTCTATCCGCAGTTTAACGCATATAAATACCACTTGTAGCACTTCACAAGGGAGTAATCTAGGTTTTGTCATTTATATTCTACCATTGGGGAGGAAGAGTGGAGTTGGAATGATAAACAATTGATAGGTGGCATACTTATGAGAGAGACTATCACTAGTGCTAACTTTAGCGGGGCTAAGCCAATAATAATAAAGGATAATAATAATAAAGGCAGAGGCATCACACACAAAGATAGGAATAAACTACTAAACATTAGACTTAACAATGTGGACTACTTTTAAGAGACGTAATTTTTTACGTAGCATTGAATGTACTAAGTCATTACATCTACTCTAAGGCATACATTATCATATATAGCACAATAAACTCTAGATCATGTATCAGGAAGACTATCAAGGAAAATCAAGAGCGAAACAAGATATTCCCCATAATCATTATCCACTTGTCTTATAGGCGAGGGTGGACTCCTCCAAAGGACTCAACAGACCTGTCACTCCCGCGATCTACCACACGTCCCGGAATATAAGGTGCATTCAAGAGGTAAATCATATATAAGCACCACGCTTACATAATTATTTCTACCACCTAACCCACTCGAGATTTGAATTAGGCGCTCTACGAATAGATACATGTATCTATCATAAACCATAACTATATCAAATATACTATTAGAATAAAGCAAGAACATAGTAAACAAACACATAATATTATAATAGAGCAAAGTCATTGATACAAGATAATGTTCGTAAAGTAAGACTTGAAGATCTAGAATTCGGGTAGACACACCCAGCTCTACTTGAATCGACTTCCTAATCAACTCGACGAACTAGAACTAGATGAACTAGAACTAGACAAGTAGCTAACCCTAATCTCCGGTGGAGATACTCTCTTCTATCGCATACGACTTGGTGATTACAACTCAATTGATATGAATAATGAGTTCGGGTTCAACCACGGGGGTAAAGGTATGCTTATATAGGTCTTGGCGATGAATGACGACCATTGGATCAAACCGACCTTCAATAACGGTGTAGATACAACCACAATGTCGGTGGTAAACCGGCATAGAAAGGAGAGACCAACAGGTGGGACCCACCTGGCGGTCACCGGATCAAGCTTTGGCGGGTCGCCGGGGTCCCGTGGCCCCCTGTCTTCTGGTTTTGCCTAGTGTCTTACGGTATCTTCTAGAATGTTTTAGTCCACATTTTGGGTTGAGTTACTTCACGGTTAAGTCTTGTCATCATATGGGATGTAAACTCACGGGACTTTTCTCCGTTCTTATCCGCATTTATCCGGTTAAGTCCCCTCAAAAATATATAAATCACCAAAACTCGTGGAACTTATTAGTATAAACCTCTAAACTAAGTATTTATTCAATTTATGCCCTTATTTCATATCTTGTTGACATATAAAAGTATATCATAACGGTGTCAACAACCATGTTGTGAATAAAAGGTAACAAAGGAAAAGTGTGGGGGAGATAGCACGAACGTCGAAACGAACAAAAAGCGTAACACGAAAAAAACCGAGAAACCGAAAAGACACAGAAGCGAGAGATCACGCACGGCTTTAAGATCGCGGTGAGTCCCCTGGGGGCCCACGCGGCCGCCCGATGAGTTGGCGGCCGCCTCGCCACGTCACCACCGGCCTCCCTTCGCCCACGTGTCGGTTTGTTCTTTGATCTTTCTAATTACGTAACTTTTGCTTTCCGTTTTTGCACAAAACCGAGAGCTCTTTAATATCTAATAATTCAATATAAAAAGAAAAAGATTGATATGCTTAGTTCAAGTTAGACTCACATAATACTTTTTCATGGTTAATCCAATTGTTGTTGGGAACTAAAATTATTAGGGACCCCATGTTACTTAAGTTGTTGTAGAATATGAGATAGAAGATTGGTGAGAACTTGATTCTTGATATCTTTTTCTTTGGAGAATTTATTTCGAAAATATTAAAATTGATAGCTATACCTCTTCTTTGTGGTAATTATCTTACCAAAGCCATACATGCTACAAACACTGAAAAACCAGCCATAAGCTTCTTGTTTTGTGTTGAGCTTTGTCATGTCCTGTGACCCAAGTTGAGAGACTTATCATGCTCCCAAGATCAAGAACACGTACACCCACATATATATCTTTGCTCTTACCCTGAGAGTATGCAAAAACATGCTTTTTTCTATCAGAAACTCTGTCCCTACTCGGGGATAGAACCAAAAAGATTATAGGAATTGCTATATGCTCCAAGTTTTTGATCTCTCCATATTAAAGTCTTGTTACAAATGTGAGACAAGGCATGGGCTATTCAAAAGTATTGAAAAAAAAGAGAAAAGATGAAAAATGCAAAATATTCATCTTTCAAAGAGAGAAGTTTACAAGAGCATAGTAGAATTAGGATAGCCACCATATTATTCACACACATATGCACATCTTGATCTAAGAGAATGTCTCTCCTCAGATCCGGCTTTGACGTTGCAAATACATGCAAGGTAAGTATGCTACATCGTCCTTGACATACCAAAAACACCAGCTAAAGCTTTATTAGAAGTAGGATGTTTTTAAGGGCATCAATCATATGTGCCTTGTGAGGATCCAAAAATACCACATATAAATATAATGAGTGATTCAAGAGTACCACAAAATCTGACGGTAAGCTATGTTTCTTTTCAAAAATCATTGCAAAAACTCCAGCTGATTTGGTTGAAAGGGTAAGGTACTCTATTTCAACTATTCTGTTCCCCAACTCCTCAAAGTTCTTGGTAGACACAATGAATCCCGCAGTATAGGTAAGACCATGAGTTTGTTTTATGTTTGATGTCTTGACTCACAGCTGTGCTATGTCCATCCTTTTCTCGAGACGAGTAAAGCCTAAGTGTGGGGGAGCTTGTTGACACATCTTATAGTACATATTTATAGCTTAATTAAAACTGAAATAAGGGTATAAAATGAATATTTATGTAGAACTAGGGGCTTTACTAACAATTTCCACAAGCTTTGGTGAATTATATATTTTTCAAGGATTAACAGGTAAAAGCCCAGAGTTTGCACCCCATACGATGAAGGACATGACCGTGAAGTAATCTAACTTGAAACCCACGTAAGAAGACCCTAGAAGACTCGGAAGACACTAGGAGAAGGGTTGGACCCACTTGTCGGGAGCAGGGGCGGCCGCCTCCCGGCGCGGCGCGCCGCCCGTGGGGCCCCCCTGTCATCCTCTCGTCCAATGTCGGTTCATAACCGCCATTGAGGATCAATCCTATCCATCTATCAAGGTCGGTTTCATCCAAGGGCTACGGTTCATCGACCCCGGCTATATAAGCATGCCCCCTGGCCCCAGCCAGGGCAATGATAGTTCATTAGTTCATTACTCCATCAGCTCAACCTTGATCAACAGCCTATGCCCTAGCTTCCAATTAGAAGAGCTCTATATCTAGTTGAGAGAGAAGATTATCAAGTTGAGAGACTAGTTTCATAGTTCCCACGAGAGAAACTAGACCTACACTATGTAAAAAAAGGCCTCTACGAGTCGCGTGTTGAGGGCTTTCTACAAGGTGCGGCGGCGTCTTGTCCCGCCCATTAGGGTCTCTAAATGTCTAACTTTATAGACACGTAAGCGTAGCGGCGTCGCAATGAGGCTTTTTAATACGGATGGTATTTAGTGCGTCTCAAACTTCCGTTTGTATTGAACCCTTGTTACACACGGCCGTGGAACGTCGCGGTCCTAGGGTTTTGCTCGACCGTGGTCTACGGTATCTCTGAGGCATTATTGTCTAAGATGCATCGCGTACCTCCGAAACCTCGCGGACCAGCGGCATCGAGGAATCGACCGGGCATCAGCGTCCAAAAGTAGTGACGCCCCGTAGCAAACATACGGATCAGAAGCTTCCATTGCGCACGACCCATTTTACAAAAGTGCGTGCCTCAGAACAATGACGCGCATGTCGGGCGTGTGCTCGCACCACGCGCTGTGCACGGTACATTGCCACGCAAACCGGCAAAGGAACCGTGCAGAACGATTACTAACATACTGCACCTCTGCGGACGATAGCCGATCGTAATAAGGGAGAAGTTACGAGACATGTACCATACCATGCACGTGGTTTACCTCCTGCATTTGAATCATGCGTGGGTAGATTACCTCCGTTTGTAGTTCCTTATCTCTTTTGTGACGTTTATTTTGTCCCAAGACGCGTCGTAGTTTTCGCTTAGTATACGAGCGTAGGTTTTCCGGATCGTAACTATTACGTATCTTCGCAGGCGCTTGTAACGGATGCTCGACTGAAGCTACCGAAAAATTACGTGATCGCGTGTCCCTTTCGCATGTCAGCGTCAAGGTTTCTATTTCGAGACGCGTTTACCCGTGCTCGATCGAAACAAACGCCGGAGACTACGGGACGGTGGTTCCGCGACGCGCCGAAACATTTGTCGTTAATTATTTAGATATTACGCACGGATTCACGCGGCGAAATTATTCGAAAACCCGGGCGGACGCCGTTAGCATCGGTGGTCTATACTTATTCGGTTATTTGAGATAAAGGTTAAGATGGGTGCATCGCGTCGAGACTAGAGACTCTGTAGAAAACAAAGGCGCCTCAGATTAATGATGACGTCGCAGACGCCGCTAGAACCATCTCCGGACCAAAGCATTGGTACTATTAATATGTATATAGTACATATACACAGGTCCGATCACAAACAAATGGCGGACGCTGCGGCATGGAAAATTCATGTGTATTTCTTAAAATTCATGTGTATCTCTAAAAATTCGTGTGTATCTCGGAATGTTCTTCACCACGAGACATACCCGATTGTTCAGGGGCACGCCACACAAATTGTTCACAACACAAATAACACAGTTCAAATGCATGTATCCACCGATCGTCATGCGGCAAAGGGAAACGAAGGAACTCACGGTTCACGAAAGCGAATACTCGCTTTTGGTCGATGATCTCTTCCATAACAAACTTGGCGATCTTCTCTCTAATATCCTCCAAATTAATCAAATTTCCGGACAAATCGAAATCCTAATACAAAGAAAGGTAAGCATAAGTGTTCGTTGTACACATGGTCTTTATTGCCAAACAAAGGTAGGCACATGATGGAGCTGCACTTCGAGTTACCTCGTGGCGATCCCGGATGAACTCGTTTCATCGTAGCGAGGAAGTGGTGGGGCGTGTAGAACCCACATGTCTTTTTCATCGGTTAGCGATCGCACCGCAAACATATGAAACACGGTGGTTATTCAATGAATGGAAACACGCACAGTGCGAACTCCAAGTGAAGCACTACTTCTTGTACATTCTTGTTTGGACCTCCATGCTTCTTACGAAACATGCTTGTTTGGACCTTGCCGCCCTGGCCTTTGTTGAGCCACGCTTTAGATTCTCGGCGACTGCACGACGAGAGGCACTCGGACATTCTTGTCATGCGAGCCACTCCTGCATTCTCGCCCCTGCGCCTGCGAGGCACTCTGGTCATCCTTGCCTTGAGAGCCGGTTCCACATCGTTAGCCGATGCACTGCAAGGCACTCTAACCGTCATTGACATGCGAGCGAAGTCGCCGCATTCCCATCCATTTGCGACCGAGAGGGGACTCGATCATTCTTTGTCATTCCCATTTAAGGCTGCGTGTCATACAGTCCTTTAGATTGACTTTCATTGAGGCGGCGAAATGCACGCTACGGGGAGGTTTTGGGGCGGTAAAAGAAGAGAGCTTTAGGAATGCTACTGAAGAAGGCGGGCTCTGCTCCCTTTGGATCATCTTACACATAGCCTTGTCCAAGAGCCTTAATCTCGCTTCGTCGGCGAGATCCAATGAGTGTAGCCTCAAAACCGGGAGTTACATTATCAATAGAAACAATAGAATGTCCTTCCAAGTATTGGTTGACCTTTAAGATGTAGTTGATTCGGGTATACCATTCCCCTTGCTACCTCAACCGGATAACCTCGAGTCTTCTTTGCAAGGGTACATGGTGTCGACGTGGAAAGTATCTCAATCGCAGACATCCGCCGAATCGGCTTCGCACGCATTTTGCTCTTCACACCACCTACAAGGCTAGGGGTGTTGGCGTGAGCGATGAACCATGTCCCTCCCCGATTCCAACGCCGCCACCTTAGGCGTGAGCTCATCTAGTTGAGGTCCAAACTCTTCTCTATATGCTTCGCCAACGCGCACAGGGACTTCCACTTTACGTACATGTCGGCGCAAGCCCGGCAAAACTTCCAACCGGCCATACTAGACATACCACACACACATACATGCGCTGCAGGGGTGCCCGAGAACCTCGTGAGCATATCTCTTTCCCTTACACCGGTGCCCTCGGAAGTAGCACAGGCGGTCTTCTCTAAAACCTTCTCGAGATAAAGACCGAGACTCTTCACCGACCAAACAATTGCGGCCTTATTACCCGACACGGCCAGATCGCACTGCACGCAAAAAATGCCGAGCGCGGTTCATTGGAAATTCATGCCAAGGATTCTTGATGCTATTGTGGCGTAAGTAAGTATCCTCCTCCTCCCACACTTCGAACTTTGCCTCATAACCTCCCGTCCCCGAGGCGGTGGTCATGCTTGTTCTTCTCCCTAAGCCGCTTGTATCTCTCACTTGTTGCCGTGCCTCTTTGTCGCTCTTCGCTTTAGCAAAAAGCTGCCCAATCGTCCTTGGTGATGTATGGGTGCTTCACCGTGGCATCCAACCCCTTCATGATGTAATTCCGCACTAGATCGCTTTTGAAGGTCCTAAAACTTTTGCCTACTGACTGCCATAGCTTCTTATATGCTATGGGCCTTAAGTTGCCTACAAACTCCAATGAATTCCGGACACACGGTTCTCAAATAACAATTCCTTTGTTGCAAAAGCACTTAAGGAAGAGGCGAATATGTGAGCAAGGGGACCCTTTTTCTAGCAATCGGACTAGCAAGTCTCTTCATTCTTAGCATGGCCACCTTCTCGATTGGGAAACCCGTTCGGCTTGAGCGCCGTGACAACTATCTTGCCTTCCGGCCACCTTGTGTGTGTGTCCCGACCCTCCGCTTTCACCTTTGGAAAGCCGGATGGCTGCCCCTCTCCAAGAAAAACTCCCGAACGCCCCCCTGTGATACCATCATCTCTCTCTTGCCCCTCTGTGGTACCATCATCTATCTCTTGCTCTGTCTATTCATATGTAGCTCTCGACCATCCTCTAGAGAATAAGTTATTTCGTTTGCGGATGATGTTGTAAATGTGCCATCGGACACCTACATCAAAAGCAGATTTAGGTTACACGAGAGAAGTCAACGGCTAGCACTAAGCAAAAAAGCTAACAATAAGTAGGGTTTGTATATCACATATTTCGCAGACTTACCATTTTCGAGCGTCGTCAACAGCCGTCATGACAAAGCTTCACCGGCAGTTCTAGGGGTGAGGAAAAGGTGCAGTTATTGTTCTATCTTGAGCACGTATATTCACCTCTATAAATAAAATAAGCAAAGTAGTTGCAGTTTCCTATGACAAAACCACACGAGATAACAACATTTTAGTAACACTCGGGTGTCAAGTTCAAGTATCTACAACTGAAAATATCCATGTGAGGATAAAATTATACAGTTCAATTCTGTAATAGGTTTTTTATGAGGACTAAACAAAACCGAGGCGAGAGAACAAATAAAATGTCAGAAAAACTGGAAAAGAAGCCAGAAATGTGTTGGTTGTAATATGAATGAGACCATCCAACACCTTTTCCTAGATTGTCCATATTCGAAAACGGTATGGAGGATCATCTTTTATGCTAGTGGCCTAAACCAGCCTAGATCTATATAATCCATATGTTTGGTACATGCCTTACTAATCAGAATAAAAGGTTTAGAAACTTGATTTGGGTTGGCGTCACGCTATATCTTTGGGCCATTAGTATTTGTCGAAATGATATTATCTTTAACAAAATGAAAGTTTTTCGTTGTCGAAGGTTATTTTCGAGATGAGCCTATTGGCTGCGGATGCGAGCCTAGTTGCGGCGTGATGAACAGGACAAGAACACACTCTCGCTAATTAGCGTAAAACTAGAAGTGGTTACTTTGGAGTTTCCCAATAGAGGGTGGAAGCACATTTATCATTTGTTTTAGTTCTCTTTATCTGTTTTAGAGACTTGTTTTGCTCTACCTTTTTATCCACTAATTCTAATAATTGGCTGTGTACATCCTCGGATGTAGAGGCCGAATGTTTTTCTCATCCATTATCCAAAAAAAAAAGCTTCGTCGCCTGAACAGATTTGAAAATTTCAGTCACCTGGAAATTAGCAAGGCCCTAATATTATACTGATTCAATTACGTAATAGGCGATGTGAGGACTACACAATCCACGAGAGGCAATGAGATCACAAAAATTTGCATTCCCTCCGTTTCCAAATTGTAAGTCGCTTTGACTTTTTGGTTCATCCATTTTGCTATATATCCAGGCATATTATTGTATCTAGATACATAGCTAAATGGATGTACCAAAAAGTCAAAATTTTACAAACTAAAAGCGGAGGAAGTAGTTCAGGAATAGAAGAATATAAACAAAGCGTAGTTTAGCAACAGTTCGTTTAGTAGGAAAATTTTTGTAAGACAAGATAGTAGTAGTACTTTCGACAGTAGCAGTCAGTGTTCTTGAGCTTGTGTATTCATCTATGAAGAAGATAAGCGGCGAATTATCGCCTTTCCTCACTAGGCAAAACTGGAAAGGAAGCGAGAAATGTGTTGGTTTGTAATATGAATGAGACCATCCAACACCTTTTCCTAGATTGTCCATATTTAAAAGCGGTATGGAGGATCATCTTTTATGCTACTTGGCCTAAAGCGACCCCTAGATCTATGCAAGCCATATGTTTGGTACATGGCTTACTAATCAGAATAAAAGGTGTAGAAACTTGATTTGGGTTGCCGTCACAGCTATATGCTGGGCCATTTGGCGCTATCGAAACGATATTATCTTTAACCAAAATGAAAGTTTTCTCGTTGTCGAAGGTTATTTTCAGATGAGCCTATTGGCTGCGATACTGAACCTAGTTGCAGCGTGATGAACAGGACAAGAACACACTCGCTAATTAGCAGAAAACTAGAAGTGGTTACTTTGGAGTTTCCCAATAGAGGGTGGAAGCACATTTATCATTTGCTTTAGTTCTCTTTATCTCGTTTTAGAGACTTGTTTTGCTCTACCTTTTTATTCACTACTTGCAATAATTGGTCGTGTGTACATCCTCGGATGTAGAGGCCGGATGTTTTCTTATCCATTATCTAAAAAAAGCTTTCGTCGCTGAACACATTTGAAAATTTCACTCACGGAAATTAGCAAGGCCCTAATATTATACGATTCAATTCTGTAATAGGCGATCTGTGAGGACTACACAATCCACGAGATCACAAAAATTGCACTCCCTCCTTTCCAAATTGTAAAGTCGCCTTGACTTTTTGGTTCGTCCATTTTGCTATATATCCGGGCATATTATTGTATCTAGATACATAGCGAAATGGATGTACCAAAAAGTCAAAGCGACTTACAAACCGAAACGGAAGTAGTAGTTCAGGGAATAGAGGAATATAAACAAAGCGTAGTTTAGCAACAGTTCGTTTAGTGGGAAAATTTTTGTAAGACAAGATAGTAGTAGTACTCGATGAAAGCGATTAGGGTTCTCAAGCTTGTGTATTCATCTATGAAGAAAATAAGCGGCAAATTATCACCTTTCCTCACTTCTGGCGACCGAAAAATTCAGGCGACACCGGATGATGCGTTGATGCCTGCTGTTGGATGGAAATCATGAAGTAGCTTTGTCACCGAGCGAGAGGTCCCAAACCCGGGAAAGGAGGAGGGTTGCGTTAAGTTTGGCAAACCGGCGTAAAAAATAGCCACTCTAATGGAGAGGCACGAGATCACAAAAATTGCACTCCCTTCGTTTCCAAATTGTAAGTCGCTTTGACTTTTTGGTTCGTCCATTTTGCTATGTATCCGGGCATATTATTGTATCTAGATACATAGCTAAATGGATGTACCAAAAAGTCAAAGCGATTTTACAAACCGAAGCGGAGGAAGTAGTTCGAGGAATAGAAGAATATAAACAAAGCGTAGTTTAGCAACGGTTCGTTTAGTGGGAAAATTTTTGTAAGACAAGATAGTAGTGCTCGATAGAGCGTTAGTGTTCACAAGCTTGTGTATTCATCGATGAAGAAAATAAGCGGCCAGGAAATTATCACCTTTCCTCACTTCTGGCGACTAAAAAATTCGAGGCGACCGGATGATGCGTTGATGTCTGGCGTAGGATGAAAATCACCAAGTAGCCGTCACCGAGCAGAGGTCCCAAATCCGGGTAAAGGAGGAGGGTTGCGTTAAGTTTGGCAAACCCGGCGTAAAAATAGCCACTCTAATGGAATGAGAGGCAACGGATCACAAAAAATTGCACTCCCTCCCTCCGATTTCCAAATTGTAAGTCACTTTGACTTTTTTGGTTCGTCCATTTTGCTATGTATCCGGGCATATTATTGTATCTAGATACATAGCTAAATGGATGTACCAAGTCACTTACAAACCGGCGGAGGAAGTAGTTCAGGAATAGAAGAATATAAACAAAGCGTAGTTTAGCAATAGTTCGTTTTAGCGGGAAAAATTTTTGTAAGACAAAATAATAGTAGTACTTTCGGCCAGCGGTTAGTGTTCTCGAGCTTGTGTATTCATCTATCAAGAAAATAAGCGGCGAGAATTATCACCGTTCCTCACTTCGTGGCGACCGAAAAATTCAGGCGATACCGGATAGCTTCGTTGATGCCTGTTGTTGGATGGAAATCACCGAAGTATCCATGTGAGGCTAATATTATACGAGTTCAATTCTGCAATAGGCAGTCTATTAGGACTAAAGTAACCCACAGAGTCGAGAACACAAAATAAATTAAATGTAGTTCGGGAATAGAATAGTATAGACAAACTGCAGTTTAGTAACATTTCATTTAATAGGAGCAGTAATTGTTCTTGAGCATGTATATTCATCTATAAAAAAAAAATAAGCAGTAGTAGTTACAGTCCCCTAAAACAAAAACACAAAGATAACAACATTAATGTAGTAGCCGGGTGTCAAGTTCAAGTATGTACAACTCAATACATCCATCTCGGGATACTGATTATCTGATTCAATTCTGTAATAGGCGTCTATGAGGAGTAGACGAGAGCCTGTTCGCTTGTTCTTGCAATCTTGCTTCATCTTGTTTCAGCTTATTCTCTCACAGGATACTATTAAACAAGCGAACAGGCTCTCAGGGGCACAGATCACCAAAAAAAAGGTAGTTCAGGAATAGTGGAGTATAAAGAAACTATAGTTTCGTGGCGGTTCATTTAATATGCACATTTTTGTATGACAAGATACCTGTAGTACTCTACAGGGCAGTCGTGTTTACTTGAGCACGCATATTCATCTATAAAGAAAATAAGCAGCAGTGGATAACAACAACATTGTAGTTATATATAGTAGCAGTCAGGCCTGGTAGCAGTGAGGTGTCAAGTTCAGTATGTACAACTCAATATATCCATATTATGAGGATAAAATTATAGTTCAATTCTGTACGTAATAGACAGTATGTGAGGACTAGTCGACCTGTTCGCTTGTGCTTGCTTCATATTATTTCAGCTTATTCTCTCTCACACTGAGAATACTATATATTAAACACAAGCGAACAGGCTTCAGAGGCACAGATCACGGAAAAACAAAAAAGGTAGTTCAGGAATAGTGGAATCTAACAAACTGTAGTTCAGTAACAGTAGGCACAGACAAGATTGATGGGCTAGATATCAAACCCTAGAATGGCCGGCCGGCCTGGTGGAGGAAGAAGCCGTCGGAAAAGGAGGTCGCTGGCGGAAGCGGCGTCGGCTTGAATGGCGCGGATGCGTCGGCGGTGGCGGCGGGCTGATGAGGCGGCTGGAAACCCTAGAGTCGCCTGTGAGGAGTGTGGCTAGGAACCAAACACCCCCGATCGAAATGAATCGCCTGCCTGTGACGAGGCGGGTAAATTTTTTTGAGTTTTGTAAAGGCTCAGCGCGTAAAAATCGTAGCGAAAAATTGGGCGGGCACAAGTAAAACGTATAATAAGCTGTTCGGCTGATTTTGGCTGATTGAATGGTATTTCTGTGAAAGAGAAGCCACTTCAGCTGCAGCTGGCACGTGGTGGGGCCGTCCTGTCAGGGTAATAGTGCAGACCCATGGAGGGGCCGTCCTGCCAGGATCTACTACCTGCATTTGCTCTCCCTCTGTATCTGCTTCTGCCTCTCGCGATTCATTCCATCTCTTGCTCTCTTCCATCCCTTCTCCCAGCTGAGCTCGAGACGCGATGTCTCGGTCTCCTTTGGCGGAGTGATCTGGAGGTGGATGGGCGAGGAATAGGCGCTGATCGGAGGCCAAACGTGACAGAGGCTAGAGTCAGTCGAACGGCTATCGCTAGCGCGCCACTCCCAGTGGTGGCGCTGGAGGAGGGGACGATCGCGGACGCAAGGGTAGTGCCTGGGCTGGGGTGAAGCTCCCCAGGTTTGAGAGAGAGGGAGAGAGCGGTTCCGGGATAGGGAAGAAAGGCGTAGGAGGCGGTGGCTCCTTTGGGGCCGATGGGCAGATTGGCCGCGGCGGTGTAGGCGTAGGCGTGTAGGGGCTGGAAGCAGGGACCCGAAGGGAGACGTCGGAATTCATTATTATTACTCAAAAATCATATCTTAATATGGATGCCCGTCCGAGGTAGATTGGATCCAAAGCGGTGGTGGCATTAATCCATTATCTGATGTTACATGTCAATATTGGGAACCATCCACAGTGTGGCATTCCACACAAATTGTGTCAATTGTTGCTCGTAGATTGCTCATGACATAATATAATAATTATAAAACAAGACTATATATATAAATACTTTAGCAGACACGGCAATATACCTTTCTCAACACAAGACATCTCATTATTCTTTATTATTACATTTATTGAGTATGACACTACTCAATAAATTCATCATAGAGAAGTACATATATAAAATCAACCATAAAAGTAACTTTGGATGTCACACCCGCTCACATTATTCAATTGATACTTGCCTTTTCATACATTAGGCAGAGTAAAATATAAAGGTAGCCTGTGGTATAACCTACCCAATATACGGAGTGTCCGCAACGACAGCTCTACCGTCGTCCATGCGGTATTTGATAATAATACGCACATCTTCTTCATTTTCGAGTGGAGATGGCTCCTCTGTCACAAGTACAAGCCTAATATTTGCATCTTCTCCTCGTTGACCTATGATAATGTCCTGTGCCTCATCAACGGGCTTGCCGACCAGAAGAGACCAATCACTACTCATCCTTAGCTTTGTCTCTCTTTCGAAACTGTTAGAATACCAATAAAATCAGTAAGCGAGCATTGACATAATCAATAGAAACATAACATGTTGTTTCAAGCTAATGCTATCATATTTAATTTGACAAGAATAAGATTGGTCCTGCAAGGGACATCGGATTTTCATACTAAGCAACAATACCTTAATAGATTGTACCATATACAAAAGTGCAGCAAACATATCGGAAAATGTTAAAAGGAAAACTTTTGAAAGCAACAACGAGTAAAGAAATACATGACAACCTCTAGAGAAGAAGAAGAAGAAGAACGTAGTAGCCAACGGTTGTGATAGTGCTCAATGTATATGTGTGTATAAATACACATTGATATTTGTATGGTAGTTGGATCTTCTCGGTGCCAGCAATATAATTAAGCAGTTCACCTCTAATTAGGAAACACCATCGTACCGTTGTTTTGCTGCAAGTAACAAAGTTGTAGACCACAACAATGAATGCAGCCTGGTCGATGTACGTATAATTACATCATCATTGAGGACATTGACGTGTAATTACATAATCCTTTTTGATCGGATAATTACATAATCATGTACGTGTAAGGTGTAAGCACAAATGTGCTTACGTACATGATGATGCTAGCATGCATGGATTGAAACCACTGAATGCCCATACTTAACACAGGACATGACTCATCAAACCTATGTACGTGTAAGCACAAACATTTATAAAGGTGAACTAACATTTATGCACAACAATAGGCGCGTTGAACTAGCATATGTATATATGCGTAAATAATGTTTAATCACTGAAAATGTACAGTAAATCCATCCTAGCTCAAAAATTAAGTTTCTTGCGCCAAAAAACTTACTATTACTTATTAGAAACTCCCACTTGAACTCTCACTTTGTTTGTGAGAAAAAAACATTAAAATTTCACAAGTTCAGGACTAAAAAAAATCTCTTGTGAGGCGTTTTAGAATTGTTTTTGGAGGTGGCAACACTAAAAACCGCCTCTGTAAATACCTCGATTAACCAAGGCAGTCCTTTTTATTCACCAAGGAGCCCGCCTCGAGAATTGCTCCGATTTTAGAGGCACGTAACTTATAAGGCCTGCTTCGTTAACGTGGCGAAGCCCAGCCAAAGCCCAAAAACCACCCCTCCACAGGCAGAGTTAGTGTTTCCTACTCCTCAGCATCTCTCCCTCTCTTCTAGATCGCCCTCCCTCCATCCCGACACTCCCTCCTCCGTCCCGCACACCCCGGCTTAAGTACTTCCTCTCCTCCTTGGACTCCCTCTCTGAACAATGGATGTGAACCAACTACGGTGGTTGCACCTCCTCGTGGTCCTGGGGCCGCGCGGCCCATCAGCTAGGTGGACCCGTGGTGGCGGTTGTGGTGGTGTGGCGTGGTGAAGCGGCGGCGGCGACTATGGTGGTGCAGCGGCGGTGGTGTGTGACACCGAAATTTTGCATGTTTTTAAAATAGTTAAATTGATTTATTTATGCAATTTTGTGACACATGGAATATAGGTAATAATAAATTTTTATGAACTAAAATCAAATATAAGGCCTAGCTACATGATGTTGCATTCATGCTGCAGCATTGTCCAGGTTGCAATGTCTTGTTTTTGGTTTGATTTGAAAAAGTATTCAAACTCTATTGAAAAGCTCATTTGAAAAGCACTTCAAATAAAAGAAAATGAATTTCTTTTCCCTCCCCAGATCTTTCTCATTTCCGGCCTGTTAGCCCCAGCTCGTTGTTCCCTTGAATCTGGCCCAATGGCCTTTCTTTTTTATTTCAGTAGGAAAAAGTCCACATTACCTCCCCCAACTATCACGGAAGTTCACTTTTCCTCCCTCATCTCTAAAACCGGACAAATCACCTCCCTCAACTTTTCAAACCATGCATTTTACCTCCCTCGAAGGCGGTTTTGAAGGCGGTTTGCTACAGTAACCGTGGTTTGCTACAGTACCAATACCTTTGTCTTTTTTTTTTTTTTTTTAATTCGATTGAATCTTTGAAAAATCATAGTAAATCACAGAAAAATCATAAGATCAAAATCTAGTTTTGTTGGACTTCACATGAGTAGATCTACACAGTGAATATATAATATGATATGCTTTAGTACAGAGTTTTTGCTACGAAGGTTTTGTCTTTTTCTTTTTATTTATTTTTTCTTTGAATCTTTGAAAAATCATAGTAAATCACAGAAAACTTATAAAAATAAAAAATCAGTTTTATTGGACTCCACATGAGTAGATCTACACAGTGAATATATAATATGGTATACTTTAGTTCAACAAAATAATTATAGAAGTTGCGACTACGAATTATTTCAATTAATTATATATTCTTTGTGTAGAACTTTGTACTAAAGCATACCATATTATATATTCACTGTGTAGATCTACTCATGTGGAGTCTAATAAAATTAGATTTTCTATTTTATGATTTTTTGTGATTTACTATGATTTTTCAAAGATTCAACTGGAATTTTTTTAAAAAGAAAAAGACAAAGGCACTGGTACTGTAGCAAACCACGGTTACTGTAGCAAAACCGCCATCAAAACCGCCGAGGGAGGTAAAATGCATGGTTTGAAAAGTTGGGGAGGTGATTTGTCCGGTTTTGGAGTTGAGGGAGGAAAAGTGAACTTCGTGATAGTTGGGGAGGGAATGTGGACTTTTTCCTTTCCAGCCCGTGGTGGCCAATTCTCTTTGTTTGGCCCGCTCGGTTCTCATTCTTGGGCCGCCAGGCCATCACCCAGGCCCAGCTCGGCCTACAGCACGAGCACCAGCTCTCACGCGCAGTGCACGTGACCCGGCCGTCCATCGCTTCGTCGTCCCCGTCGGTCCCGTTTGGAAACGCGCTGCGTTGATGAAGCCGTTTCCCGATTTGACGCCTCTCCTTGAATTCGTCTGCGCCGGTGCCTTCTTAAGCCGTGTCGTCGCCTCCCGACCCTCTTTTTCCCAACTCGAGCTCTCTTCTTGTCCTCGAATCACAGCAGCAGCAGCTCCAAACCCTAGCTGCCTTTGGAGACCGCCGCGAGCTCGGTTTCTTCGCCGCCGACGCGTCGCCCTTGCAGTAAGACCCTTGCCGGCCGACTTGTTGTCGTCGCGACGCCGTAGAGTCTTTTCTCTCTCCGTTACCCCCTTGATTCTTCTCACAGATTGTCGCCGCACTGTGCAGGTTGAGTCCGTCCGCCATCCTTGCCCGTACACCGTCGCCAGTCCGTCTGGACCGCCGTGTTTGTCCTTGGTGAGATTCCCTTGATCCGCTCTTTCTTTTGGTCCCGTGTGATTTTATGGCCGGAGTCGCCGGATCTCGTTACGCCGGCGAGGTCGCTCGCCGCCGGCCATGGAGCGCCGCCAGGATGTTCTCTTCTCCGGCCGGTCGCCGCCCCTTGACCTCGATCAGATCCAGGCCGTCGGTTCCTAATCCCACGGTCCAGATCCATAGATACCTCTTCGGTGGCCTTTTTGATTAAGAGTCCCTCGAATCTATGGATACTTCTGTTCAGGTCCCTGGATCCGGTTTAATAAAGGAATTTTATTTGTTTTAATCCCGAAATCTTTTCAGTCTAAATACAAGATTGCCATTATGTTCAAATGCCCATAACTTCTTCATTTTAAATCCGATTTGAACTGTTCAAATTGCGTTGGATTCGTAATTCCGTAATCTAGATGTTTATGCCACTATTTTATAGGCTTCAAACTATTAAATTTCGTGATCATATTTAGTTTATTATTTAACTCATGTAAATCTTGTAAATTGCATAACTTCACCGTTTTAGCTCGATTTCGGTGAAATCGGCGTCTATGTGATCGTAGTGACCCGTACTTTTGTTTTATAACCTTTTTAAGTTATTTCCTTGCTGTTGGTGTACTGTTCTCATAATAGCTCTTGTTTGCTTCGTGTATGATTGCGTGGAACGCTTGTATGTTGATGCGTGATGATGGGGTGTAGACGGTGAGCGGTTCGTGGGTGATCAAGAATACTTTGAAGAGCAGGACCAGCAACAGTACTCCTTTGACCAAGGCAAGTATAGTTTTGGGATATTCTATCTTTAAAGACATGATCTTATAGTTTACTTAATGTTTATGCAATGAACGTTAAAAATGAATAATTGGCAATGTGATGATTTGTCCGTATTAGAGGATCCGGGATTTACAGTACAACTATGGGGGTTATATGGCTCTAACTTTAGTTCCTTAGAGATCATTCCTCTAACAAGTTGGCAAGTGCAGAATTGGATATAGTATGCCCCCTATCCCGTAATATGTGAGTATAGGCTGCGAGTTATGTGCCACATAGGAAGGGTGGGTCCTATTTCTGACGAATTAGCGCCCTAGCTTGTTAGAAGAACCTTTGAGGGCTTCATAGTGGTTTCCGGTGCATGGACCTAATTAACCCATGTTTTCGGGAATCACGACTCATAGTGAAAGTGTACACCTCTGCTTGAGTAAAAGCGGTATATCAGCCTTGCCCAAGGACACGGGCGGCCTTGGAACTCTTTGCATCAACGATAATGACTTCTATTTGTTAACTTGTTCATAGTTATCGTTTTATACTTTTCATTATTTATGCTATAATGATCATGAGTTTCTAGATGGATATTGCCTTACTATTCTTTCTAAGTACGTTTGTACTTACCCTTCCTATAATTACATCAATAGATCAAGGCTGGAATGAGAACTACAATGAGGACTACCGTGATGAGTATTAGGCTTGGAGTCAACCAGTCAACCAGGTCCCCGTGGTGGAGCTTCTGCAAGGAGAGTCATCTTAGTTGCTTTTATCTTGTTTAAGACTTTGTAATGAATAATTTTATTCTCTATGTAATAAGCAAAGCGATGGTACGTTTATTCATTTGTCGCCTTATGTGTGTGACATTCCCGGCGCACATCGGATATTTATACATCCACTTTAGTTCTTAAAAATGGGTGTGTGGGGCCAGATATTCGGATCAAATCAACCATCCTAATCCGTCCCTAATGACGTGTTAAGGAGAGAACGCATGCTCGCCGACAAACGGGCGCTACCCGCATAAGGGCAGAAACGCGATGAGGGCATCCTCGTCTCGGACGAGGACCGCGGATCTGAGGCTTCGTGGACGAGCTCGAGCTCGTCCCGGGAGGAAACTGCCGAACGAGCTCCCTAGGGAGCATGAAGACGTGGCGAGCTCCTGGCCGCGGCGACGAGCTCTTCTCCGCCTCGAACGAGCTCCCCGCCCGCCGACCCAAGAACGATCGGGAGAATCCGAGACATACGCGTGAGGTCGCGGGTTCCGCGGCTACGCCGACCGGCGCTGCAACCTACGACCGGATCTGGCTGCGGGGCAAGATCTCCGGCGGCACACGCGGCATGGAGCCGTCGGACACACCAAGTCCCGACAAGCGCAAGGGACAAACGCTACGCGACAAAGGATGACCTCGGCGACGAGGTCAAGTTCCTCGACGAGCTCTCCCGGCCACACGTTTTCTGTGACACCAAATACGAGCACTTAAGACGCGGTGGCGCCTCCGACGACCTCGACCGCGAGACACCGGCGTGCACGACCGGGACGGGTGCGGCACGAGGAGTACGGCGGTCGCGAGGCGAGCTCATTGTCTCCTTCTACACCGACCAACGAGCTCGAGCTCGTCACCCATACGTACTACGTATCGGGATACGGAGCCGCCCCTATTCTACTCACGGCGACCGAGCGGCATGCAGCGGGATAGGGCGGCGGCGGGAGCGCACGCCGAGCAGCCCGGCGTGCCCGACATGGCAGGGGGCCATCTTCTCCTCCGCCCCTTCTCTTTGCATTTCTTCCACCTTACGGTCCTCGGCCCGATGGCACCATGTGAGCTCCCCTTGAGACTATAAAAGGGAGGGCTCGGCCACGAGAGAAGGACAAGCTCTCTAGCACACTCGAATCACACACACACACCGTTCGATTCCACACATCACCGCAGAGACACGGGAACACTTCTCCCTCTCTCGCCCGCTTGTATTCGCCCGATCACGAGCAATTTGAGCTCGATAGTGCCACACACCGGACTAGGGTGCCCGATTGCCCCGAACGGTATAAACCTTCGTGTCATTGTCCTTGAGCTAGGCCATCGTTGCACACATTAGCCGGTTGGTTATTGTGACCGTGGTATACGACCCGCGGCGGTTGGCGCGCCCGGTAGGGGCGGCGCTAGTGTGGCGTCCACCACTTCGATGGCTCCCTTCACCACCTCTCGTCCGGCGCCACCGATGCGTTCGAGACCACGGACTTCGCCGGCACCGGCTCGAGGGCTCCCTCATCGGAGCCACCTTCCCTTGGGTGGCGCGGGGCGAGATGACGCCCGCCTCGTCCGCGACGCCGCCGACGCCGTCCGGTGCGCTCCGGCCGAGACCCAACCTCGGGTCCGCCGAGCCCCATTCAGCGGCGCCGACCACTTCTTCCGTCGCCATTGCGGACTTGCTTCCGCACATCCTCGCCCCGAGCCGACTTAGGAGCTCTTCCGCGACGTCACCTTCTCCACCGCCAACGTCGTCTTGCAGTATGCCGGGCAGGAGCCGCTCTCCCCCGACGAGTTCCTCGCGGCCTACGATGAGATGTACCCCGCGGGGGACAGCTTTTCCCGCAGTGGCGCGTCACGCCGAGCTCGGAGTGACCGGTCTCGAGTCCTTGGCGGGCAGCTTGAGCCTCGCAAGGGTCGACCCCGCGCGCGAGTGCTACATGTGTCAGACGCCGGACGGCGCAGTGCACGGCTACCACAGCGAGGACGAGTTGAAAGGTCCCTTTGTTTTTTGGTAATTGAGTGACAACATTAGGTGAACTAATAATGTGTGATTGAGATAATACACAGGAGATTAGTTCACATGTGATGATGCAATGGAGGAGCTTTATTGCATATGAGACATGACATGGAGTCATGTGACCAAGGTGGTGAAGATCAAGACAAGGCTTGGCTTGATGGACCGGTTGCAAGTGTGAAGGGCAAGTCGAGGCGGTGAAGCGCGATGGACCGCGAGGCGGTGAAGCTTAGGCAAGACTTGGTGCCGACGGACCGACGCAACGGTAAAGAGCAAGTGAGGTCAAGATCGATGGACCAATAGTGTCACGTGATGATATGAAGTGGATCATATCATTTGATGATCGTGTTGGTGCGTGTGTTGCATCGGCACTTGGAGATGGAGCGGAATGGAAATGCGCAAGGCAAAGGTATAACCTATAGGGCATTTCATTTTGCCGGTCATGAGGAGCTTAGAGAAGTTTATGACCGGGTTTAGGATAGATGGCCGTACTATCAAGAGGGGCAAACTTGTTTGCATATCGGTCATCTAGTGCCACTTGAGCGATCTAACTTTGCGATGTGTTAGGATCGAGTGGCGTGCTAAGAGCTAACCCGACCTTTGAAATGATTGTGAAAATGCTAACACACTTGCACATGGTGATGTACACTTGGTGGTGTTGGCACATTTGCAAAGGCGGCGGTGATTGCAGGGTTGAGTTGGGTTTGGGAACCGCTCATCCTCCCGCCGAGCTTGCGAGGCGGGATTCGGCGCTTTCGAGAAAATGAGTTGCATATTTTCTATTGCGCCGGATGCATCGTGGTGGTGAAAACATGCTATCCCTCGTGCTCAAGTTTGGTATACTTGATGGGTAGCATGTCGAAGAGAAGGCGTCGGTGATTGATGGAGTTTTATTTGGAAAACGGTGATCGGACGACCGAGGAAGCACGGGCCTTCGACCGGGACGCTCCGGTGGGTGTGTTCGCGAGAGCCCCTGCAGGCCGGTTTTGGCCGGACGCAGGGACCGGACGCTGGACCGGATGCTTCCGGTGCTCGACCGGAAGCACCGACCGGACGCGCGGAGGAGGGTGCCAGTTGTGGGCCCGAAGCTTGTCGGTTGTGACCGGAACCTGTGACCGGACTCGCGACCGGACTCGCTGGTGAGTCCGGTCGGTGCGTCCGGTCAGCGCGCAGAAACACCCCAACGGCTCTATTTTGGCTTGTGGCTATAAATAGATGGGGTGGCCGGCTTTGGTCGGTTGCTGAGCACACTTGGGCCTTGGTGGCTTGTGTTGTGGTGCTAGAGAGCCCTCCCACTCACTTGTGATTGATAGTGTTCATCCAAATCAAAGTGAGGAGTGATTCTAGTGCATTCGCGTTGAGAGATCGCATTCGTGGCACTAGGTGATCGTGTTGCAAGCCGGTGTGCTTGTTTCTCTTGGAGGTTGCCACCTCCTAGACGGCTTGGTGGCAAGAGACTTCGTGAAGCACGCAACGGAGATTGTGCGGTGCTCCGAAGGAGGATTTGTGAGAGGTTCGTGCTCACCTCGCGGGGATCGCGAAGAGCGACACTACTAGAGCGTGTCGGTGAGTACCTCCCTTGTGCGTGTGGTGTCTTGCGGTGCCTTGAGAGGCTCACTTGAGAGTGGTGTCTTGCGGTGCCTTGCGGGGCGTGCCTTGAGGGGCAAGTGATCGGAGAATCACACCGAAGAACCATCTAGGTGAAAACACCAAAGGAACCACCCAAGGTGTTGGTCGACACAACGAGGAGTAGGGGGAAGTTGGCAAGCTTCCCGATACCTCGGTAAAAAATCACCGGTGTCAACTTGTCTACTCTTCTCGGTGGTTTGCATTCTCTAAATCACAAGCTTCGTATTTACATTCATATATACCTTGTGCTTGTGCTTGTGGAGTAGCTCTTGCAATTACTAGCTTGTGTAGCTTATTAGTTGCTTTGCTTAGTTTGTGTAGCTAAGTAATTTGAGCCTTTGGGTTAGGCGTGTGTCGCCTTGTCCTTAGTGCATCTAGTGAGCTTAGGATTGGCTTTGTGCTTTTGCTCATTAGAATTGTGTAGGAGCTCACCTTGCTTGAAGTACTAGTGCATAGGTTTGTGTGACCTTGCAATAGAAACGGTTAGGAGCTCAAGCTAGGCTTATCACCTCATCTGCTTTGTGTAGGATCTTTTGTGAGGAGATTTAGAGTCATAGCTAGAGGGGTGAAGTCTTGGCTAAACGAATAGTTTCAATTCCGCATTATATTTGTTTAGCCGGCGCAATTAGTTTTAGTAAGGACTATTCACCCCCCCTCTAGTCCCCATCTCGACCCTACACGAGTCCTCCCAGCACACCTCGACGCACAAGGGAACGAGGCCGGACGGGTCGATAGGCGGTGCACCCCCAAACGGGTGCACGGGCGCCTCGACGAGCTTGAGGAAGCCGAGCGCGAGATAGCTCAGGAGCGCGACGCCCTCCTCGAGGAGGTTGGAGGACGGTGACGAGTCCGAGCCCGAGGACGGAAGCACGACGCCGCATCGACGAGGCCGACGACCTCCCACCCGTCTTGGCGGCATACCACCCGTAACCTCGCGCCGCCACCGAGCTACTCCACCGGCTCCTCGAGCCCGGAGGCGCCGGAAAGCGAAGACTCCACCGACAACTGCGCTCCCTCATCGAGGGCCGTGGAGCAATAGGTGGAGAGCTCGGGAGTCGCATCGGCGCCTCCGCCGAAGAACACGAGGCCTCCTCCCACTAGAGGCCGATCCGAGGAGAATCACGGTGGGTCCACGACGCCGACGCCAGGGAGAAAACCGCGACGCATGGGGACACCCGACGCCCGCCGGCGAGCGGAGGCGCGGGAGGAGACGCCCCGATCGGTGAGCACCGGCGACCGCCGCGACGACAAACGCGACGACGACCGCCCCGCACGATCCTTACGCAGCAAGAGGAGGGGCGCTCGCGACGATCAGAGGATCGCAGCCGTAGCCCCACTCCGGAGGTCGGGGAGGCGGCGAGCGCCGCCCCTCGACGCGCGACGCCCGAGCCGAGGTGGAGCTCGAGGTCGCAGCCCCTCTCCCGACGGGAGGCGACCCCGAGTGTTCGGTTCCCGTCCACGACGCGCCCGTTCCCTCAGCGCTTCCAAGCCCCGACCTCCGTCCGTAAGTACAACGGCGAAACGGATCCCAAAGATCTGGCTCGAGGACTACCGCCCCTCGCGTGCTAGGCGGAAGGAGCCGACGACGAGCTTTTCATCATCCGCAACCTCCCCCTGTACCTCGCTGACACAGCCCGATCCTGGCTCGAGCACTTGCCTGCAGGGATGATCGATAGCTGGAGGGATCTATGCGACATCTTCGTCGGCAACTTCCAGGGAACCTACTCGCGCCCGAGCAACACGTGGGACCTCCGTAGCTGCAAGCAGCGAAGGGGGGAAAGCCTGCGCGACTACATCCGGCGCTTCTCCAAGCTCTGCAACGAGCTCAGCGACGCCACCGACGCCGAGATCATCACCGCCTTCACCTTCGGCACAACCTGCGAGACGCTCATCCGTGAGTTCGGCACTCGCAAGCCCAAGACGGTGAAGGAGCTCCTCGACCTCGCCACGAACCACGCCGGGGGAGAGGAGGCCATCTCCGCGGTCCTCCATGGGACTACCGGCAAGGGCAAGGAGAAGCTCACCGATAAAGTCGGTGAGGGGCGAGCTCGCGCCCCAAGAAGAACAAGAACAAGCGCCGGCGCGGCGAGGACGACTTCATCGCGGTGGCCGAGAAGAAGAAGCCGAGCGCCCAGGCGGCCAAGCCGGGCGCGCCCAAGGACTTCTTCGAGAAGAAGCTCGAGCTCCCTTGCCCCAACCACGAGGGACCGGTCAAGCACAAGCTCAAAGACTGCAACCTCCTACGCAAGTTTGTGGCAGGTGCGAGGCGGGAGGACGGCGCGGGTAACGAGCGCAACGAGGACGAGCTTGATGACCAGGCGGGCGACAAGGACGTCTTCTTCGAGGATGGCGCGGTCAACGTCGTCTTCGGCGGCCCTCCGGCGTATGAATCCAAGCGACGCCAAAAGCTCCTCCAGCGAGAGGTCCTCTTCACCGAGCCCGTGACGCCTTCCTACCTCAAGTGGTCCGAGGCCCCCATCACCTTCGTCAAGAAGGACCACCCGGTACACGTGCCGCACCCGGGGCGGTTCCTGCTCGTCGTCGACCCCATCGTCGAAACCAAGCGCCTCGAAAAGGTGCTAATGGACGGCGGCAGCGGGCCTCAACCTCCTCTACGCCGATACCATGGAGGCCCTTGGCATCACGCAAGCTCGACTCCGACCCTCCGCGGACCCTATCCATGGGGTGGTACCGGGGAAGCAGGCGTTCCCGCTCGGCCGGGTCGACCTTCCCGTCACCTTCGGCGATCCAAGCAACTTCTGCAAGGAAGTGCTCACTTTCGAGGTGCTCCCGTACAAGAGCGCGTACCACGCGTTGCTGGGTCGGCCATGCTACGCGAAGTTCATGGTCGTTCCCAACTACACGCACCTCAAGCTCAAGATCCCCGGACCCAAAGGTGTGATCACCGTCAATTCCACCTTCGAGCGCGCCTTCAATCTGCGACAAAGAGGTCGTGCGCAAGACGCCGACGCCCTCATCGAATCGGGCTTCGTCCCGAGATGCTGGCGTGGGTGCGCGCAGAGGACTCGCCGAGCTGAAGAAGACCGCGAGCACATCCAGCAAGGTGGCGAGCTCCTCCATCGAGCTCGATAAGGTGGACGGGATCCGCCGAGCGGACAAAGACACCAAGACGGTGACGGTCGGCGAGGAGGGGCGCGCCGTTCGCATCGGCACCGAGCTCACTCCTAAATAGGAAGCGAAGCTCGTCGACTTCCTCCGCGCAAACCTCGGCGTGTTTGCATGGAGGCCCTCGGACATGCGGCATACCGAGGGAAGTCGCCGAGCACTCCTTAAACATCAAGTCCGGCTCTCGTCCCGGTGAAGCAGCGGCTCCGGCGTTTCGACGACGGGCGGCGGCAGCAATCGCCGAGGAAATAGATAAGCTCTTAGCGGCGAGCTTTGTTAAGGAGGTGTATCATCCCGAGTGGATAGCCAACCCTGTACTAGTTAAGAAGAAGAATGGGAAATGGAGAATGTGTGTTGATTATACGAGTCTCAACAAGGCATGCCCAAAGGATCCGTTTCCTTTGCCGCGCATCGACCAAATCGTTGACTCCACCTCCGGTGTGAGACGCCTCCGCTTTCTCGACGCATACCGGCTACCACCAAATCACGTTGAACGAGCTCGATCAGCTCGCAACCTCTTTCATCACCCCGTTCGGAGCGTTCTGCTACGTAACCATGCCCTTCGGGCTTAAAAACGCGGGAGCCACCTTTCAAAGGTGCATGCAGAAAGTCTTCAAGGAGCTTCTCGGGAAGCGAGTTGAAGCATACGTCGATGACATCGTAGTCAAGACGAAGCGTACAGGGGAGCTCATCCCCGATCTCAAGGAGGTCTTCGACAAGCTCCGCGAGTTCGGGGTAAAGCTCAACCCTGAGAAATGCGTCTTCGGAGTTCCTCGGGGAAAACTTCTCGGCTTCATAGTATCCGAGCGTGGCATCGAAGCCAACCCTGAGAAGATTGAGGCCATCCGTAGCATGGGACCAATCAAAAACGTCAAGGGCGTGCAGCGGCTCACCGGGTGTCTCGCCGCTCTCAGCAGGTTTATAGCTCGACTCGGCGAGCGTAGCCTTCCTCTATACAAGCTCCTAAAGAAGTCCGAGCGCTTCGCATGGACCGACGAGGCTCAAACCGCGCTCGACTCCTTAAAGGAGCTCCTGGCGAGCCCACCCATACTGACCCCGCCCAAACCCGATGAGCCGATGTTACTATACATCGCGGCCACTTCGCACGTGGTGAGGACAGCGCTCGTGGTGGAAAGGGAAGAGGAAGGTCACGCACTTCGAGTACAGCGGCCAGTCTACTTCATCAGCGAAGTCCTCTCCGACACCAAAACAAGGTATCCGCAGCTCCAGAAGCTTGCTTACGCGCTGCTCATCACTCGTCGTAAGCTGCGACACTACTTCGACGTTCACCCCATCACCGTCGTCTCCAAGTTCCCACTTGGAGAGATCATCCGTAGCCCCGAGGCCACGGGACGCATCGCCAAGTGGGGAATCGAGCTCATGGGGTCGGACATCTCGTACGCCCCACGGGACACCATCAAGTCCCAGGTCCTTCCCGATTTCGTAGCCGAGTGGACGGAGACACAGCTGCCCCCGAGACCCGACGACGTCGAGTACTGGACGCTCTACTTTGATGGCTCGGTGAAGAAATACGGCGCCGGAGCAGGCCTGGTCTTCGTCTCACCACGCAACGTGCGCATGAGGTACTCGATCCGCCTTCACTTCACCGCCTCTAACAACGTCGCCGAATACGAGGCCCTGGTGAATGGCATGCGCATCGCCATCGAGCTCGGCATCAAGCGTCTGGAGATCAGAGGAGACTCCAAGCTCGTCGCAGACCAAGCCACGAAGGAAGCAGACTGCGTCAGCCCCAGGATGATCGCGTACTCCGCAAAGGTCGCGCGAGCTCAAGAGCGTTGATGGGCTCGAGTTCAAGCACATCCGTCGCCAGTACAACGGCGACGCCGATGTCCTCGCCAAGCTCGCCTCCGATCGACTCCAGGTCCCCCCCCCCGGCGTCTTCGCGCACGATCAGTATATACCCTCCATCCGGCTTGAGGGGGAAGGCTCGAACCTGCGCGCGGACCCATCGGGACCCCGTTCGTGCCCTCTCCCACCAAGGCCGAGGCCTCTCCGAGCTCGAGCTCACCGATGGAAGTCAACACAAAGGTCAACCTCGTTGGCTCCCAAGTCTTCGCGACCACGGGCCGAAGCCCCAAAGACCGACCGGCGACTCCCCATCTTAGCATGGCTACAGGATGGCAAGCTTCCCGCGGAGAAGAGGCCAGACGCATCGCCCGTCGAGCCAAGTCTTACATCATCATCGAACGCGAGCTCTACAGGAAGAGCGCGTCCGGAGTACTCCAACGCTGCATCACCTTCGAGGAAGGACACAAGCTCGTCGGAGAGATCCATGCCGGCAAATGCGGACACCACGCGGCTCCGCGAGCTGGTGGGCAAGGCGTTCCGCCGAGGGCTTCTATTGGCCGCCGCCCGTCGCCGACGCCAATCGGGATCGTACGCCGCTGCGAGGATGCCGGTTCTTTGCCAAGCGAGACACACCTCCCGGCCGCAAGCCCTCCACGATCCCCATCACTTGGCCCTTCGCGGTGCGGGGGCTCGATATGGTTGGACCCTTCACGAAGTCGCCTGGGGGCTTCACTCACCTCCTCGTCGCCATCGATAAGTTCACCAAATGGATCGAGGTGATGCCCATCTCGCACACAAGGTCACAGGAGACGGTCAAGTTCTTCGACGGCATCATCCACCGCTTTGGCGTGCCGAACTCGATCATCACCGACAACGGCACCAACTTCACCGGGCAAATCTTCCTCGACTGGTGCGACGACTACAACATCCGGGTGGACTGGGCCTCCGTCAGCCACCCGAGGACGAACGGGCAAGTCGAGCGCGCCAACGGCTTGATTTTGCAGGGACTAAAGCCACGAATCTTCAAGAGGTTGGAGAAATTCGGAGGACGGTGGCTCGCCCGAGCTCCCCCGCAGATCATATGGAGCCTCGGGACCACCCCAAGCGAGCAGCGGGCGCACGCCTTTCTTCCTCGTCTTCGGCTCCAAAGCCGTGCTCCCCCACCGACCTCGACTACGGCGCGCCGCGAGTCCAAGCGCACGATGACGCCGGCAACCGGACCTCACCGGAGGACGCGGCGGACCCGGCTCGAAGAGGCCCGCGAGGTTGCGGTCGCACATTCAGCCAAGTACCCAGCCGGTCGATGCGCGTTACCCACGACCGCCATGTCCGAGGGACGAGCTTTCAATGTCGACAACCAGGTCCCACGACGAGTACGAGCACGAAGGAGAAGCACAAGCTCTTCGCGCCGTGGGAAGGACCGTTCACCATCGCCCGAGTCCTCCGCCCAGGCTCATACAAGATCCAGGACTCCCGCGGCCGCGAACTCGCCAACTCCTGGAACATCGAACAGCTACATCGCTTTTACCCTTAGATGCATTTTGTAATGTCACTATTATACGAACTCGAATAATAATGACACACCTCGATGCAAAAGTTGTGAAAGCATTCGACTTCCTCCTCGCACGGCTATTGAGCAAAGGCTGCCCTCTACCTCCAGCAAGGCCCGCCCTTGCTCGGGGGCTATAGGGGATGGGGCGCACACCCCGCCTTTTTACGAACTCTTTTTTCGCAAAAACACGAACACTCAAGGAAGAGCTCGACCGGCTCAGCCTCGCACTCGTCATTCTCTTTCCTAGTGAACGTCGAATCTAACAAGTTAAAGGATCCCGAGTAATATCCTCAATGAGGTCCGGCGCGCTTGCCCAACGAACTCTAAGCGCCCCCGCCAACGAGAAAAGGGGCCCGTTACCTCGGCCGCTAGGATATGAACTCGGTGAACCACGAACTAATTGGAAACACGATCACGGGAAAAGAAAACGAGTCGTTCATAACTTGGATAACTTGTCATTTTTACACTTTGCCCCAAGCTCGGGGACTTTTGTTCATAACAAAGAGGCGCCGCCTCAAGCTATCTAACCCTGCGGCTCAATCCCGTCATTTGGATGAGTCCACCTCCTCCTCGCCGGCCGATGCGCTCGAACACCTCAAGCTCCTCGACAGCGAGCCTGAAGAGCTTCCTCGCCAGCTTCATGGAACGGGCCTCCGCAGCGGTGACGACGTCATCCAGCTCCACGCCTTCGATAGGCTCGGGCCAGCCCTTGCCCATTATCCGCCTCTCGAGGTCGGGGTAGTGGACGAGGATCACGGACACTGCCTTGTGAACGGCGCAGCGAGCATTCTCCCTCACCACAGCCGGAGCACGGAGCGCTCGATGCGCGGGTCCTTCCACCTCCTCAACGCCGAGGGCCTCACAGACGCCCTCGACGTCGAGCACAAGGTTAGTGTGCTCGCGCTCCGCCTTCTGCGCCGTGCCCTCGGCCTTTGTCGCCTGCTCAAGAAGAACGGAAGCCTCGGCTTCCTTGGTTCGGGCTCGTCGGTCTTTTCGCGAAGCCCGTCTTGAATGGCCAGGAGGTCACGCGTTCGTTGCTGAAGGTCCGCTTCCTTCTGAGCTAGCGAGAGCTCGAGATGCTTCGCCGTGGACTCCGCCGCAGCCAAAGAGTTGTCCCTTTCTCGAAGCTCCCGAGCCAGTCCCGACGACTTCTTCTTCTCGGCTGCAGAGAAATAAATAAATCAAATCGATGAGACTCAAAGGACAAGAAAAAGAGAAGCGCCTTACATGCCAACGCCTAATAAAGCTCTTCCCGCTCCTCCCACAGGGAAAGATTCTCGGCATCGAGCTGGATCCTCTCCGCCTCCGAAGCATGAAACAAGATTGACCCGTCGACGGCCTCGTGGTCGTAAACTAAAATACCCGCCTATCAGCCTAAGCGCTCAAAGGCAGAGAAGGAAGACAATGAGTTTGGAAAGTAGCACTCACCTTCCGGCTCGGTTTCACGGTCCCGAGCACCTTCCCTTTGGCGTCGTGTTGTTCTGTCCAGCGTCATGGCCCGACGCTCGAGCGCCGAGCGCTCGAGCTCCTTGTTCTCCAGGGCACGGCGGAGGTCGTCGAGCTCCTTCTGCATGAGCTCGCGCTGACGGCGGCTCCGAGCGACGAGCTCCTCTTCACGCTTCACCGGCGCCGCCTCCACTTGACGGACCTTGTCGACGACTCCCTCCCGAGCCTCGGCGGCCGGGCGTGCTCCCTGACCTCGCGGATGTACTCTGCAATATCATCAACCCCACTGGAGATCGCGATGCAGCTGAACACTCGGCCGAGCCCCGCGCTTGCGCGGGACCAGGCCACACCCAGCCCCCAGCCAGGGCCCTCGATCTCGGTTCCGGCCTCCACTACGTGGTTGTAGCCAATCACCGCCTCCCTCAGGTCCTGCAGAAGAGCAAATCAGCACCACGAACTCGAGACTAAGCATGAGGCGGCGAAGATGAGACCCTTACCCCGATCATATGATGGAGGCACGCCGGCCCTCTCTCCGTGGGAAGCGGCGGCACCTCCACGCAGATTATCGCTGGCGGCGCCGCCCCCGCCGTCCACGGCGAAAAATGAAGCCCGGCCAGCCCTCAACCCGGCCTCCAACGAGCTCTCGGGGCGTCCTCGGCCGGCAGCGTCCGGCGCGGGTCGAGTCGGGTGCATTACGGGCGTCACCCACGCACCGAGCGGCGGCCTGGTCCCCCGACGCTCCGATGGCGGCGGTCGATGACGTTCGCCGCGCGGGCGACGGTCGGTAGGTGCTCCCTAGAGACCTTCCGGAAGCACCAGAGTCTCCGGCGGGCTCGCCGACGCCGCGTCGCGCGCGGTCGTATCCTCGGGCACCTTCTCGCGCCTCGCAACTCGCGACGAGCTCCCTCTCGTCAAGACGATCCGCGCCGCCGATCGCCCCTCGGTCTTACCTCTCCCCGGTGAGCCGACACAGCGATCGGGCCCGAGGCGCGTCTTCACGATCCGCCACCTTCGGGGAGCCGAGGTCGATCACCTCCGGCTCGACCCGTGCCTGACGGCAGAGCGGCCGGGGCACCAGGTCTTCCGACCACGCAGCGAGCGCACCAAGGACGCCATCGCTTGAGCCACGGGACCGAGCTCGAAGGCGACGCGGGCGGCGCCCCGCGTGACCCGAGCTCGTCTCCCCCCCTCTCCCGGGAGGGGGGGGGCAATCACCCAAGCGCCCGCACGATAGGAGGGGCGGGATCGGCCGCCGAGCTTCGACGCCGCCGCCGCCCTCGGGCGCTTGAGGGGGTTAGGAGCTCCCAGGGGCTTAACCCGCGCCCTACACAACAACGAAGAGAAGACGGAGGTTAGTGTCGCAAAGAAAGGACTCGGCAACGACGTGTGAGCTCATAGAGAGCAACGAACTTGAGCACTTACCCGATGGCCACGCGTCTCTTCTTCTCGGCCTTCTCGATCTGTGCGGTGTCGGTTAGCGCCCTCTTCCGATGGGCGCGGCTCTAGAAGAGCGCCGGCGAGCGGCGTCCTAACCGACGGTCGCCACACCGAGGGGCGCCACCCAGATGACGATGTCCCCCTCGCTGCTCTCCCGCCTCCCTCGCCGACGAGCTCCCGGCCCTCCGGCGGAACGTCCCGTCTTCCGCCGCCTCGCTATCTCCGGATGACTCACCTGCCGCCGCGCCTGAGCCGCCCGGCGGAACAATCATGGAGGGACAGGCCTCGCCGGCGGGAGGTGCGGCTCGAGGTATACGGCGCCGACCTATTCAGCGGAGAGAGTGGCCCCGGAAACGGATTGCAACATCAACTTAAGACATGAGGAGCTGAAAGATAAAACTCACCATCGTGCGTGTCGTCACGAGAAGGCGGTGCCTCCGGAATGTTGTTGGGGTCGGCGGGAT
Source organism: Hyparrhenia diplandra (assembly GCA_015847255.1). Lineage (NCBI taxonomy): Eukaryota > Viridiplantae > Streptophyta > Magnoliopsida > Poales > Poaceae > Hyparrhenia > Hyparrhenia diplandra. The sequence continues at coordinate 352,086 of JADLZK010003865.1, forward strand.
CTTGAAGGGTTTCCCGGTCACCCGGCGAACGCACAACTCCACGCCCCCGCCGAAAGCGGCGCGGTCATCACCGTGCCCTCAAAGGGCTTTTTCTCCTCCACCATCTCCCAAATGCGGAGAGTTCTCCGCCTCAGGGGAATGATCTCGTGCCCCAGGACCCAGGCGAAAAGGAGGGGCTCCGAGAGCCTGGCGTCGCACAGCGCTCCACCTTCCGAGCGACCTCCCGAACTTGGTGAAGAAGGTGGCCGTGGGGAGTCTCCCCTCCGGCTTGTCGGATCCGGGGAAGACACCACCGGTGAAGCGCGGAAGGGGCGCTCCTCGTCGTTCTTCGATAGATAAAACCATTCCTCCCGCCACCCCGTGTTCGACGAAAGCAGGAGACGGGAGTGGGGTACTTCCCCTTCATGCCGGGTCGGGCGGAGCGCGATGCGGCCGATGGGGACCGGAACGTTCGGCCATCGGAGCTGTGCGTGATCTTCGCGTGGAAGAAATGCTTGAAAAGCCCCAGTCCGCATCAATCCCCTAGCCACCCCTCGCACAAAGACGGTGAACGCGGAGAGGTGGAAGATCCCGTTAGGGTTCGGGATCTCGAGAGCTCGACGCCCCAATAGGCGAGCAACGACCGAAGGAACTCCCGGTCGGAGGGGCGCCCAGTCCTCTATCGTGGAAGGTGGCGAACGAGACGACGTACCCATCCGGCGGATCGGGAACGGCGTCCGCCGGATTGGGCACGATCCACTCCAGCGCCGGGAGACCGCCGCTCGCCACGCGATCTTGCAGCAGCGCCTCGGTGATCCTCGACGGAGCCCACGTGCCCATGACTCCCTTCTTCTTCCAACGGTGGCTTCTCGAAGGTCATCGGGCCTACGATTCCGCTCTCCAAAGCATAGCAAAAGCGGAAGTGGATCGAGACTCGAACAGAGGGAAGTGATGGCGGCGGAAAGGGAGAGCAAGATCGGCGCTCTCTCTCGTCTCCTCTATTTATAAGGAGAACTCGGGACGGATCCTCCAAGGCAAACGGGCCGGGATGGCCCACCGCACTCCAACCGGCTAGGGTGGCCCGCGCTTCTACTGAGCCCCTTCGCACCGCGCGCGCCACGTGGCGCTGGAGGCGAAACGCTGCGAGAAACAGTAGAACGGTCGCCTAACGGTAACTCCCCTAACGGTAACTTTTCCCAACGGCTCTTTTTACCGCAGGGCTTAAAAAGTCCCACGAAGTTCGTTGCCAACGGTCGTGTCCCCAACGACCTCGTCACGACGTCGAGCTCACAACAAAGTCGAGCTCCAGGTTCAAAGGCTGGCTCTTACGAGCTCGAAGGCCGCCCGGAGACGCCCCGAGCAAGGAGTGCAGCGGTGGAGGGGCATCGACGGCCCATGCCCCCGAACGTCCACGCGGATTCGGGGCTCCATCCAAGCCACGCTTGAGTCGCCAGTGATCGCGAACGGCCTCTGGTCATCCTCCGCGGTGAGGAGGCGCACGAGCCACCGGGGCTCCTTTGAGACCTCGGTGACTATAGAGGACGGGTCTCTAGAATATGAGGTTGGTCCACAAGCTGGCCCTAACGAACGAGCTCGCCCCGAACGCGAGCTCGGACCTCACTCAAACATATCCGCTTTAAAGCTCTTAAGAGCGTTCGACTTCGACCTACGCGGTAAAGTCGGGTTCGAGCTCACCATTCTCCCCAAGGGGGACCTAAAACACGTGCAACGGCACAGACGTTCGCCATATCAAGTTTTCGCGAGGATCACCACGTCCCCCGCAGCCTCGGGGCTACACCCGCGGGTGCGCTAGCGCACCTCAAACGAGAAATCTGGTCCCTAACCTAGTAACGGCAACACCGATTAGCGCGCGCGGGGGCCATTCCCTCTCGCGTGCTCGGGGGGGCTACCGTGGGACGCAGATATTCCGGATCAAATCAACCATCCTAATCCGTCCCTAACGACGTGTTAAGGAGAGAACGTACTCGCCGACAATGGGGCGCTACCCGCAATAAGGGCAGAAACGCGATGAGGGCATCCTCGTCTCGGACGAGGACCCCAGATCGCGAAGGCTCAGGGACGAGCTCGAGCTCGTCCTGGGAGGAAACTTCCGCCTCGAACGAGCTCCCTAGGGAGCTTGAAGATGTGACGAGCTCCGCTGCGGCGACGAGCTCTTCTCCGCCTCGAACGAGCTCCCCGGCGCCGGACCCAAGAACGATCGGGAGAATCCGAGACATAATGCGTGAGGTCGCGGGTTCACAGCTACGCAACCGGCGCCGCAACCTACGACCAGATCTGGCCTGCAGGGCAAGATCTCCGGCGGCACGCGCGGCATGGAGCCGTCAGACCACGCCAAGTCCTGACAAGCGCAAGGGACAAACGCTACGCGACAAGGATGACCTCGGCGGACGAGGTCAAGTTCCTCGACGAGCTCTCCTGGCCACACGTTTTCCTGCGACACCAAGTACGAGCATTTAAGACGCGGCGGCGCCTCCACGACCTCGACCGCAGACACCGGCGCGTGCCTGACGGATGGTACGGCACAGGGAGTATGGCGGTGGCGAGACGAGCTCATTGTCTCCTTCTACACCGACCAACGAGCTCCGACCTCGTCACCCGTACGTACTACATATCGGGATGCGGAGCCGCCCCTATTCTACTCTACGGCGACCGAGCGGCATGCCGCGGGATAGGGCGGCGGCCGGGAGCGCACGCCGAGCAGCCCGGCGTGCCGACATGGCGGGGGGCCATCTTCTCCTCCGCCCCTTCTCTTTGCATTTCTTCCACCTTACGGTCCTCAGCCCGATGGCACCATGTGAGCTCCCCTTGAGACTATAAAAGGGAGGGCTCGGCCACCAGGAGAAGGACAAGCTCTCTAGCACACTCGAATCACACACACACACCGTTCGATTCCACACATCACACGAGACTGGGAACACTTCTCCCTCTCTCACCCGCTTGTATTCGCCCCGTCACGAGCAATTTGAGCTCCGATAGTGCCACACACACTGGACTAGGGTGCCCGATTGCCCCGAACCAAGATAAACCTTCGTGTCATTGTCCTTGAGCTAGGCCATCGTTGCACACATTAGCTAGTCGGTTACTGTGACCGTGGTGTACGATCACGACAGGGTGTGACATGGTGGCAGCTCCATCTCCTCTATGGCGACCCCAATGAGGGAGAGGCGGCAGATTCAACGTCCTCCCGACAATTAGTAACATTGCCTGCCCTCGCCATATCCGTGAGGGGACGGAGAGAGCCGAGAGGGAGGGACGCCGTGGTCGGGGAGGGTGGTGCACCACCACCGGTGTTTCTTGGCGTGAGGGAGAGAGTTTCTTTGACGGGAGAGGGAGAGAGGGTTTGTCGGAGGGAGGCGGCAGGTGAGGTGCGCCGTGGAGGAAAGCGGCACAATTGGGAAAGAGTCGTAGGAGAATTTGGATACTAGTATAAATCTTTGTAACCTTCTAGCTGGGCCAAAGTGGGCTGCCCCGGTCTTTACCGGGCCAAAATGGACCTATTTTTGGACGTTCCCTTGGCTTGTAGTCCAATGGTAGGACGGTCTAGTGGGACGCTACCCACCAGGGTTCAAATCCTGGTGCTCGCACCTTTTCCTGGGATTTTCCTAGGATTTTCCGGCGTTATGCATTAAGTGGTAAGCGACGTTCCCGTCGACGACGAGGCGCCAATGGTGACTTCGAGAATCTCCAGATCTGCCGGGTGCTTCCGTCCCCCGGAGGTGCTCATAGGGGTAGGGTTTGCGCGTACGCGTGTGTTCGTAGGGGTGAGTGTGCGTGCGTATTGTGAGTGTCTGCGTTGTCTTTGTGTCATTCTCAAAAAAAAAAAAAATTATAAGGCCAAAGACTATTTTCCTAGAAAAACAACTTGGTACCATTTGACTCTCAGTAGTATTCGGGCGTATGCCGTCCTCTCCTCTCCCCTTCCTTCTCTGACCTCCTCCCACCTCGCACCATCGCCGGCCACCTTCCTCTGCGCTTCCGGCTTCTCGCCGGCAGCCAGAGGGAGGTGGGCCGGATCCTCCGCATGTACATCTTCTTTTACCTTGCAGCATATCACCTTTGTCTCTTGGGGGGTGGGCACGCTCATGGCGGCCATGGTGGCCGGCCGGCAAGAGCTCCCTCCATTGCTTTGAGGTGAATACTACAATAAAGCCCTTCTTTTATCTTGTGTCTCTTCCTTGTCTCCCCAGTAGCCATGAACGCGGCATGGTGCCGTCCAAATCTAGCTTGAGCACAAGAAGAGAATCATCTAGTACCTCAGACCTCACCACCAGCAACACCTTCGTCCCCAGAGATCTCGCTCAGCTAGGCGTACGAGAAGCGGATACCTCGTCCACGTCAATCCCGGGCTTCATCTCGGACGCGATGGCGATGGTGCGATTCAAGGCCACCTTCATCCCCGACCTCGCGCCAGAATCTGGTGCCCATGGTCCTTCTGGGAAGCTTCGGCCGGAGCCCGCGCTCGCCAGCAACATCAGGCCGTTCGAAGCTCCTCCGTCCATGTCGGGTGCCAAGCTGTGGGCCGAGCTGGGATCTGTCGCGCCTGCATCGGAGCCAGCACCGGGCCAAATGAAGAAGGGCGGCACCATCAGGAGGACGCCGGCCTCGCCTGCACCCAGCAAATCGACAACGACGACGACGACAAGAAGGAGGGCGGGCGGGTAGTCGGCGGCGCGGCTCCTCCACGAGCCAGCGTCGCCATGAGCCGTCGTTCGAGCGTACAAGAGAAGATTGGAGAGATTTTTTCTCGGCCTGTGCATCTCACATGGTGGGACCCGCAACCTGCAGAATGGGGCCCAAGGTTTATACGTGTCTTCCATGCACATTGCCGAGTTATTCCCTCCAGTTCCAACAACTTGACGCGTCGCCTGCTCTGGGACATGCCGTTGGGCAGGCCGTTGCTGCCCATCCTCATCCACAGGAATCACTCTCGTCCTCATCTTCTTTTCTTTTTAGTTTTACTTTTATTTTCTACCTACCAGTGCAGCACCAACTCATGTCAGGACCTATTCAGTTCCTATGCCATCGGTTTAGCAGTGAGCCACCTACCGGCTTTGAGGACGGCGGTGCTTTATACGTCGGCGGTTTCTTCTACAAAATCTTCGATTCGCGGCGACGCAACTCCATGACGCCGCCCTCAACCACTGCAAGCCTACGCCTGCGAGGCCCTTCCGCTCACACGGCATCATGCGTGCCGCGGACGCCCTGCAGTCCGTCCGCCCGGTGACCTGCGTACCGGTGGCGAGTTTGGATCTGAGTTCAATAGGGACTTCGATGTAATTGGTCCTTTTGTTAAGGGTCTAGTTGTAATGCTGCTTTAATATAATACATGTGGTTCTTGTAAAAAAAAAAAAGACTATTTTCCTTTTTATTTTCTTTTGTTGGTCAAAATGTATTGAATGTTTCTGTGCGTGTATACTATTTTTTTATGTGAGTTAAAATTCTAGTTTTTGTGTGAGTACCTAATTTTTTCATGTGTGTATTGTCACACACAAAAAAATCATGCAATTTTTTTGTGGGTTTTTCTATTTTTCTGATGGGATATTTGAAAACACATAGAAAAATTGGAGTTTTTCTATGCGTATCGAGCAAAACGCACAGAAAAAACTAAACACACACACAGAACTAGTCCATTTTCCAGTAGTGTACATCGAAGGGTCCCAATATAATGACTCCGTCCAACAATCATTCGGTCTCCCAACAAAACAAGTTACTCCCTCCACTCCGGGCAATTCTCACATCCCGAGGAGTCAAACATTACAAACTTTGACTAAAATTATATCATAAAATACTACAACTTACGAGGCAAATTAAGTACCGTTAGATTAGTTATGAAATATATTTTCATAATAAATTTATTTCGAGACATAAATCCTAGTACCTTTTGCTATAAACTTGGTCAAATTTAACAAAGTTTGACCGACACGGTTCCCAATATAATTGCATGTTTTTTAGGAACGGAGGGAGTACTAATCAATTGAATTCGCCTCGTCGATCTCTACAGACACGGTTTCTAATCTTCCATATGATTTATGATTCAAAAGTAAAAATTTTGTCACATCTTTAAGCTTTGTCTATAGTGCTTCCTTGTCGTCGAGCTCGCTCTCGCAAAGCCCGCCTCGTCGAGGGGGTGTCGTTGGTGAGGGCAACCGTCGGCAAAGGAAATATTTGCCAAGAGCCCTGTTTGGGGCTCTAGGCAAAAAACACGATCTTCTCGACGCCGCAGCCTTCCCTTAGTAGTCCGCTCGGTCATCATAAGTATTATTTTATTTAATTAATTATTTTATTTATCTATACCTACTAATAAAGAGAGAAAAATTTCTTGTCCACCTCTTTTTGGGTCTGTCCTTATATGGGCCTTAATCGGGCCTTAATCGCTCTGTGTCAGGGAAGCGCTGCCTAAATCCGGATATAGCATGGAACCGGCTCTCTGACATTGCACAATGATGTCACGATGTGTCGATTCAACAACGTGTTCTAATAATCTCAAAAAAAAAAAAAAAAAAAAAAAAAAAAAAAAAAACAACGTGTTCTAATAACGAAGCTAAAAAAGGTAAACAAACGTCTTTTCCATGTTTATTTTTTGTCGATTAAATAATTACTTTTCCACTTTTCCTATCCCTTGGTCGAAAGAAATCTCTCTTTCTTTTCTTGCGACGGACGCATGCACGCACATATAGGAGCGGTGGGGATTTATTGGGCTGTTAGTAAGACGCACGCACGCAATATATATGTCCTTATTTTTCATAGAAAAAAATTATTTATTATCTCTTGTTTGTTGTGGTAAAATTGTTCAAATATTTATCTTATCCTTTGTGTTAGGACACCATCATCTTTTGTCCTTGTTTTTCTATAGAAAAAAAAAATTATTTATTGTCTCTTATCTGCTGTGGTAAAATTGTACTAGCTAACACACTAATGACGATCTCACTCTTGGATGATGATCCAAGGGTCTACCACGTTGTAAGAAATGTTGCTTTATTTTTTTGTGAAAGAAATATATCAATTCCCTTATTTTTCCACTCGAGGTAACCCATTTTCATTAATAACAACCGAAATACAAAGAGTTTGTAGACGATATAGACAGTAAAGACGCAGGCAGAGTTACGCCTAAGTAAACGCTGCACAGCAACACAAAACCAACAGACCTAACAACTATCGTTTAGAGGACCATAACGACTACTCCCTCCGTCCCAAAATGTTTGTCGCTTATGCGTTTCCCGAAAAATAACTTTAATAAATTATATATTAAAAAAAATATTAATATTCATCATACATAATTAGTATCATTGGAAAGATCTCCCGATCAAAAAACTTGAAGAAACATATTATATTTTTTGTGATTAATAGATCAGAAATTTTAAAACCGAGCTCCTCCGCAACTTGACGAGAAGGTGCAGCTCCTACATTTGTTTGTTAATTGTGACGTATCTGATGTTGTAGACTTGAGGATATGTTACTCATTATATATGTTTGCAATTGGAGTCCAAAATAAAAGAGATCTATAGAATTTATGAGTTGCCCAACTTAGTGTTTTTGTCTTTTCCGTTGCAACGCACGGGGCGGCGAACAAGGCCCAAGCGAGTTAGGTTGCCACCGGCGGGGTGCAGATCCCTAACGAGCCAACGGGTGGGGCCCTCGCCAAACGCCGTGGGGCCGTGGCACGTGTGAGCTCCACCCTCCATGCGCTAGCTTCCACCCGGCGTGGCCCATGCTAAATCCCCCGCCACCGGAGGTACGCCCCCTCGCGAGGGAAAGCTGGAGACGCCGTGCCGGGCCCGTGGTCTATGAGAGACACTCGCCCTCGCTTGACTGGTGTCGAGATATGCGATCTCGGCGTGGTTGTGGAGGAGGAGAAGGAGTGTTCGTGAAGATCAGCCGAGCAAAGTGTTCGACTTTCGGCGGCGGCAATGGAGATTAGAGAGGAAGAGCAAAGGAATATGCCGCAGTTGGTAAACTTCGGATAAGTATAGGCAGAGTACGATCTGTTAGACTCCGTACTTCTTTGGGAAGGAGAAATCGGAGGAGAAAGAGTGGCTATAGAAAATATAGCCTTTTAAATGAAATTTGCAAAATAGGTAAAATATAAATAAGCATGAAAACTTTTGTTTACATTTCTTATTAATGTTTGGTAATTATTTTGTCCCGTAGCAACGCACGGGCATGTTTCCTAGTTTATTTTAAAATCAGGGGTATTACCTTCTCTTGTCCTTTTAGCGAATTCATCCTCGAATTCTTTATTTTAATTACTCTCGAAAAGAAATAAGCCTAAATGAAACGATAAGTTGGGATACTCACAAGATGAGAAGAACTCTGGGTACTTTTCCCGCATTCGTGACTCGAGCTCGCTCTTTGCTTCTCGCTCTGTTTAATTAGCCCAGAGCTTCAGTAAGAATTCTGAATTTATCAATTATTTATCCTGATTAGTCCAGAGAATCTTCACAGAGGGAGAAGCAACGTGAATGGAGGCCACCGAGACAGACCTTGAGTGCTAAAGGCTGGACTTTGCATGGCAGCAGGATGGGCAACCCCTAGGCGCTGACGAGAACCCTGCGCTTACCCCATGCGGGTGCGGCATACTACATGCAGCCGCCCGCCTGCCTCTTGGAAGACATCTCCGACGCGCTGAACTCGACGACCCATCAACGTACGGCTGCACGAGGCAAGGCTGCTCCATGGTGTGGCCTTCAAGCAGCAAGCTGAGAGCTTGGCGTCCTGATGCCGCGCCACCAATTCCCGGCCTTCTCTTGGATGGCCATTGTCAATTGGGACCGCTACGATGCGCACGCCCTCCTGACAAGAGGGGCGGTGGCTCGGGGAGCCAACCCCTAGCAGGAGCGGAGGCGCAACCTTTCTCTTCGGCGCAGCACAGCACACCATAGGATCGGTGACGACTCAATGTGTGCATCCACAACGGACCTAACCAACTGATCTATATATGACAACCTCTCGAGAAGAAGAAGCAGCAGTAACCAACGGTTGTGATAGTGCTCAATGTATATGTGTGTATAAATACACATTGATATTTGTATGGTAGTTTGATCTTCTCGGTGTCAACAATATAAGCATTTTGTTCACCTCTAATTAAGAAACACCATCGTACCGTTGTTTTGCTGCAAGTAACAAAAGTTGTAGACCATAACAATGCACGGAGCCTGGTCGATGTCCGTGTAATTACGTCATCATTTACGTGTAATTACATATTCATGTACGTGTAAGGTGTAAGCACAAATGTGCTTAGGTACATGATGATGCTACCATGCATGGATTGACATAGGTCATGTACGTGTAAGCACAAACTTTTATAAAGGCGAACTAGCATTTACGCGCGGCAATAACAGTCATGTTGAACTAGCATACACTAGTACACGAATGAGTTACAATACTGGTTCGTAACCCCCTTTAGTCCCAGTTTCCCAACCCGGATTGCCCATCGGGGACTAAAGGTCCCGGTTCATAATACGAACCGGGATTAAAGAGCACCTCTAGTCCCGGTTCATAATACGAACGGGACTAACTTATTTGCATGACAGATATTCATATCCATTCAATATTTGTTTTTCTTATATCAGATGTTGTTTCTTTGAAATTACAAAGAGCTTCCCGCCAATTCACGAGGTTGTTACACAAATAATGGTAAATTTTCAAGAAAGTCATTACACACAAGAGGTCCATCTCCAAAGTCATTAATTCAAACAAATTCATTACACATAAGTTTTGAACAACTAAGAACAGTTTTATTACAACAAACAACAGGACTAATTCGAACTCCTAAACCTTCATGACGTCGTACCACCGAACTCCGAGAAGTGTAGGTCATTGATTTCATACAAGCAAACACAACTCGATGTAGTTCAATGTATTTATTAGTGCACTCTCCTTTGCTTCACAAGACCATTCACAAGGTTTACTCACTATAATGAGCAGTGGTCCAGAATTTCCTCTAGTCACCATAATTTTTTCCCTGGATCCCCTCTCGTAGTGAAAACAACTTCATCAAATTGCCATGTATGACCACCCAATTGATAAAAGGCTTGGTTTACAATGGCTTTATAACTACAACCTGCGTATGTTAAGTCATACGCCGCAGTCTTCAGTGTTGAAAAAAGTGGCATGAATATTTAAACATCATTTATGTTGTTGGCATAAACAGATTCACAAAATGTCACTATATCATGGTGAAGGTCAACTTCCGAAGCTCGATTCTAGTGGAGGAGTATGTTGGAATATTACACCCAATCCTATCAAGTGCCTTCAAACATTCTTTGCACATCATATTTTTGCGCGCTAATAATGTGAAATTGGCCACGCCCATTGTTGATGTTTGTTAAGTGCTAAAAAGAATAAGGAAGATTCTCGCAAGCGCATAGAACATCATTGTAGAGTATTCTAGAGTATCGTATCCATAGGGAAGCTTTGGCTAAAAAAATTCTAATAACTCAGTCATGTATCTACTAACTTATCAAACCAACTAGACTAAAGAGGGGTAAGTGATAAATCATAATATAAATAATAAAACATAAAAGTAATATAATAATAATAACTTGACTAAAAGAATACTATAATGAGTGAGTAACTTAGCTAATCAAGAGGACAAAGGGAAGAGATCAAGGTTCCTAGATACTTCTCTATTACTTTGGTTCTAACATAACTGAAGTATAGATAGATATAGCAATCATACAAATACACTTTGGAGCAGCAATACCTTTCCAACTCTCAAGAAAGACTGGGAAGGGTTATTTGGGGGAAGGCTGCCAAAATCTCTACGAACATCAATCCTAACGTGGTGTATTACAAAAGACCGATAGAGCCATCACCTCTCGGGGCTACCACAACTAACCGGGAGGAGTGTGCGCAACCTCGGGTAACCAATCTATAAAACTTATGTTTGTAACCCCCACTAGCTAATTCTCTCGACATGCAAGCACGCCACCTCACCATCCCACTATCACCCCACTAGCATGCCACCTCACCAACCCACTAACCCTTCATTGTGCCACGTCATCAACATGTCCCACATGTCTATGGGCATAAAAAAAGGGTTATAACTCTTGAACCAAAAAAATAAATCAAATTCTCGATTGCACCATTAAATTTATTTTGATAAATTCTTTAAAACAAGATCTTACATGGATATATTTTGATAAAATTATAAGTGGGACCCATTGGTATAGAGGAAAAAAAAAGAAAATGAAAAAAAGAGAAAAAAATAAAGAAAAAGAATAGGAGGGTGATAGTAATATTGTAACTCATAGAATTCTCCTTCATACCCGCGGCAACGCGCGGGGAATCCACTAGTATCCTAGGCACCAAGTCTACACCATTGATTACTACTCTAGGTACCTATAGAGTAACTAGAGCACTCAATACTAACAAAGATCCCAAGCAAAGGCATAAATATTATACATATATAAAGGAAAGACATAAAAGTAAATAGAGAAGATAAATATATTAAAGTATAAGTCTTATAAAGTAAAGATACAAAGACATACCAAAACTCTGAAGACTCTCGAGAACTAGAGCACAGCTCCGCTCTCCCTCAACTAGATCCGATCTATTACATTGGAAAGTCTAATGTGGATCGACATTGAAGAGAGAGTGAGTTCGTTAATTGGGACCTCTCTCTAACCAATGAGATGAGATGAATAATGAATTAGGGTTTCCAAAGGTGGTGGTCCGCCTTTTTATTTATAGCCCCGAGGGATGAATCTAAGCCATTGGATTAAACCCGACTTAAATCAGCGGTTAAATATGATTCGACGATCCCATAGGTCGGTGGAGGAAGCTTCCAAAAGCCGGTGACGTGGTGCCTCCCAGAGCAGGCCGGGCAGCCCCAAGGGCCAAGCCGCATGGCCTTCCACTATGACAAATGGGGCCCAACTTTGACAGGTGCGTAGGTCTCTAAATAGTCTTTCCAAAGAGTCTTGGTAGGCTAAAAACAGAGTCCGGGATGAGAAAGTTATGGCCAAATTTACTAGACACGCTCTTGCGGCCCGATATCTTTTGATTCGGACTCTAAATATAGCGCACAATATATGATTTTTATCGTCTCGACGAGCTCTTCACAATGGTGCACTCTAATCCATCTTTTGAGATACTTTTATGTAGTGAAAACTTACCTAACCTGTAAAACAAGTGAGAGCACCAAACTTATGGAATTGCTAGTATCAAACCCTACAACTATGCTTTATATTTTATTTCATATCAAAATATGCAATAGTTGATGGTTATAATGGGTATATAAGGACCATCAACAAGCTCCCCCATGCTTAACCTTGGCTAGACCCTTAGCAAAGCTATTTATTAATATAAACTTGGATCGAAAGTTGCTACAATGCTTTCATTCTTAAAAAGTACACATGCTTTCAAAAAGAAACTCTACTCTAGACCGGATAACAATCATTCTATCTTCAAACTCACCCATATTACCTTAAACCATAGAGCTTTAACTTTCACTTGGGTCTTTAGTAATTGAAAGACAGAACAATCAAGTCAAGCACTACATTTCAAGTCCTCGATCAACTAATATTCAACGTTTTCATATATTTTTGAAATAGCACTCAGATCTCTGTATTAAATGGCACTCTCGATCTCTCAATATATGGTATTTATCGATCCTCACTAGGCAATAATAGTGTTATGCCTACTCTCTTAAATATGTAATATTTGTGTGGAACAAGGCTGAACATGTTAAGCCTTCTCTCATCTCTCTTTTACTTTCTCACTCTATCAATAAGGCATATGTGGAGCTCATAAGAGTGACAGTCTTAAATGACATAGCATACTTACAAAGAATATATTGCAGTCCAAACAATGGATCCGTAGAGAGTTCAAATGAGTCAAAACAAAGATTGCATGTGTATAGAATATGATGGATAGGTGTATATTGGTGGCTAGAACTAATTCTAGTTTTACTCCTTCACAAGAATAAACATATCTCTCTTGAAATTTGGAAAGTTGGGAGAATTTGGATTGCATACTTTTCTTTCTTTCTTTCTTTCTTTGTTTCTTTTTTACGCTTTTTCTCGGATAGGCGGGCATCTAAGTACCCATTGTTTCATTGTGGACACTTGTCCTTTTTTACTCTTTCTCTTTTTAGTAGCAATCCAAATCTCTTCATATTGATAAACTTTTGAGATAACAACAAAGATATTTGGAGAAAATAATCATGGGCTTTCTATAGTTTTATGGATTGTTTATTTCCAAAGTGTAGGAATGAAACAATTGTAAGTGGATAAAAATGGAAAAAGAATGGTATTGCGATTATTCCCAATGTAGGAAAAATGCATATGAATATGTGTGGAAGGTGTGTGGATAAAACTTGTCTTTTCATGACTGAACTCTCACAAGTAACAGGAAAGCTTGAACTACTCAATCCAAAGCAAATAGCGTATGTAACTAGAAAGTTTTCCTATTCTAAAGATCAAATATATGGCTTTGGTAGGAATTTTAACACTCTACCAAACAAGAGCTCATCATAAAAGATTTTAAATATTCAAAAACAAATATCTAGAAATATAAAAGGACAAGATAAATAGCAGCTCGGACTTTCTCATATCATATCCCCAATTACCTTGACTTAGATCAAGTATATGGTCGTGAGCGAGTCCGTCTCGGACAAGGAGAGGGCGATGCCGACCATGGGACCGGGTTTGCCGACCATAGGCAGCCTATAATGGCGTGCTATCATGTAAGAGATGATTGATGATGATCGATGCATGAACCACGATATATGAGATGTTCAGATCAAGAGTACATACTGGATTTCTCACCGACGGAGGCAAGACATCCACAGACAACTTGACTATGTGAGTGACAATGGCTCATAGTTAACATCATTGCTAACGCGTAGCTTACGTCGCTATGAACCTAACGCAACTTGAACGGGCCAAAACGGATTTAAAATGAGCAACTTATGGCTAAAACAGGGTTTAGGGGCACATCTACGAGTGGTTGAGGGGGCTAGGCGTGATTACCCATAGCCAACCAGGTCTAACTCACAAAATCACCAAGTCAGGGACTTTACTTTAATTACCTTTCAACTGATCTGGACCTTACCGTAAAACAGGGAAAATACAGGCTTTTTTCTCGCAAAGGCTAGGGGTGACCGGTCTCGTTGATCGCGCCGACTCGGTCGGTGCACTGCGCGGGCGCCGATGCGGTGACACGTCGGCAGGTGGCGTGGTAGCCATGTCGGTCTTGGCCGGGGGCGTGGTTGACCTAGGTTTGACCGGGGTTCTAGGATCGGATCTTGGCCATCGAGATCCGTCGGACGGCTACGGTTTGGCCGGTGGGGTGGTCACCGAGAGCGGCGGTAGCGCGGCGGTCCATCATCGGAGTTGGCGGAGCCTCGCCGGAATGGCGCTCCGAGGCTCGGTTTGGCGAAGTGAGAGGGCCTGGGGCTGTAGCGGGGAACTTCGCGAGCGCGTGCGGGCGTCGGCCGCGGCGATTGATCGCCGAGACGGCGATCGCGGGCAGCGAAGCGGCGGCCGCAAGCTCGCCGTGCGGTGGGGCGGAAGCTGCGGGGTGCCCTTGGCCCACGGCGAGCACGCCCGCTGAGTACACGCGTCGCTGAAGCGCGATGCGCTCCTTAGTTTCCCGATAACGGAGGGCCATGGACGGGCTACGTGCGGCGGGCGGTGCTAGACGGGACGCGCGGCGGCGCTACGAAATTATTTGTGTATGCCGAGCACAAACTACTCATATTTGTAAATTATTGCTAAAAATTGTTCAGTGACATTTGTGGGCTGACTCACTTGCAGGATTTCGCTTCCTCTACAAAAATAAGATGATGGATGTTGTGCATATGGTACATTAACATATTTAATAAGGCCTAAATACTACTTTACGGGCGCGCAGGATATGGATAATTGGAATGCACACCGGATCCACCGTCCAGCCTCGCGCATGCCGACTCGACCACCCGTTGTATTCATCGTCGTCTCCCACCACTCGTCCTCTCCACACTCGTCCCTGAGGCGCTCTCCTCCCCAAACCGGACCGCCCGCTCGTGCTGGGAGCACGCGACTCTTACGCCGCCATAGGCCACGCGCCCACCCACGGAGACCCACCGCCTCCCCCACGCCGGCGACCCACCGTGTCCCCTGCATGGCCATAGGGGAGTTGCTCCCGCACCGGTGACCCATTGCTCTCCGCGTCCGCTCCACGGCTCCGGTGGGTTCCGGCGACTTCTGCTCCAACACCGGGCGCGTGGCGGCGGCCGCGTGGATTCACCGTATCCGGCGGTGGTGGCCACGGATCTGCGCCCGGGTAGTCCTCCTCCCTTCTCCTCGACATGAGAAATTGCCATATTATAGGTAGGGTTAGGGGTTAGCTGCGGAGTTTATCTGGCCATAATTATCCGCGACGCACTGATGTTTGACCCGTGCTCGCGCTCTTTGTTGTTTACAGCATGCCATAAAGTTCGTGGAATAATTTGGGTTAGTGCTATTGGTCTGACGAGAAATGCATGCGGAATGGATCTGTGCAATGTGCAATGTTATTTGGGATTCAGAAGTTTGTCCCCAGGTTGGACAATATATTTCATTGATCCAAATCGTTAGTGATTAGTGAATTTATTATAGTATTAGTATTGATAAATTATTTGAGATGGACAAGTTTCTGACGTCCATTCTACTTTTTTTTTTCTGAATGTTGGATATATAGAAATGTTGTTCGACTTGTTTGATCGAGGAAAATTATCACCATTGAGCTTTGCCCTGTACAGCAACTGAAAATTTAGCTGTTTAACAGCATGTCCAGGCAAACCACCTATTTACAACAAATAAGCAGGGGTGAGTTTATGGATGTGCGGCTGACATTCACATTCGGCCCCTGAATGTGGAGAAATCTATCTAAGCTGCCCCAGATCTTCTTGGTGAACTATTTGTTTTCTCGGCATGTACTTTGCATTGTTTTTGTTTTCTAAGTGACTTTGTCATCAATGGTCGTTTTTAAGTTAAAATGAATAGAAAAAGGAATGTGGTATTTTCAGTCACCTCTCCGCCGCCGGTGCTGATGTCGGTGTAAACGTGTGTTCAGTCTCCCCATACCTCTCACTTCCAATCCGAATTGAGCATTTTTTTCCTTTCACTTAGGATTGATCGGCTTCGCCTTTTGGTTGATTCTATATCTTAACTTGGTTTACATTCCTACTTTGATACATTGTTGTATGTATGGATGCAAAACCTAAAAAAGTTAGCTCTAGGCTGCACATCTGAACCAGTAGTTAGTATTATCGGCATGTTGAAATAACAACCAAAATTCTAGATCGGTTTCGTGGAACAAAAATTAAACTGTTAGGAATGAGTTCCGTAGGATCTGTTCCGTTCCATTTATGATTTAGTAGTAGCAAGTCATTTTCTTATTTATGAGAGTCTACTGGATATGGTTTATGTGAAAGGTGACTACAAGTGATTGATCATTTTCTTCTCTACGAGTCTACTACATATGGTGCAACACATACTGATTTGAATTGAATATTCTCGTATCCCATATTTTTAGTCTAGCATTTATTCAGTTACGGACAAGCAGTTTATTTATTTTTCCCTTGCATTTTTTCAATTTTATCTTAGCAGTCTAGGTTGTGTGCCAACTGGGGAGGTATGAGAAAATTTGTTGCCCCCTTCTTTTTGTTTGATTGCTGCTCCCTCTTTTTGTTTCATTGCTCCTCCCTTGTTACACTCCATTTGGCACACTTCTCATGGCTTAGAATAGTGTGGATGGACTTGATAGGCTTCATCGTCCACTTATCATTCATTTCTTACCGATCTTGCATGCATACATAATCCATGGATCCAGTCGTGGGAATCACACCTCTTTTTTCCTTATACATGGCACAACTGCAGTAGTAGCAGCCACAAAAGGCTGAAGTGAACACACCTTTGTTTCATTTGTTGAAATGGTTGCTGAACATTTTTTTATTTGCAAAATAAGGTTAAAGATTAAGTGTGCTCACTAATGGATCTATTGCCTTTTTGGTTTTATTTCATAAGTCTGACTTCTCAAAAAATGTTTCTTAGCCTATGTAGTGTATATATTTAGACTTTATTTGTTTGTTACCATAAGATACCCACAATGCACACCATAACTGCTTTGCTTTTCATACATAAATGCCTTGTGTATCATACTAAATTGCTAGTTTTTTTCCTCAAGTACCTGGTGCACCATAGAGTTTTAATGTCCTCCATGATTTTGTTGCAGCTTTTTCCTAGCCTTTGGTCTCCCAAACTCCTCATTGAGTCCATTACCTCAAATATTTTTTCCCCTTAGCTTTAGAACCAGCAACTAGTAGTGTCCCGCTGTCTGTCATCCGTTGTTTCCCATGGCCTCAAGCACAGGAAACATCACCTATGTTGTTTTTTTGTTCACATCTCATTAGTAACACAACAAATCTGAATATTGTGAATTTTAGGAAACCATTCATATGTGAACACACCTCTGACGGTGGTCGAGGTTGTTATCAGCACGCCTGAATACGCGAGTCACCTGATTCCTATCAAGCTGGCCCGATTGGAGAAATGTCGCCAAAAATGAAGAAATGCCAAAACACAATTACAAACTGCTAATGGGCAGATGTAAAAATACTTGACTGTGAAAGAAAAAAATGCTGAAGAAAAAAAGTGTAGTCTATAACTAGCTAAATTATACTACCTAAGGCAGTGGTGAACACAAGGACCAGTTGGAACATGTACTTTATTATAAACAAGAATGTATATAGAATCTGACCATCACTTGTAATAGAAGCACACGCTACTTGATAGGCTGACCTCGGTTTTTTCTCTCTGTCAGTTACTTGAATTGATCTCTGTAACTATGTTATGTAGGTGGCCTCTTGGTTTAGCTGATGCAACAAGGTGCTCTAGGTAGACATACAACTCCCAAAAATTTACTATCATTGTCCTGCTGCCACAGAACAAAAATGGTCAGATAAAGTTGGTAGCATCTAGTAAAATGCTTATGTTGAACTGAATAAATGCTCGACCAAAACAAATAAATTGCTTAGCCATAACTAAATAAATGCTAGACAGGAAAAATTATGAATATTGCATCAAATCAGGAAGTAAATATTGAATTCAAATTAGTATATTACTACTACTAGTGCTAGTTTTCTCACAATATGATCCAAAAAAGCCTAGGGCTGGGCTCGGCTCCCCACCCACCCCCACCCCCACACACACACAAAGGTTTCAGAGTTTGTCCGGTTCAAGTAGCACTTTCCAAATAACTATTGGACAGTGTGGAGAATGCTTGCTTTTTGGGGGCTGGGAGCGGGTTTGACCTGGTGGCTGTGACTGTTGATCGCAACATAAATGCAGGGTGCCATAAGGCAAGGATATTGGAAGACTAAGAGCAACCGGAGAATCAAGGATGATAAAACCCAAGTATAATATGCTCAAACTTCTAAATGTTACTATAAATGTTCTTATATAGGGGAAGTGTGATTCCTTTTACCCTCAACATTTCTTGTACCCTAAATAGGAGAAGTCAAATATAAATGCTTAAGAAAATATAAAAAAATGCTACATCGGGTACACATAAATGGCAGAAAAATACAACATCACTTTGTGAGAACATCTACATAATAATAACTTGAAAACTGTTGTCTAAAAAGTGAAATCCAATGAAATCTATGATGTTGCATAACTTGAAAAATGCTAGAGAAGATACAACATATATACCTGATTGGAAGAAGGTGCATGTTGTCGCTACCGAAGTCCTCTAGCCATTTTCCTGCATAAAATGACAAAAGATGTGATAAACTGAAGACAATGTTGGAGGTGCAAGCCAACATAAAGTAGCTAAAAAAATAGATCAAGGCATATGTAGTATTGCATCGTAAGGTGTATATTTGGAACAATACTGAGAATGGGATATTTTTTGACAGACAGTGCAACCAATCGGGCCAGCTTGATAGGAATCAGGTGACTCGCGTATTCAGGCGTGCTGATAACAACCTCGACCACCGTCGAGGTGTGTTCACATATGAATGGTTTCCTAAAATTCACAATATTCAGATTTGTTGTGTTACTAATGAGATGTGAACAAAAAAACAACATAGGTGATGTTTCCCGTGCTTGAGGCCATGGGAAACAACGGATGACGACAAGGGGACACTACTAGTTGCTGGTTCTAAAGCTAAGGGGAAAAAATATTTGAGGTAATGGACTCAATGAGGAGTTTGGGAGACCAAAGGCTAGGAAAAAAGCTGCAACAAAATCATGGAGGACATTAAAACTCTATGGTGCACCAGGTACTTGGGGAAAAAAAACTAGCAATTTAGTATGATACACAAGGCATTTATGTATGAAAAGCAAAGCAGTTATGGTGTGCATTGTGGGTATCTTATGGTAACAAACAAATAAAGTCTAAATATATACACTACATAGGCTAAGAAACATTTTTTGAGAAGTCAGACTTATGAAATAAAACCAAAAAGGCAATAGATCCATTAGTGAGCACACTTAATCTTTAACCTTATTTTGCAAATAAAAAAATGTTCAGCAACCATTTCAACAAATGAAACAAAGGTGTGTTCACTTCAGCCTTTTGTGGCTGCTACTACTGCAGTTGTGCCATGTATAAGGAAAAAGAGGTGTGATTCCCACGACTGGATCCATGGATTATGTATGCATGCAAGATCGGTAAGAAATGAATGATAAGTGGACGATGAAGCCTATCAAGTCCATCCACACTATTCTAAGCCATGAGAAGTGTGCCAAATGGAGTGTAACAAGGGAGGAGCAATGAAACAAAAAGAGGGAGCAGCAATCAAACAAAAAAGAAGGGGGCAACAAATTTTACCAAAAAATGCATGAGTGACAGAAGATATGAGGGGAATCGCAGTAAGAATCTTGGAGCGGAGATATGAAGGGAAGAAACATAGAAGATGCATTGATATGTTTTTTCAAATACCCGTCATAGTTGATAAGCCTCAACACTTATTTAATGTTGGATGTATGTTATTTTTTTTTATCATCTTAGGTTACGTGGTTTTGGACGATGCATGGGATTTCTAGAACAAAATGGAGAATACATGTTTCTACGTGAAAGCTGTTACTATTTCAACGTTAAAAAATGCTTACGGTAGAACAAAGTGGGTTGGGCTTGGGAGCTGTGCTCGTTTGGCACCTGTCTGTTTGTGAGCGCGCACAACTCTCCTGCTCCCAGTTTTTTCCTTTTCTGGTAAACAACTCCCGCTTTTTTCCTTTTCTGGTAAGCATGTTTGGTTGGTTTCCAAAAATAGAGTGTGCAGTTAGATTAGGAGTTTCCTGCGCGTGCAGGCACTAGTAAAGTCCTTAATAAGGACAGATAGCTTAATGCTTGGTGGGTTTTCATAGTAAGCGTACAAAGTGGATTTTTGAGCATTTCAATTTTTGCAGCCTGGATCGATTTCTTCAGAAGATTCTCATGATGACCAAGAAGCAACAGTAGATGGAAACGTCCAATTTATGGCAGGGCGATCGGATATGACTTGTTACAACTATATCTATGAAAGCGATCTATTTTACATATTTATGCGTAATATGTTCCAAGTTTCAAAAGCTTTCAATTGGCCACTCTAATATCCATCACAAGGTTCAACTTAATAACCAGCACACAATGTGCTTGCACATTCCATTTGAAGCTGACCAAACACTGGCCCAAATTCAATGTACAGCGCCGCAAAGCCATGCGGTTTTCTAGTTGTTTAGGAAGACACGACGAAGTATGGTCAAAGCAATTTTCAACCAAAGCCTACATATCGATGTTTCTGGCCAGCCCAAACAATAAATAATAGCATACTATTGAGCTTCACCTAAACTTATACATATCTTAGTTCTTGGATACTAAAACATTAATGGGTAGACAGGGATATATATGAATTCAGGAGTAGATATTTGTAATCAATATATATTGAATACGCTTGACAGCGTATTTATTTGCATCTAATACGAAGATATATACCGGGTCTATCTGGATCAGTTTCGGATTCTTAAAATCCAGTTTTTGCCTCTAGTTTCCAAAAACTGGATTTTGAACAAAAACTGGTGGGTGTTTGCATCCCCTAGTTTTTAGGCTTCATTTATTCTTATAGGTCACAAAAACTAGAGCTGTGTATCAACAGCTTCCAAGTTTTACTAATCTGGCAAAACCCGACAGAAAAAAAAAACTGGAGGTGTTTGGAACCCACCTGGTTTCTAAAAGCCAGATTCTTAAAACCGGAGGGATGCAAACAAGGGCGAAGACCTTGAAGCCCACAGATACAAAAAATACTACTAGTGTTGATGAGAGGCATGAAATCTGAGACTAGCACCCCGATATATAGAACAGAAAACAGACTCTCTTGTCCTCGCCAAAGGAAAAGAAAAAAGAACAATAGCATTCTCTTCGTCATGGCAGTAAAGAGCAGTACCACGTATCTGATAGCCTGTTTCCCCCTGTTTCTTCTGATCATTTCTGCAGCCTGCCAAGCTGAGAACCTCAACAGTTGATGCCCTTGCCTCTACTTTCTAATCTGCATTTTTTTTTAGAAAGAGCCATAACATCATGTTTCTGATTCCTACTTCAATTCCGTGTGTGCAGGCCCGACCCACCCAGCGCCGCAAACACCATTGCCACAGGTGACGTGCGTCAAGAAAAGTGACTGTTCATTAGCGTATTGCCGTGTTATCTGCCAAGACAAAGGATTCAAGGCTGATAATGCCTTCTGCTTCAGTACGCGTTATAGCGATGGTCGTGTTGAGATAGAGTGCTGCTGCCGACATGCGTGAAGAAGTTTTGTCCATCTCCATCAATTTATGCAAACTCAATAAACATGTGTCTTTCTATTATACAGAAAAGGGTTTTTTGTCTTTTGATAAAAGAATCTTTTATTAAAAATATCAGGTGCATTACATATATAAAGGCAATATATGACTTTGAGATACTATTTTTTAAAATATCTATAGGATTATCAAAATCAATTAAAAAAATCTCTGATATCAATATAGACTAAACTCGTATGTGGACTAGAAGAATCCAACCAAATATCTCCCACAAATTAATATACTATTCGGATCACATGCTTGACACAGCAGTAACAGCCATACAATCATTGCCTAGTATGGTACTAACGTGGCAGTGCCTATCACTACAAAAATAAGGGGTTATAAATCTACATAACTACCGATTGCGCTGCTAATGTAAGGTTTGGACCCAAGTGAGTTGGGCAAGACCTATCACTGTCGATTGTCATTTACTGGCTCTGATTCTAGCAGTGATGCCAGTGCTAATCCATGGATCTTGAGTAGTATATGGAGTTATAAATCCGGGCCACTATAACTTGGTCCCATGCCAAAGGATGTTGGGTTTGGTTGGTTACCCCAGCCAGCCGGATACTCTAGAGGCACCCCTCAGGTCCTGAGTTCGAATCCCAGTGGGAGCGAATTTCAGGCTGGGGCATTATTAAAAACAAAAAATATAAGGGTGGAGGTTTCCCTTCCTGACTTCGGTCAAAAAAAAAAAAACTTGGTCCCATATAGCTAGGAGCAGTATAATATATATTAGGTAACTATATTCTTTACATACAGATATAGATAATATATAACTATACTTTTTAGATATATAGATACAGATACCTATATAGATATGAATGCAGATACAGATAACAATACAGATAGAGATATAGAGATACAGATATACATAGACAACCAACATATTTTTCAAGACGTGTTTTTCTTATTTATTTTTGTCTGATTGTTACAAGATATTAATTGTACCTTATTCTTTACATAGAAAAATCTCTTAGTTGTAGCAGCACATAAATCTTAAAGGAAATTAATTACACATATCTGAGAGCTTGGAGGTGCATGCGTCTGTATAATACCAGTTGCCCAGATACTAAAGAATAGTACTCCCTCCCCATCCCTCCTCGCACAAAGGAACTAAAGGAGCAAGAATAGTTTCCTCATGGCACTCTTCAAGAAAATTTCCACGACCATCTCAAAATTGATAGCCATTGCACTCTTGGTTCTTTTGATCATGGCTTCAACAACCTCCCTGTCCTTCCATGGTGAGACGTTATATTACAGTGTATTTTTCCCCATAAATTAACCAACCAATTTTTATGGTTATCTGATTTGATTTGAGAGTTATATTACAGTGCGTGGGAAGGGTGACGATGTCCATCAACAGGGATCCCCGGCGCCGGCACTTGGGCAGCCACTGTCCTGCACGCCATGCTACTACCAGACCACTGGGGACTGTTCGTTTAAGCAGTGGCAGAATGAATGCCCATCTGACATCAACGCTACAAGTAGTTCCTGCTATAAACTGCCTACTGGTCTTAATGTCTGGCTCTGCTGCTGTGTGCCCTTGATTAATACGTAGTGCAATGCCTACGCATGTAATGCACAGATTGATATGGCTTAGATGAAAATAAACAGATTGAACAGATGTCGATTTTCTAATATAGTGCCTGTGGTGAATTTCATTAGAATTCATACTTGTTGCAAAACAGAGGTGTGCACTGAATGCCGCTAGCTGTTGGTAGGGGCGGTTCCAGGCCCTGGGCTGGCCGGGCTGCTGCCCAGGGAGAGGCCCAAGAAAAGTGGGAATAAGTATCATAAAAAACATATAGAAGGCCTCTCAGCCTATTAGTCTCCTCCGATGCGAGAAATTCTAGATCTGCCCCCTGTTGCTGTTGCCTTACTTCTTTGCACTGTAGCTGATGAGAAGTGGATTCGTCGCTAGCAGCCGCACCACTTCTGCAGTGATCGCTGCCGAACATGTAGAAATAGAGCTGCTAACGGTTTGCGCTGAAACCCGTTAATGCATGTCCATTAAAAGAACTACAAATTTATCTGATTTACCACATACGCACCCTGATTTATTGTACATTGCTATGATCGAGTATGTCATCACTTTGTGTAAGGAAAATTGAGATGAGTTGAGACAGCACAACAACTGAAGAAAGGTGTGGACCACTGGTTAAAAGTGCCTAGAATTGTTGTCGGTGAAGTAGGTGCTGAACTATCTCTGCATTGAAACTATTGTCCACTCTATTCCACGAAAATAAGAATACAATGTGTTGAATTGAACCCAAAATACAAACACAATTTGTTAGCCTGGATCTAGGTGGAGTGCATTCAGGACATTGTGATTTTCATTCAGGAAGATTTTCCATTTAAGGTCGTTTGAAAATTTAAATTTTAAAATTTGAATAAATTCAATTTTTTTCAAATGGATCTCGGATATTATAGCTTCCTAAATGAAAAGTGTAGATCTCAAAAGTTATGAATCTTTATAGTTGATAACTTTTAAATTTGAATTTGTTTAGGCCCTCAAAAATGGATTTGATAAACTATTTGTGGAGTGCTAAAAAGGCAATTGGCAAAGCCACTCTTTGTTGAGTGTCAAAAAAATGCCTTTTTTGGCAGTCGGTAAAGTAGTTTTTCAAATCAGTTTTTGAGGCCCTAAATGAATTCAAATAAAAAGTTGTTGTCGTGGTCGTATACCACGGTCACGTGATCGACCTGGCTAATGTGTGCAACGATGGCCTAGCTCAAGAATAATGAGGCGAGGGTTTATCTTTGGTTCGGGGCAATCGGGCACCCTAGTCCAGTGTGTGGCACTATCAGAGCTCAAACTGCTCGTATCAAGGCGAATACAAGCGGGCGAGAGAGGGAGATGAGCTCCCAAGTCTCTGTGTTGTGCGTGGAATCGAGTAATTCGTGTGTGTGTTTTGTGTGTGCGAGAGAGCTTGTTCTCTCCCGGTGGCCGAGCCCTCCCTTTTATAGTCTCCGGGGGAGCTCACAGGCGCCACCGGGTTGAGGACCGCAAGGTGGAGGAAATACAAATTAGAGGGGTAAAGGAGAAGAAGTCCCCTCGTTGTGTCGGGCACGCCGGGCTGTCCGGCGTTTCCCGCGATCGCCGCCCTATCCCGCGGCACGCCACGGTCGCCGTGAGGGTAGAATAGGGCGGCTCCATATCCCGATACGTGTCTCAGATCGGGCGACGAGCTCGGAGCTCGTTGGTCGGTGTAGAGGGAGGCAATGAGCTCGCTTGCCGCCGCCGTGCTCCTCGCGCCGCGCTGTTCGCCGTGCACCAGCCCGATGTCCGTGGGTCGGGTCGTGGAGGCGCCGCCGCGCTTTAAATGCTCGTATTTGGTGTCGCAGGAAAACATGTGGGCGGGGAGAGCTCGACGGAGGGTTCGACCTCGCCACGAGGTCGTTCTTGTCGTAGTGTTTGTCCTTGCGTTTGGCATCACTCGGCGTGGTCCGATAGACCCATGCCGGGGCCGTCGATGATCCCGCTTCGTAGGCGAGATTTGGTCGTAGGCTGCTTTGCGCCGCTGGCTCAGCCAAAGGTTACGTGCCCGACCATCGTGTCCGGGATCACCCCGATCATTTTCGGGTTCTATGCCGGGGGAGCTCGCCCGAGGCGGAAAAGAGCTCATTTGTCGAGGCCGAGCTCTTTGTATCTTCACGCTCCTCAGGGAGCTCGTTCGAGGCGGAAGTTATCTCATAGGGCGAGCTCGAGCTCATACCTGGGTCTGTATGGCCCGCTGGACCTCATCCGAGGCGGAGGCGCTATCTCCGAGCTCGAGCCTTTGTCGCGGGGAGTCCCGTGTTGCTAACGAGTGCGATCTCCCTTCGACGCGTTGTCAGGGATAGATTCCACCAATTGATTTGGTCCGAATATCGTGTCCCACAAGAGCCCCCGAAGCGTGCGGAGGGGGAGCGGGTCTCCCCAGGCGCGCTAGTTGACGCGCGTTCGTTGTCAGGTTAGGGACGAGATTTTCCGTTAGGGTCTTGCGAGCCGCACTGCGGGTGTAGCCCCGAGGCTGCGGGAGGATGGGAGGTCCTCGCGGAGGCTTATTATGATGAGCGTTTGTTGCGTTGCTTGTGCCTTGCATCCCCGTTGGGGAAAGGGTGAGCTCGGACCTGACTTTACCGCGTGGGCCGAAGTCGAGCGCTCTTATGAGCTTTAAAGCGGATTGCCTGAGTGAGGTCCAAACTCGCGTTCGGGCGAGCTCGCTCGTCAAGCCAGCTTGTGGGCCGACCTCATATTCCGAGAGACCCGTCCTCTATTGTCGCCGAGGTCCCAAGGGATCCTCGGTGGCTCAGGCGCCTCCTCACCGAGGAGGATGACTTGAGGCCGTTCGCGATCGGCCGGCAACTCAAACGCGACTCGGGTGGAGCCCCCGAGTCCTCGTGGACGTTGGGGGTATGGGCCGTCGACGCCCCTCCTCCGTTGCGCTCTTTGCTCGGGTGTTTCGGGGCGCCTTCGAGCTCGCAAGAGCCAGCCTTCGAACCTGGAGCTCGACTTCATCGCGAGTTCGCAGCACCGACGAGGTCATTAGAAATATGACCGTTGGCGACGAGCTCACGGAAATTTTACCTGCGGTAAAAAAGAGCCGTTGGGAAAAATGACCTTTGGGAAGTTACCGTTACCTTCCGCCCGGGTTACTTCGCCGCCTTTATTCGCGGCGGCCGCTTCCCGCGGCGCCCACGTGGATGGCGTGTGGGGGGTCCCCCGATTGCCCGTTGGCGCGTGGTGGGCCATCCCGCCCGTTTGCCTTGGAGGATCCGTCCCGAGCTCTCCTTATAAATAGGAGGGACGAGAGAGAGCACCGATCTCGCTCCCCCTTTCCGCCGCCACCACTTCCCCTTCGTTCGAGTCTCGACCGCCTCCGTTTTCGTCGTGCTTCCGAGAGCGGAATCGCAGCCGCCGCCCACTTCCGAGAAGCCGCCATCGGAAGAAAAAGAAGGGGGTCATGGGTACGTGGGCTCCGTCGAGGATCACCGAGGCGCCGCTGCGAGATCGCGTGGTGAGTGGCGGTCCCCGCGCTGACCGCGGCACCGAGTGGATCGTGCTCGATCCGGGCGGACGCCGCCCCCGATCCGCCGGATGGGTACGCTGCCTCGCTCGCCGCCTTCCACGATAGAGGGTGGGGCGCCCGACCGAAGTTCCTTCGGGCCGTTGCTCGTCTCATGGGGGCGTCGAGCTCCAGCACCCGAACCCTAATGGGATCTTTCACCTCTGCGTTCACCCGTCTTTGTGCGAGGGGTGGCTAGGATTGAGGCGAACCGGAAGCTCTTCAAGCACTTCTTCCACGCGAAGATTACACACGGTGATGCCGACGGCCGAACGTTCCGGTCCCCATCGGCCGCATCACGCTCCAGCCCGGCCCGGCATGAAGGGGAAGTACCCCAATCCGTCTCCCGCCGTCGAACAACGAAAGTGGCGGAGGAATGGTTTTATCTCAAGAATGACGAGCAGCGCCCCCTTCCGCGCTTTACGGCGGTGTCTTCCCCCGGTCGACAAGTCTGTGGAGGGAGACTCCCCACGCCCACCTTCTTCACCTGGTTCGGGGAGGTTGCCCGGAAGGTGGAGCTCCCTGTGCGACGCCCGGGCTCTCGGAGCCCCTCCTCTTCGCCTCGGGCCTTTGGGCACGGGATCGTTCCGAGGCGGAGGACCCTCCGCATTTGGGAGATGGTTGAGGAGAAAAAAGCCCTTCGAGGGGGTGCGGTGACGACCGCACCGCTTCCAGCCAGGAGATGTGGAGTGGTGCGTTGCCGGTGACCGGAAACCCTTCAAGATCCCGGCCGACCCCAATAACATTCTGGAGGCGCTGCCCTCTGCGACGACGCGTGCGATGGTGAGTTCATCCTCCAGCTCTTTACAACTTCCGGTTGATGTTGCTATCCGCTTCCAGTCATTCTCTCTGTCGAATAGGTCGGCGCCGTCTACCTCGAGCCACACCTCCCTGCCGGCGAGGCCCGTCCCTTCCATGATCGTTCGGCCGGGCGGTCCATGGCGCGGCCGCTGAGTCTTCGGGGATAGCGAGGCAGCGGAGGATGAGGACGTTCGCCGGAGAACAGGGGAGCCCGGTGAGCCGGGAGGGGGGAGAGCAGCGGGGGGGGCATCGTCGCCCTGGGTGGCGCCCCTTGTGCGACGACCTCGTCGGTCGGGGACGCGCTCGCAGCCAGCACTCTTCCGCAGCCATGCCCACGTGAAGAGGGCGCCGACAGACACCGCGCAGATCGAGAAGGCCGAGAAGAAGAGATGCGTGGCCATTGTAAGTGCTCGAGCTCGTTGCTCTCTATGAGCTCATACGCCGTTGTCGAGTTCTTTCCCCGTGGCGTTAACTCCTCTCTTTTTTCCGTTGTCGCGCGGGGGCTAGGGTTAGGCCGCTGGGACCTCCCGAACCCGTCAAGCGACCTAAGGACGATACGGCGGCGTCGAGCTCGGCGGCCGATTTGCCGTCCTATTGTGCAGGCGCTTCGGGTGATTGCTCCCTAGGTTCCCGGGGGAGGGGAAGGAAACGAGTCCGGGTCCGCGGGGAGCGCCGCCGCGCCGTCTTCGAGCTCCATCCCGGTGGCTCAAGCGATGGCGTCATTGGTGCGCTATGCAATTTGGCCGGGAGGACCTGATGCCGCCCGCTCCATCGCTGGGAGCGTGTGGAGCCGGAGGTTATCGACCTCGGCTCCCTCGAGAAGGTAGAGGAGCACGGAACCGCGCCGCCGCCTCAGCCCTCGACCGGCGTGCTAGGGCCAGATGGTCTTTGAGACGGTCGCGGACAGCTCGGGTCCGCGTGACGGAGATGAGGTCGTCCTCCCGGCCACGACGCGGACGAGGTGCCGTGCCGGCGGTCCCGCAGAGACCGTTGCCGCGGTCTCCACTCGAGGACACTGCCGTGGGGGTCAAGCTTCCCTGTGGGACGCACCGGGCACCCGTGAGGTGCTTTCGGGAGCACTTGTCGGGACGACGCCAGCCGCAAGGGCCGCGTCGAGCTCGTCGCCTCCGAGACGAGGGCCCGACCAGCCCTTGGCGCGTGGCGACGCCGAGAATGCGTCGGCCCCGCACCAACGTCGGACATTGTCGGGGGGCGACGCTCCGAGAGCTCACTAGAGGCCGAGGCGAGGGCCGGCCGCGCCACGATCTTGCCGTGGCAATGGGCCGGAACCGAGCCACCCATGATCGCCGCTACGGAGGTGGCTCCGCTGCCCTGCGGTGGAAGGGAACCAGCGTGCCTTCACCGCATCGTTCGGGTGAGAGCTTTGTTCGGGCTTGCTCTTTGCTCAACATGAACTCGATGTGCTGACTCGCGTTGTTTTAGGATTTGAGGGCAGCTGTGGTTGGGTACTGTTGACGGTCGTTAACTACCTATTTTATACCGTCAACATTAGTATAAATCTACCAAAACATAATAGCAATAGGGCTTTGAGCTAACCATTTCCACAAGTTTTGGTACTTCACTTGTTTTGGTGGCAATGTTGGAAACATATACATTTTGGGCCAAAAGCAAAGGAAAACATATAAAAGATAACAAAGCCCTAAATGGACATAAGCAAAGCAAGGAGAAGACAGGAGAAAAGCCCATAAAATATCAATATCCAAACACAAGCCCAAGAGGTCGAGGCCCGAATCCAACATGAAATGATAAACGGGCCGCAGGACATGGGTCCAATGTTTTGGGCATAACTTTCTCATACGAAATCGGATTTCAGCGAACGAATACTCGAAACAAAGCTAACTCCGAGGCCCACGTGCTCATGCAAAGTTTCAGCCCAAACGGAGATCATATTGGTGCCTCGCTGGGAGGCCAAAACGGCCCATCTTCGTCCCTGGCGGCCCATCTCGACCTGAAAAAGTCCGAGGCGGTGTTTGCTTGCCCGTAAGACGGTGCGGGATTAGTACCAAATGGCTTAGCCAAGATATATAGGATCCCATGGTGAAGGTCCTATAAATAGATGGGCACTCCCTCACTTGTAACACACACCAATTCCAAGGGCAAGAGTCTCTCCCTCTCCTCTAAGAGAGCTCTCCCCTCTACTCTTGAGCAACATTCCAATGGGCTTAGGCCCTAGCTAGTGGTAGTAGAGTGATCGGCGGAGGAGAGATGTGAAGGGCTGAGAGCGGGGAAGTGCCGGATTTGTCGGTGTCTCCCCAACCTTGTACCTCGGTGGATTCGGGCTTAGCTCCTTCACGGGATCTTGGCTAAGTAAGCTTCCACACCTGTTCGATAATCTTTATTGTCTTTTGTTTATCCACGATTTATCTACTTGTTTGCGGGATTGATAGTCGTACCTTCGGGTCGTAACTCTTGGAGAAGGAACTCTTTGACCGGGGAACCTTGATCGACCCAAGAGTTGTGGATGGTAGTGCAAACGTGGTGTTTGGGCTAGCGTTCACCTATCTTTTGCGAAGCATCCCACGGTTGAGGGGGTAGGCGGCTGGGTCGTGACAAGCCTTGACCGTCCCTCGAAATCCCCCCACGTTCGGCTGTGACGTAGAGCTAATTGCCGGAAGCTGCCCAGTTGGGCGTTGGCCGGTGCCCGAAGTGAACAAGTAGCTCTGGAGACTGGCTAACCATAGACCCTAAAGGTGTAGGGACCCTTCTCGATAATCCTCCCCATCTTTGGCCTTGTGTGTCCTTGGGTGAACTAGTTAGGACAGAGTACCTCCGTTCCCTGTGGAAAATACGATACCCTGAATATTTCCGGATCAAAGCTACAACGACAATTCTGTACGCTTTGCGGATTCTTCTGCGGACGTTAAGAAACGTCAACAAGCTTTCTCGGCGCCGTTCTCGGGAACGGTTGCTATTATCTTGAACCTAGTGCGTCCTCGTATCTATCCTTAAAAAAATAAAAAATCAAAATAGTTATTTGTTTTCTCTTTTCAAAATGAAGCCAACCAATCATTTCGAAAATCCTTACGCTTCAACGGAAGAGTTCACGAGCCACAATCTTTTTCAAAACCAAAACTTTCATCCGGCTATGAACTCCCCGCATATGTAAAATCCATTGTTCGGGCAGACCCTTCTCCGGCTACTACACTCGAAAACCCTTGTAGCCACCTACAAGTTTTTGAGGAGATATGTGCATGCCTAAGCATTCCTGGCATGGCACAACAAACTCTCATGTGGAAGTTGTTTCCGTTCTCCCTCAAAGGGAGAGCAGAACAATGGTACACGAATGTCGTAGGAAGTTTGAATGGGGATTGGAAAGAACTCAAAGACAATTTTTTGTCTAGCATTTTTCCCCATCAACACCCTACCAAGGACAATCCTCGATTTCGGCGGGAGGATGAGAAGGAGTCTATAGGTGCAGCCTAGGCTAGGTTTACAATGTTAATACATGCTAGCCCAGACTTGTCATTACCCGATAGTGTGCTTTTGCATATCTTTTGTTCGGGTCTTGACATAGACGCCGCCCTATGCCTTGACATGACCACCAGGAGGGTTGTTTTCACGTAAAGCTACAAACGGAGCAGTAGGAGAATCCTTGATTACATCCTAGAGAAGCATGCTTCTCCCGTTGTAGAACCTACTCCCCCTCCACAACAAGGGCATGTCAAACTTTGAGGAGCCCTCACCCGGTCGAACCATTCCACGTACCACCAATAGAACCGACCGTTGAGCCCTCTCCCGAACCGGGAACACCGAAGGAAGGGATGCTTTATCCTTCGGAGTTCCCGATCAAATTCAAGGATCATGGGAGAACCTTGAACCTTCTATGGCACGAATGGAGCAAATGGAGCACAACTCCTTCTAAGGAAACTTCCTCTAACACGAAACCTTCAAAAGAATGGTTAATGGAGGTGAAACGTTCTTACGAAGCAATTCGGATTCTTTCACCGTCCACGACCATACCTTGTTCATTACGAGGAAATTCGTAGATGCCCTATACAACCCAATGTACCGAGGCAAATATCATGTCACAATATCTTGCGTAAAACCCTTTTGGGTAATATGCCGCTAGCCTCGGCCGATAGACTCTTCAAGGGTCAATTCGGACTCATCTTTGCATGTTGTGGGATTGCTAGGGCCGTGCCAATGAAAATTCATGGAATCGAGGTTCACTTAGACTTCTATATCTATCCCATCCTCGACTTTGATCTTCTCATAGGCTACCCTCTCGAGAAGCTTTTTCATGAAAAACCTAAAGAGGAGAGCCATGATGAGAAGTTGGGAAAGAATGCTTGTGCCTCTCACCTAGAAATCCCAAAGGCGAAGCATCTTCCCAACCAAAACCTGTTCGAGGGGGAGAAGTTCAAAACTCCATTCGATTCACCTAAGTTGCTTTCGCATCTTAGTGAAACGAAGCACTCGTCGCCCTTACTCGAACATAATGCATGTCCCTCTGGCCAACAATACGTTGCTCTTGACAATGGTCGAGATAAGAACTCATGTGCCATGGACATGCACGAAGCAGCAACTCTTGAGACCAAGCATGAACCTGCTATTGAGCATGTCGAGTTTTCATTCAAAACTTCTCATGATACATGCTCACCTTTTTGGATCTCTAGAGTTGTCTTGCTTCTCACCACGTGCCCCTACGAGGACCCCAACCTTCTTTTGATCCTCACTCATAAACTTTTCAAGAGGATGGTTGTGGATGTCTTCGCCTATCACAAGTTTTGCCGATCTCGTAGCAAAGCATGATGACGCTTAACCTTGCGGTTTGAGTATAATGCTAAAACTCTTAGTGGTGAAACCGGGAACTTCACCACCATTAGCGCAAGATGAATCCCGCGGTCAAGCTTACGACGATAACGAATAACTGCTTGGGGAGATAACCCGGACCGTCAAAAAAAAAACACAAAACACAAAAAAAACAAAAAAAAAATTTTCTTTCTCTTATTAATAAAAGCAAGAGCATGTTATCAAGTTAGTATGCACCTTCGGGTATTCTTGTCGCTAACCATTTCGGTGGAGATCGATTAAGAAGAATCAAAAGAGGCATGCGATGCTTGAAAACATGGGGGCGACATCGCAAAAAAAAAAAAAAAAAAAAAAACTTGGATGCTCATGGATGATGGAACACACTCAAAAGGAGACCCGGACTTTGCACACTTGACTTTTGCACAAAAGTCCAAGTGTGGGGAAAGATGGTGAAACTCTCAAGTTCCATGCACCAAGGCGTCATACAAAAAAACGATGGTGAATAAAAGATGATGTCAGCCCCTGCCTTGCTGAAAAAAAAAAAAGAGGGAAAAAAAGAGAGTGTTGTCGAAAAAAAAAAAAAAATATATATAAAAAAAATAAGAGAAAAGAGGAGCAGGTTGGCCCCACATAGTCAAGATAAATACCAAAGTGCCACCGACTCCACCCATCATTGCTACCACAAGCAAGATGGTTCGTCTCTCATCCTTTCTTTGCTACCATCAAGACCCATGGCCCATACACACGTGTGTGTGGCCTAGACTTGAGGTGCACCCGGTAGGGCCATCATGTAGACCGCAAATGGATGCTTAATCCGTAGATGTTGCCGGTAAGTATATCCAGTATGCAAGGGAAATAAATGTTCACCAACACTCTTCACTCATTTTTGTCTCCATAGTACCAAAAACTTCATGCTTCCCCATGTTTATGTTTTATGCTCAGGATTGAATGTTGTCACATAGGCCTATGTGGCACATTTATTGACTTTTTAGATTAAGCATGGTGCTTAGGCTAAAATAGCCTTCTTTAATCAAAATTCGACATGGTGTTGAATCTTGGTTAAATGATCTCGGAGAGCTTTGTTTTCATAAACAATGAGGGGTAATTTATGATGGAGGTGAATCAAGGCTATGCTTACACTTGCTTCTTTATGATTAGCCTTGCTTGAGTGATCTTTGTTGTGAACAAATAAAAATAAAATAAAATAAAGATCTCACAATAAAGGCTCTACGATGTTCATGGCGATAGAGCCATCTCTGTTTTTTCTTCTTTTGTTTTGTTTTCTTGTTTTTGAATAAAAACCAGGTACAAGACCAAGTGTGGGGAGATCTCCCAACACAATGAACAAACTTCGAGATCTCCCCAACACAATGCACAAACACCGAAAGCAATTCCACGATGATGAAGAAGGGCGAGACGAAGCGACTACCATTAACTCCTTCCTCTTCAAACGGTGGTTTGTGCAAAACTCTCGCTCTCACATCTCACAAAAGTTTTGAAGTTTAAATTTGAACATATCAAAAAGACAAAGCTTTTGGGGCCCCATGTCCATGCTATCCTATGATAAAATTTGCATACTCTTTATTCCTCGCTAATATTACTATAACTTGTGAGCTATCTATCATAGGGACCCCATGTTGTCTAAGTAATTGGAGTATGTGATATAGCTGGATGATTTGAACCTTGCTCTTTTATATGAACTTGGGATTTGTTTTCAAAATTCAAAATTCAAATAGCATGCTCCTCAATGATATGCAAATTCGTACGAGCCATATCAAGTTTATCAAGTGCAAAAAAAAAAAAAAAAACTATCACACATATCTTTGCTTATCTTTGCATTGAGCTTGTGTCAAGTCTTGTTGACCCTTGTTGAGATCGTTGTCATGCCCCCAAGATCAAGAATCACGTACACTCCACATATACCAGCCTATTCCTACCCTGGGAATACGCTAAAACATGCTTCCGTCCACCATACAAAAAGCTCGCTCCTACACTAGGAGTAGACAAAAAAAAAAAAAAGAAGAAGAAGAGATATCTTAGAAATAAAATACTCCATGCTTTACCAGATAGTGATCTCTCTACATTTGTGCTTCAAAGAGACATGGCTACGAAAAAAAAAATAGGGACACATGAAAGTCCCATGAAAAAAGAGTTGGACACATGAAGGTCCAAGACTTTTATGATAAAAAAAAAAAAAGATAGCCATGTTCTCAAGAATAAAGTTTTATCATAAGAGAGATCACACATATCACGGAGTATAGTATAGGTTCCACTTTATTATATCCACACACACATGCACTTCTTGATCTAGGGGTATGCCATCCTTCTCCTCGGATCCGAGCTTTTGGCGAGCAACATATGCAGAGTAAGTATGCCTTCATCTCTTTCCCTACCCAAAGATCCACATAAGCTTTGTAGAAGAAGGAAAGAAAAAAGGCAAAACTTTGATATGCCTTGGTGAGGAACCAAACACAAACTTGAGTGATCTGAGTGAATCATTCGAGGAGCTAAGCTATATTTACCTTTTCAAAATCAAATGAAAACCCAAGTTCCTGCACTTATTTGAAGCAAGGGGATTTGAATCTGTGTTGTTCCATAATTCAATTACCCAAGATTAACATGGTAGACACATCAAAAAGTTCACAAGTGCAGGTGAAGCTTGGAATAACTTGTATGCAGGTTACATATCAAGGAGATGACCCATCTTAGTCCTCAACCTTTACTCGAGGGACGAGCAAAGGACTAAGTGGGGGAGTTTGTTGACGGTCGTTAACTACCTATTTTATACCGTCAACATTAGTATAAATCTACCAAAACATAATAGCAATAGGGCTTTGAGCTAACCATTTCCACAAGTTTTGGTACTTCACTTGTTTTGCAGGGCAATGTTGGAAACATATACATTTTGGGCCAAAAGCAAAGGAAAACATATAAAAGATAACAAGGCCCTAAATGGACATAAGCAAAGCAAGGAGAAGAGAGGAGAAAAGCCCATAAAATATCAATATCCAAACACAAGCCCAAGAGGTCGAGGCCCAAATCCAACATGAAATGATAAACGGGCCGTAGGACATGGGTCCAATGTTTTGGGCATAACTTTCTCATACGAAATCGGATTTCAGCGAACGAATACTCGAAACGAAGCTAACTCCGAGGCCCACGTGCTCATGCAAAGTTTCAGCCCAAACGGAGATCATATTGGTGCGCGCGCACCTTAGGGTGCGCCCGCACCCTCGCGGAGGCCAAAACGGCCCATCTTCGTCCTGGCGGCCCATCTCGACCTGAAAAGTCTGGAGGCGGTGTTTGCTTGCCCAGAAGACGGTGCGGGATTAGTACCAAATGGCTTAGCCAAGATAGGATCCCATGGTGAAGGTCCTATAAATAGATGGGCACTCCCTCACTTGTAACACACACCAATTCCAAGGGCAAGAGTCTCTCCCTCTCCTCTAAGAGAGCTCTCCCCTCTACTCTTGAGCAACATTCCAATGGGCTTAGGCCCTAGCTAGTGGTAGTAGAGTGATCGGCGGAGGAGAGATGTGAAGGGCTGAGAGCGGGGAAGTGCCGGATTTGTCGGTGTCTCCCCAACCTTGTACCTCGGTGGATTCGGGCTTAGCTCCTTCACGGGATCTTGGCTAAGTAAGCTTCCACGGTTCTGATAATCTTTATTGTCTTTTGTTTATCCACGATTTATCTACTTGTTTGCGGGATTGATAGTCGTACCTTCGGGTCGTAACTCTTGGAGAAGGAACTCTTTGACCGAGGAACCTTGATCGACCCAAGAGTTGTGGATGATAGTGCAAACGTGGTGTTTGGGCTAGCGTTCACCTATCTTTTGCGAAGCATCCCACGGTTGAGGGGGTAGGCGGCTGGGTCGTGACAAGCCTTGACCGTCCCTCGAAATCCCCCCACGTTCGGCTGTGACGTAGAGCTAATTGCCGGAAGCTGCCCAGTTGGGCGTTGGCCGGTGCCCGAAGTGAACAAGTAGCTCTGGAGACTGGCTAACCATAGACCCTAAAGGTGTAGGGACCCTTCTCGATAATCCTCCCCATCTTTGGCCCTGTGTGTCCTTGGGCGAACTAGTTAGGAGAGAGTACCTCCGTTCCCTGTGGAAAATACGATACCCTGAATATTTGGGGTGAAAGCTACAACGACAACCAGACGCTTATGATTCTTGCGACGTTAAGAAACGCCAACAGGTACAACCGGGTGGCGGCGGCCGGCGCGTAGATCGAGAATCTCATGGGGAGGTTGGACATCGCCGGTCCTGCGCGAGCGGTGGCCTTGGCCAAGTCTCCCTCTCCCATCGCGACATCCGGAGGTGCGCCGATGACGTCTCGAGCATATCCGTGAAGTTGGTGAGCGTGCCGCGGCCAAGGCCGGGAGGGAGGTCACCGACGAAGGTCCGCCAGGTGGAGGCGGCAACGTGAAGCGTGAGGAGGAGCTCGTCACTCGGAATCGCCGTCATCGTGAGCTCGTGCAGAAGGAGCTCGATGACCTTCGTCGGGCTTTAGAGGACAAGGAGATCGAGCGTTCGGCGCTTGAGCGTCGGGCCATGGTGCTGGAGAGGGAGCGCGATGCCAAGGGGAAGGCGCTCCAGGACCGCGAGGTCGAGCTGGAAGGTGAGTGAGTGCTCTTCGAACTCGCTGTCTTTCTCCTTTGTCTTTGGGTGTTTAGGCTGATAGGCGGGTATTTTAGCTTACGACCATGAGGCCGTCGACTGGTCGGTCCTGTTTCATGCTTCGAGAGGCGGAGAGAGTCCGGCTCGATGCCGATAATCTTTCCCTGTGGGAGGAGCGGGAAGGGCTTTATCAGGCGCTGGCATGTAAGGCGCTTCTCTTTTCTCTATACTCCCAATCTCATAAATTTGATCTGTTTATTCTTCTGCAGCCGAGAGGAAGAAATTGTCGGGGCTGGCTCGGGAGCTCCGGGAAAAGGACAACTCTTTGGCTGCGGTGGAGTCCTCGCTTAAGCACACCCAGCTCGCGCTCGATCAGAAGGAGAAGGATCTCCAGCAGCGAACGTGCGAGCTCGTGGTCGTGCAAGATGGGCTCCGGAAGAAGACCGAGGAGCTCCAGTCCAAAGAAGCTGAGGTCTCGGGTTTCCTTGAGAGGGCGACGAAAGCCGAGGGTGCGGCACAGAAGGCGGAGCGCGAGCACACCAACCTTGTGATCGACGTCGAGGGCGTCTGCGAGGCCCTCGGCGTTGAGGAGGTGGAAGGACCGCACGAGAAAGTGCTCCGTGCTCGGCCGTGGTGAGGAGAATGCTCGCCGCTGTTCATAAGGCGGTGTCGATCCTCGCCCACTACCACGACCTCGAGAGGCGGATAATGGGCAACGGCTGGCCCGAGCCTATCGAAGGCGTGGAGCTGGATGACGTCGTCGCCACCGCGGAGGCCCGCTCCATGAAGCTGGCGAGGAAGCTCTTCAGGCTCGCCGTCGAGGAGCTCGAGGTGTTTGAGCCTATCGCGGGAGGAGAGGAGGTGGACTCGCCCAAACGACGGGAGTAAGCTACGGGGTTAGATAGCTTGAGGCGTTGCCTCTTTTGTTATGAATGAAGTCCCCGGGCTTGGGGCAAAATGTAAACATAACGAACTACTCATGCAAGTGGAGTTAACTTGTTATCTTTTCCCCTGTGATTTGTGTTTACGGCTAACTCGTCATTTCCGAGTTCGTGCCTTTATCGATTGAGGTAGCGGGCCCTTTTCTCGTTGGCCGCGGAGGCGCTTAGAGTTCGGCTGGCCGACGCTACTGACCTCTTTGAGGACGTCACTTAGGATACTTTTGAGTGCGTCGGGACTCGGACGGTTATTGGGAGTAAGGATAACGAGTGCGAGGTCAAGCTAGTCGAGCTCTTCCTTGGGTGTTCGTATGGCTTCGAAGCTTTTACAAAAAACGAGTTCGTGGAAAAGGCGGGGTGTGCGCCCCATCCCTTGTAGGCCCCGAGCAAGGGCAGGCCTTGCTGGAGGTGAAGGGTGGCCCTTGCTTAACGGCCGTGGTAAGAGAGAGTTCAAATGCTTGCACAAATTTCGCATCGAGGTGTGGCATTATTATTTGGGTTCGTATAAGAACGACATTACAAAATGCATCTAAGGGTAGAAGCGACGTAGGCGTTCGATGTTCCAGGAGTTGGTGAGTTCACGGCCATGGGAGTCCTGGATCTTGTGCGAGCCCGGGCGTAGAACTCGAGCGATGGTGAACGGTCCCTTCCCATGGGGCCGAGCTTGTGTTTCTCCTTCGTGCTCGTACTCGTCGTAGGACTGGTCGCCGACATCGAAAGCTCGTCCCCGGACGTGGCGGTCGTGGTAGCGCGCATCGGACCGCCGGGTACTTAGCCGAGCGCGCAACCGCGACCTCACGGGCTTCTTCGAGGCTGGTGCCGCATCTTCGAGCGAGGCCTGGTTGCCGGCGTCATCAGACGCTCGACCTCGCGGTGCGCCGTGAAGTCGAGGTCGGTGGGGAGCACGCTTCGCACCAAGATGAGGAAGAAGGGTGTGCGCCCCGCCGCTCTGCTTGGGGTGGTTCCCGAGGCTCCATATGACCGGGAAGCTCGGCGAGCCATCTCCTCCAAACTTCTCCGCCTCTTGAAGATCTGCGGGCTTCAATCCCCGCAAAATTAGGCCATTGGCGCGCTCGACCTGGGTTTGCTCGCCTTTTGGGTGGCTGACGGAGGCCCGCCCACCCTCGATGTTGTAGTCGTCACACCAATCGAGGAAGATCTGCCCGGTGAAGTTGGTGCCGTTGTCGGTGATGATCGAGTTTGGTACAGTGGTGGTGGACAATGCCGTCGAAGAACTTGACTATCTCCCTGTGATCTTGTGCGTGAGATGGGCATCACCTCGATCCACTTGGTGAACTTGTCGATGGCGACGAGGAGGTGAGTGAAGCCCCCGGGCGACTTCGTGAAGGGTCCAACCCTATCGAGCCCCCAGACCGCGAAGGGCCAAGTGATGGGGATTGTGCGAGGGCTCGCGTCGAGGTGCGTCGTTTGGCGAAGAACTGGCATCCCGGCAGCGGCGTACGATCCGATTGGCGTCGGCGACAGCGGTCGGCCAATAAAAGCCTTTGGCGGAACGCTTTGCCCACCGAGCTCGCGGAGCCGCGTGGTGTCCACATTCGCCGGCATGGATCTCTTTGATGAGCTCGTGTCCTTCCTCGAAGGTGATGCAGCGCTGGAGCACTCGGGACCTACCCTTCTGTGGAGCTCGCGCTCGATGATGACGTAAGACTTGGCTCGACGGGCGTCGCGCCTAGCCTCTTTTTCCGCGAGGGAGCTTGCCGTCCTGCAGCCATGCCAAGATGGGAAGTCGCCGGTCGGTTTTCGGGGGTTTCTAGCTCGAGTCGCAATGACCTCGGAGTTGACGAGGTTGACCTCCGTGTCGACCTCCATCGGCGAGCTCGAGTTCGGCGAGGCCTCGCCTTGGTGGGGAGAGGGAACGAACGGGTCCCCGATGGGTCCGTGCGTGGGTTTTTTGAGCCTTCCCCTCAGCCGTATGGAGGGTATATCTTGGTCGCGGCGCGAAGACGCCGGGCGGGACCTGGAGTCCCATGGAGGCGAGCTTGGCGAGGACGTCGGCATCGCCATTGTCTTGGCGACGGATGTGCTTGAACTCGAGAGGCCGCCGGGCCCTTTCGAGCTCGCGAACCTTGGCGTAGTACGCAATCATCCTAGGGCCGACGCGGTCGGCTTCCCCTTCGTGGGTTTGGTCCGCGACGAGCTTGGAATCTCCTCTGATCTCGAGGCGCTTGATGCCGAGCTCGATGGCGATGCGCATGCCGTTCACCAAAGCCTCATACTCAGCGACGTTGTTGGAGGCGGTGAAGTGGAGGCGAATCGAGTACCTCTGGCGCGCACGTTGCGTGGTGAGACGAAGACCAGGCTGCTCTGGCGCCGTATTCTTCAGCGAGCCGCCGAAGTAGAGCGCCCAGTACTCGATGTCGTCGGGTCTTGGTGGCGTACCGCGTCTCGGCCCACTTGGCCACGAAGTCGGGAGGACCTGAGATTTGATGGCGTCCCTCGGGGCGTATGAGATGTCCGATCCCATGAGCTTTCGATTCCCCACTTGGCGATGCGTCCTGTAGCATCGGGGCTACGGATGATCTCGCCGAGCGGGAATTTGGAGACGACGGTGATCGGGTGAGCGTCGAAGTAGTGTCGCAGCTTACGGGCGTGTGATCGGGGAGCGCATAGGCGAAGCTTCGAGCTGAGGATACCGCTGCCTTCGTGTCGGAGAGGACTTCACCGACGAAGTAGGCCGCTGCGCTGCGACCGGAGTGCGTGGCCTTCCTCCTCCCTTTCCACTACGAAAGCACGCGGCTTACCACCGCGAGGTGGCCGGGTGATGTACGCAGCATCAGTTCGTCCGCTTGGGTGGGGGTGAGTATGGGCGGGTTCGTCCCGGGCTCTTTTAGAGTCGAGTCGCGGCCTGGGCCTCACTGGTCCAGCGGGCTCGACTTCTTTAGGAGCTTGTATAGCGGGA
The DNA here is from genome assembly GCA_015847255.1 of Hyparrhenia diplandra. Classification (NCBI taxonomy): domain Eukaryota; kingdom Viridiplantae; phylum Streptophyta; class Magnoliopsida; order Poales; family Poaceae; genus Hyparrhenia; species Hyparrhenia diplandra. Next base: position 392,972 of record JADLZK010003865.1, read on the forward strand.
GGCTTCGTTCAACTAACCAGCGATGAATCGCTAAGGGCGGCCGGGCATCCCGTAGCCGCTGCACGCTCTTGACGTTCTTGATAGGACCCATGTTGCGGATGGCCTCGATTTTCGGGGTTGGCTTCGATGCCCGGCTCAGATACTATGAAGCCGAGGAGCTTTTCGCGGGACCCTGAACACACTTCTCGGGGTTGAGCTTCTCGAACTTCGCTAAGTTTGTCGAAGACTTCCTTGAGGTCGGGGGGATGAGCTCTCCGGTGCGTTTCGTCTTGACTACGATGTCATCGACGTATGCTTCGACGCGCTTCGAGAAGCTCTTTGAAGACTTTTTGCATGCACCTCTAGAAGGTAGCGCCTGGCGTTTTAAGCCCGAAAAGGCATGGTTACATAGCGTAACGCCGCAGAAGGGAGTGATGAAGGAGGTGGTGAGCTGATCGAGCTCGTTCATCGTGATTTGATGATAGCCGAATATGCGTCGAGAAAACAGAGTGTCTCGCACCCGGAGGTGGAGTCAACGATTTGGTCGATCTTGCGCGGCAAAGGAAACGGATCCTTTGGGCATGCCTTGTTGAGACTCGTATAATCAACACACATTCTCCATTTCCTATTCTTCTTCTTAACTAGTACAGGGGTTGGCTATCCATTCGGGATGATACACCTCCTTAACAAAGCCCGCCGCTAAGAGCTTATCTATTTCTCGGCGATTGCACGCCGCCTGCCATCGTCGAAACGCAGAGTATTTGCTTCACTGCCGAGAGCCGGGCTTGATGTTTATGAGTGCTCGGCGACTTCCCTCGGTATGCGGGCATGTCCGAGGATCTCCACGCGAATACGTCGAGGTTCGCGGAGGAAGTCGGACGAGCTTCGCTTTCCTATTTAGGAGTGAGCTCGGCGCCGACATGAACGGCGCGCCCTCCTTGTCGATCACCAGATCTTGAGCGTCGTCGGCTCGAAGGATCCTGCGCCTTCTCGAGCTCGACGGAGGAGCTCGCCACCTCTGCTGACGTGCTCGCGGTCTTCTTGCACTCGGCGGAGTCCTTCGCGCGCACCCACGCGAGCATCTCGGGACGAGCCTCCGACTTGATGAGGGCGTCAGCGTACTGCACGGCCTCCTTGTCGCAGTTGAAGGCTATTTCGAAGGTGGAGTTGACGGTGATCACGCCCTTCGGTCCGGGGATCTTGAGCCGAGGAATGCGTGTAGTTGGGGACGGCCATGAACTTCGCGTAGCACGGCCGCAATGGCATGGTACGCTCTTGTGGCATGGGGGCACCTCGAATTTGGTGAGTACCTCCGCTGCCGAGAAGTTGCTCGTCGCCGAAGGTGGCGGGGAGGTCGATCCGACCAGCGGGAACGCCTGCTTCCCGGCACAACCCCATGAATGGGGTCGGGTGGAGGTCGGAGTCGGGCTCGCGTGATGCCGGAGGGCTTCCATGGTGTCGGCGTAGACGAGGTTGAGGCCGCTGCTGCCGTCCATCCCGCACCTTCAGGGCGCTTGGTGCCGGCGATGGGGTCGATGGCGAGAGGGAATCGCCACAGGTGCGGTGCGTGCGCGGGGTGGTTGTTGATATTTCTTACACGATCCCAATTAGGAAGGCGAAAGAAATATATATGGGATATCTATCTAATCATGTTAGCTTGGATATGGGATTAACCTCATGATCCAATCAAGCGGAGTTAGGGCGGTGTTAGTAGTGGGATGTAAACTTAGCATCATTATCCATAGTGGAGTTGATCTCACCGGGATATGTACTCAAGGTATACCACTCATTTCTAGGCATTACCTATACACTAGTCTCGTCACCCTAGCAATAACGCTCAAAGAAATACGAGGCATGGTATTCTTGAAAGGCCTTGATAAAAGAATGAACATGATATACGCAAGCGCCTGAGATAGAAATACCAATTGTAGCACTTCAGGGAGTAATCCAGGTATCGTATTTATATTTTACCACAGGGGAAGGGAGTCTATGGAAAGTAGAGAGAAAAAGATATCTAATGATTTATATTGTGATTTAATTATGAGATCCACTTACGGTTGTACAATGCAGAGTAGCCATATGCATCTTACATTACTCAACAGGATAAGTCACAGGATAAAGATAAATATATATATAAATGATAAATACCCAAGTCTAAGATCATCATATGCCACTAGTATCATACGAGCAATTAGCATGTTATAGAAAGAATAAAATGAATATTCCTAAGATACTCCTAATCATATGGTAATGAATACTACAATTAGTGCAATACATCTAGCTATCATGGCAAGGTTGGATTACTTCTACACATGGCAAGCATTACCAATAACAACCAAGGACGAAACTTGATCATTACCGTAATTATAAGCTCGACTAGTCCTACATCCGGAGGGTGGATTCCAAAGGACTCAACAGACTGTCACTCGCGATCTACCACACGGCCCGGAATATAGGGTGCAATTGCGGATAAACGCGTTGTATAAACACCACGTTTACACATTGCTTATCACCCACATAGTGATCATCTATATGGATGCTATACAATTCCATGCATAAAATATAAAAGCAATCTTACTAAACTAAACATATAATCATAGCAAGCATAAACACATATCAATAAGAATATAATAATTATAAAGATCAAAGCCATAACAATTGTATTCTAAATATAATAGTACTTACAGATCGAATACAAGAGAGAAGTCTCAAGAACGATGATCCTTGCTACTTCTTGACTATCGGGAACTCAAGATGAACTTGATTTTCAACTAGAACAAGCTAGATAGCTAACTACTTCTAGTATGAACTAGGGCTTAGATCTAGACTTGGCTGGACTTGATGGGTATGAATTGATAATGAATATGATTATGAAATTGATATCAGCCAGGGGTCATTTGGTCTTCTTATATCGTACTTGGCGATGAACGTGAACCCTTGGATCAAACCGACCTTCAACAATGGTGTAAATACAACCTCAAAGTCGGTAGTAAACCGACCTAGAAATTTGAGGGCGATAGGTGGGACCCACCTGGCGGCCCTAAATTGGCTGGCGCCGCCAGGTCCTGTCTTCCCTCGGCCTCACGGTTCTTTTACGGTGTTCTCTCGGTATCTTCTAGAATGTTTTAGTCCACTTTTCGGGTTGAGTTACTTCACGGTCAAGTCTTGTCATCATATGTCTTGTATATTAGGACCTTTCTCCATTCTTCTCTGCATTTATCTATCAAGTCCCTAGAAAGTCACAGAATACCAAAACTCGTGGAATTATGTTAGTTAGACCCCTAGACTTATATTTGGTCTTTGACTTGACCCTTATTTCATGTTAATTGACTTATAAAATTATGCTATAACAGGTGTCAACAAGCTCCCCCAAGCTTACCTCTTGCGAGTCTCTTAGCAAGACATATGATATTATATTAAACTACTTACTTGGATCAGGAGTTGCTGCAACACTATCACACCTTAAGAGTACACATGCTTTCAAACAAAATTTCTCTCCAGATAAGAATAAACTTTTCAAAATTTTAACTTACCCATATTACCTCTTACCTTTTGGTACCCTTTTCTTCAATCTTGGGTAGTTGAAAGATAGAACAGATCAAGTCGAAAGTACTATATCTCAAACTCTTTTGATCAACTGTCCTTCTAGAGTTTTTTTGCTGATTTTCAAATAAAACTCAAAGTTCCTCAATATGACTCTCTCTAATCTCTCATTTGTGGTATTTGTGGATCCTCTCTAAGGCAATACGGTAGTGTTACCTTTCTCTCATGATATGTAGTATTTTTGGCTAAAGTAGTAGCACACTATGCCTTCTTCTCTTTTACCCTATATCTAAGGCTTTATATCCGGAGGTCATAGGTAGAAGAAAACTTTATTTACTTACTAAGCATATATTATAAATTCAAGCAATGGACCCAAAGTTACAAGTCACACCGATCAAGTGGTGCATGTGTATGGTGGATATATATATATATGGTAGAGAATATAGTAAAGTATATAGTGAATTGAATAGAATAGATGATGGGAAAATCTTACTTTTACTCCTTGAGGAATCTTCTCTCTTATGGAATTTGGAAGCTCTGTAGAGACCCTGAGTTGTATCTTTTTCTTTCTTTTTCTTTTATGGAGAGGCGAGCATCTAAGTACCCATTGTTTTTTTTGGACGCTTGTCCATTTTTAACTCTCCTTTATTCTTTTTTTTTTTTCTTAGGGAGGTAGGCTCTACTCGCCCGTAGGACTTTTTGTCCATTTTTCATCTCCCTTTTTCTTCTTTTCTCTCCTTTTTTTTTTTTTAATCTACAACCCAAATCTCTTTTGCAATAACTTTTGAGAGGTAAACAAATGTAATGGAGCTTTTGTAAGATGTTGGCTAGCAATGAATGAGTGGATGGGTATAGGAAATATTTTTGGTTGCTCTCTCCTAGGATAGGAGTAGAACATTTTTGCTGGCTAGAGTGAAAATGGTAGTGGTATATATAGAGTGAGTGTATATGTGGTAGATGCATACTTCCAGGGTAGAAATAGCATATAAGTGTATGGAGTCGAGTGGAGTGTAGTGTGATGGAATGAATGGAGTGTACATGATCAGCATGACAAGTTTCTAAGGGTCGACAAAGATTGAACAAACTCAATGCAAAGCAAGCAGCCTATATATATATCAAAATGTTTTCCTAATCTAAGTAGCATGTATATATATGGCTGTGGTAGGAGGTTCACACTCTTGTCACACAGGAACTTATCATGTGCATTTTTAATTTTCAAAATATAAATCTCCAGAAATCTAGTGTCACTAGGAGTAAGATCAAATAGCAGCTCAGACTATCATATATCATATCCGTCAATTACCTAGACTTTAGAGCAAGCATTTGCAACCCATAGGTTTCAGGTTTAGAGTAAATATCAAATCAAAGTAATTTTGCAAATGGAGCTCAAGAGAAATTAAGCTTGAAAGCTAGGTACTAGAAAAGTATAATAACGGAGCAACTATTCATCATCTCCATGTTGGCAGATTTTGGGGTTCCTTTTAGTTGAGCAAAGTAAACTTAGTGTGCACTCTCTTTTGATCTTTTATTCACACTCTAACAAAAGACTCTTTTTTAACAACTAGACTCTTAACAAACTTTTCTAGCAAATAAAATATTTAACTAATAATAATAATATAATATAATATAATATAGATAGTAGGATACTTATCCGGATAACGGGGGTTGCACTCCCCAAGCTAGATTGGAGTGTAATCTTCAATGATGTAGAAGTTGAGGTAATTGGCAACAAAGGTGGCGCCTAACATATCTCTTCTCCTCTTGAAATCTGCTGATCTCAAATAGACAACAAAGCTAGTGGAACTTGATTAAGCGTTAGGGGTTAGCCACATTGCTTTATGTTGTTAGGGGATATATTTTTAGATTTTCATTTTTCAAATTTTTTGTCGGATTCCGGCTAGATTGGGCCGGAATTGATACGCATTGATGATCGTCGGGTGGTGAAGACGGGCGAGGGAGGGCGGTCGGCGGCGAGACGACGTAGCCGACGTAGGGCCGACGATGAACGGTGAGGTAGGAGACGGCGATGATGACGTTACAGCAGCTCTCCGGTGGTGACAAGGGGCGGGCGGCGGCGGCGCTGGTGGCGCGAAAGGCGCGCGGTGGCGCTGTGGCGGCGGCCTGGCGGCGGCAAGGGGGAAGGGGCGCGCGCGGGCAAAGGCTAGGGTTAGGAGAGAGAGAGCCTGTGAGACAAGAGCCGCTTGGGAGTTACCCCTTTAATTTTTTGATTAAAATTCAACTGATTACACGCCCCTTGTATTTATAGTCCGAGGGAGACTTGCACGCTTAAGAAATATCTAGAGGTTTCCTTATAGATTGGAATACCTCTTGACAAAGCAACCTATTTCTTTCCTAAATATTTATTCCTAATATTTATTTTTAGAAAAGATTGGATGATGACAATGACGTGCGGGCGGCGGCCGGCCCTAGGGCTTTTTTGCCAAGCGCGGATATGGGCCTCCGTTTTGGGTCATGACATCTCTCCCCCTTTTTCGACAATGGCGTCCTCGCGCTGAAGTTCGCACGGCCGCCGTTGTTGATGGGGTGATCGAAGTAGCACGGTCCAAAGATTGTTGCATCCACGTGTAGAAGGGAATGAGCTGGGACGAAGATGAGGTTGGTAACCTTTAATCCGATGGGTGGAGTCCGCAGCTCTCCTGTACTATGAGATTTTTCGAAGATGCTGGTGAGGTGGTGATTGGTGTCGCCGAAGAAGAAGACTGTCACCGATGGAAAGAAGCTATGTGGTGGCTCCTTCAACGGCCACCCTGCTTGTCATGAAGATTGGCACGAATGGCTTAAGTCGCCGGAAGGTGGACGCCAATCACTATAAGTGGTGTCAAACCGGTGCTCCCGCCTGGAGCTTGTTGGTTCGGCTATGTCGTAAAGTTAGCTCGTGTTGTCACACCCTAAAATTCCTATTTTAGGATGTGACGTAGAAAATACTAAATAGCAACAAATGATTTTATTATTTCCTAAAATTTATAAACTTTAGTTAAGTTGTTGATATTCTAGATAGTAGAAAATGTGAGTTTCTAAAATTTTTGCAATTTAATTTAATGGTTTGTTGCATTCATGCCTTTGCATAGTGTTTATGTTTGAAAAATGAATTTAATTGTTTTAAGACGCGCTTAGGTTTTGATCCCAATTTCATCTCCCAAACCAAACCAATATCTAAAAGTCCAATCAAGTATTTTGGTCGACATCCTACAAAAATCTAGCTTGACCCATTATTTCTTTCTCTCCTTTATTTTCTTTCTCGAGCTCTCAGTCAATTGGTGTCGATGAACTCCTTGGGCCAATCTTTTCTCCCCTCTTATCCATTTGTACACATTAATCTCAAGTTGAGTTGAAGTCTAGACTTTCACCTAGCCGATCATGGTAACCCAAACTTCTTATCTTTTTTAATTAATGGACCAAGACTTATTCGGGCGAATCCAAGTCAGCCCAGCACTCATCTCTCTACAAACCCTTGGTGAACATAGTCTCTCTCCTCTCTTGTACCGATGCTCGGTTTCTCCCTCACATAGGCATGCAGATCACTCCACCCATTGTGTCACCCTCTCCTCTCCCTACTGATGCAAATATTCCTTCCTCATAATTTCCTATACCCACTTTTTACTCCTTCAATTGTTTTCTCTTATTTCCAATGACATGCAGCCACCCATTCTCCATGGCTTCCCCCACGCCAATTCCTTCTCGTGCAAAAATATATGAACCTCATTTCTCTCATCTTGTCTCACTTATGTGTGTGATGTGATTGTTACTCTATTCTTTCAATTGCATGCATGCACATGACCATAACAACATTTGTTCCTTCCTCTTTTTCTCACGCACAAACCAGCAACCACCTCCTTTCAATACTCCATTTATAGCACCCTTTCATTCCATTTGGTTTTATTCCATCTTCAATTGCATGTCCCAATGCAACAAGTGGCAACTACATTTTTCCTTTCTCCTTCTCCCTCACGCCATCACCAGAGCAGCAGCTCCTCGTCTCCCCCTTTCCTCCCATGCAAAAGTTGCAGCAAATGTTCCTCCTTTAATCCCTTTACAAGCCCCTCTTTATTCTCTCCTTCACCACTCTCTAATTGCAGGAATGAAAGGCACAAAACAGCCATGCATATTCATCCCCCTCCCTACAGAAACAGATGCGCCTCCTCTCCTACCCTCCCATCTGCCATGGACGCCCCATCTCTTCCCCTTCCTCCACCATGGACGCCCCCCTCCTCTTCCCCTCCATCCTCTCCATCAAAATCCAGTGCACTCGCTGCAACAAATTCGTGTAGCCGCTGCACGCCTATCCTGTCACAGAATCCCGGAATCCTTCGCATCATGTCGCGGTAAGGCTTATGGTATTCTCTGTTGTTTCATGAAAATCATGCTCACCATGTCCCCTCTCTGTTGTGATGCCCCAAGGCAACACCATGGTGCTGCAGCGAGGTCATCCCGATGTATCTTGTCGTCTCTCCGAACCCGCAGCAACACCTCGCTCTTCGTCTTCGCCGTCATTTCTGTACAGCCATGGTGAGGTCGTCCCTTCCCTCTCTTATCTAATTCTTCAGTCCATGCCCATCTCGTGCACCTCTTCATTTCCTTCACACATCACAGATAATCTCCGAGGAGAATCGCAGCAGCCCCCGTCGATCGCCGTACATCTTGGGCTGCCCCATTGATAACAGGCCGGATCGTGTCACCATCGTCGATTTTGGCTGGCATCACCTTCATCTCCAGCTGCTAGTAACCATGATGTGAGGCCCTTTTCCCTTTATACATCTTGTATACATGTCCTCTGTTGTAAATCATGAATTATCAATCAAGTTAAATCGAGTTTTGGCGAGGTTTGCAAGCAATATGCTCTGCTGTCCCTGCGTCCAGCCATGCTGCTGTTGAGAGCAACAGCGTTCCCTGTTGATCCCTTGAATTCCGGGTCTAATCCTTTGGCAAGAACACAAATTATATACCTGCACACGCCTGTGAGAAATCTCGTGTCTATAGGATCCAAGATCAAAGAGATATCACCCATTTTGTGATCGCTGTCCCTGCTGCCTCACAGCTGCACTGTTGCCGGTTGGCATGCATGTTCCTCACAATCCATGACTCCCTTTGTCAATCCCTTTGATCCACACATTTATCATATGTTTGTACACACCTCTGTGAAATTTCATGGCTATAGAGTCTAATCCGAAAGAGTTATGATGTTTTCTTGTGCGTGCTGTTCCTGCTGCCCTGCAGCAGAGTTCTTGCTGGTTGGCATTTGCGTTCCCAGTAATCTAGAGCTGCTATCATCAAACCCTTTTACCACATTGTGTATACCATCCTTGCACATGCCTCTGTAAAATATCATGGCCATAGAATGTGTGATGCTAGAGATATCCTCATTTATGTGTTCACTGCTCTGCTGCCTTGGCTGTTGTACCACTCTGCATTGCGTTGCCGTTCTCCGCTGATCCGATGCTCAAATCACCAAGCCCTTGAATGTACATGTTCACTATATACCTGCACATGATTCCACAAATTGATTTCGTATATGCAATAAACAATGGTCGAGATATCGAGGTCATAGTAACTGTTATCCCTGCTGTCCAAACAGCAGCTACCCTGTTTTTCCAATTGTGTTTCCCAGCTAACCAGTGATCAAAATATCATGTTCCATACATGTACCTATCTTCCAAGTTAGCATGTATCCATCATGTTTATTTCATTCCTTGCATTTATCAAATCTTCTAGCTTCTACCTTCGAACTTTCAAGTCTTTTCAACCAAAGCTTTGTTTAGTTGTTTTTGCGCTCAACGATCGTAGCTACAAGCCTTACGTGTTTTAAACCTTTGTCTTGTTTTATATATCTTGAATGATGTATTGCTTCTAGGTTTGTCTATGATGGCTGTGATGATTGTTGCGATCGTTAGGAGAGGCTATACAAGGATGATCCGGAAGGAAAGTTGGACAAGTCTCGAGCACTATTTGAGGCAAGTATAGTTTGGGATCTACTAGCTTAAGTTCATGATCATGTGACCTATTTAATGTTTATGCCATAAAACATAAAACATGACTTTTATCAACATAAGAAATTGTATGCGCAACAGAACATCCGGGACTTACAAGTACATCCATGAGTGCTACATGGCACGGGGCTTTTAGTCAAGTATGAGGATCCTTTCTAGCTTGTTAGTGGTTACCGAAAGGCGTTAGGGTGAAAACAGGCCACCGTGGATCCCGGAGAGGTTGTATCACACGGGCGCCGCAGACTGTGGATCCCCGAAGGGTTGTATCGCATAGATCGACGGATTTACCTAGCGGCCACTAACTTGTTAGATGGACCTTTGAAAGGCTTCATAGTGAACCCTGCCGACCTACCTTGGTAGTGGGTCAAGAGGCTGATCACCTCGGGCAAAAGGGTAAATCACGGCTCATGGTGAAAGTGTACACCAAGCAGAGTTTATCAAACTAGTATACTAGCCTTGCTCAAGGACACGAGCGGCCTTGGACCTTTGCACTAAGATGATGACTAGTGTTGTTAACTTGTTTATGGTTTATTGTTTTATGATTTACATTATTTATGTTACATTGATCATGATCATGGGTAGTTCTTGCCTTGCTATATTTCTTTGAGTTCGACATGGACTCACTCTTGCAATTTCCTCCACCTCGGTCTATTGGCAAGAGTCACATGGAGAATGGATGAAGATACTAGTTCTTGGCATAATGGAGCCCCCGATCAATGGTCCCTCGAAGAGAATGGAGCCTAAAGAGTTTAGCAACCGTTCCGCGTTACTCACGATAAAGTGTGAGTGTTTGTTTAGTTATTTTTACGCTTAAGGCATTGTTTTCGATATTTATCTCTGTTCTATGTTATATGTGTGGACTTCACGGGCACACATATGGCGAGTCCGGTCTTCCTTGGAAAACCGGGCGTGACACGTGATCCGTTGATGTAGCAAGTTGAGGTGGAACGAGAGCCTCAGAGATTTTGACGAGGTCGATGAGGTAGGGGTTGATGTGGGTGGCATGTACCTCTTGTCGCCGTTTCGGTGATGCTCGCAACACAGGGCTTCTTGAAGATGGAGCCGCGTTGAACACTTGGGTGAGATGGGCGGCGTGCTCCATATGTAGGGCGCCCCTGGTGCATCGCGCCCCGGCTTGTTGGCGTAGTCGTGCTCGGCGAGATCGCCGTCGAGCGAGGGAGCGGCGACCGGATCGGCCCTCTAGTCGGCCTACCGTTGTCATAGCCAAGTCGTCCCCTCGGGTGTCGATGTCCGGTCGGCTATTGACGAGCCGTGTGACGTGCGTAAAGCGGCGTGGAAGGCACGGCGAGTTGCATCGCGTCGTTCATTGTGCAGGCGCCTCGCCGTATGGCCTCCCCCGGTATGGTGTAGAGGCCGTTGGCGAACTTGGAAGCGTAGATGTAGTATCTTGGTCCTCGTGCGATCTGTTGGCGCTATGTTTTGATGAGGTCGCGGTAGCTAGACTACTTGAAGCGCAAGGAAGTAACGCGTGTGCGGGTATCACGTCCTCTAGTCGCGCTGGCTTGGCATACGGATGAGCGGAGAAACACCGCTATTGTCGGGTGGATAGCGGCATACCTCATATCTTTGGTAGAGCTGATATTCCGTTGGCGAGTGCCGATGGGGTTGCCTTACGTGTGCCGTTGTCGTGGACCTCATCGTTGTTACGTCGTTGTCGGCATTGTCGCCTCGTGTAGGAGGGCGTCTTTGCGTGGCAACGCCCTTGGGGGCATCGTTGTCATCGGCGTTGGCGTAGGTGTCGGGATAACGTCATTGATGTTCGACATGTTGGGGTTGACATTAGTGGTGTTGGTCTTTGGAGTCGTCATCGGCGGGCGCTAATGTTGTGGTTGATCGACATGGTGATGGCGAGGCGTCGGGGGTAGCGTCGTTGGTGCCAATGGGGGAGGGTCGTCATCTACCGGCGTCCTTGAGGACCTCGTTGACGATCATGGTGCCCATGGTAGCGTCGTTGTCGTCGATGGTAGGCATGGCGATGTCGGGGACGTTGTGGTCGATGGTGGCGCCCTTGGGAGAGGCGTCGTTGCCGTTGGTGTCTTGGTGCGGTGTCGTCGGGATGTCGGCGCCGGTGATGTCGTCTTGTTGCCCATAGTGGCGTTGATGTTCGATGCTCGATGTCGGAGATGACATTGTTGGTGTTGTAGGGACTTTATCCGGATCGTTCTTTGGAGTCTCATGACGTTGGCCTAGTTGGGTAGGCTTTTCGTCGGCGGTAGTGGACGTTGGTTGTGGCCTCTCGTTACGTCGATGCGGACCCGCGATGGCGAGGGCATCCTCGGGGTAGGCGTGCTCGTTGATTGTATCATCATTGATCTTGGAGGGTTGGTGGTGGCGCCCGATAGGAGCGTCATCATCGCCGTCGGCGCGCCATGGCGGGGCGTCGTCGGTGGTGGCCGAGGGTGACGTCGTGGCGGCGCGTCGGGCGGCAAGGCGTCTTTGCGGTGTTCTTCTTTGTCGTGGCCACGGTCGTCGTGGATGTTGATGGGAGCGGCCATGGTAAAGCAGCGGCGTTGTTGGTGGCGCCCGTGGCCGTGTCGTCGTTATGCGTCGTCGGACGGTACTGTTCGTCGAGCTTCTCGGGAGGGCGGTGAAGTTGGCTTTGAATTTCCTTGAAGAAATCAAGCAAACTTCATGAAACTCCATCCGAGACTTCGATCTTGTGGTATCCATCGGATCTTGGTGTTGGTGGTGGTCGGGCCGTTGGTGGTGGGAATCGTCGGTCTGCGGATACGGTTGTCGGATTCGGCTAGATTGGGCGGAATTGACACGGATGATGATCGTCGGGTGGTGAAGGCGGCGAGGGAGGCGGCGGTCGGCGGCGAGCGGCGTAGGCGGCGTTGGCGACGATGAAGCGGTGAGGTAGGAGACGGCGATGATGACGTCTGACAGCTCGGGTGGTGGTGGGGGGAGGCGGGCGGGGCGGGCGGTGTGGCGGAAGGGCGGGCGCTGGGTGGCACCGCGGCGGGGCGGCCTCGATGGCGGCGTGGGGGAAGCGCGGCGCGGCTAGGGGTTAGGGAGAGAGAGCCCCGAGAGACAAGAGCTGTTGGGGAGTTACCCCTTTAATTTTTTTGATTAAAATTCAACCGATTACACGCCCCTTGTATTTATAGTCGAGGGAGACTTGCACGCTAAGAAATATCTAGGAGGTTTCCTTGTAGATTGGAATACCTCTTGACAAAGCAACCTATTTCTTTCCTAAATATTTATTCCTAATATTTATTTTTAGAAAAGATTGATGATGACGATGACGTGCGGCCGGTGGCGGCGGCGGCCCTAGGGCGGCTTGCCTGCTTCGCGCGGATATGGGCCTCCGTTTTGGGTCATGACATTTTTATTTTTATTTTTATATGCAAGAAAAGATAAAGTACTTATGCATCTTTATTTTATTTTTTATTCCACCACAAACAAATAGCCTAGAGGTGTAACCTGGGGATATTAGCATGGGGCTTAAAGGTTTTCACAAAACAAAAGGCAAAATATATTTTGTTGTTTTCAAATGCAGATATAAGATGCTAAAAAAATAAATATGAGAAAGAATAAATATGCGGTGTAGGGATTTTATTAATAACTTACCGACTTACCTTTCGCGAGGATTTGGCATTTAGAGTCCTCCAACGAGGACTTCAAGTTTTGCTCTTTACTCTTCGTGGTATATCGGTTGTCAATCGGTGGCAATCGATGATTCTATAGTCTCTTCGATGATGTTCTCGAGATGTCTTCTTCCTCCATCTTACGGATGATGAACTTTCTTTGGAGTACTTGATTGATTTTTTGTCTCGTGGATGTATTAGGTGTAAGGGCTTTAGCCTCTTCACTTACCTTATCTCCTTCTTGATTCTTGATCCACCGCCTATTATGGCATTAATTTAGTGACTTCGTTCTCGGAAATTCATGCTAATTATAACTATTAAAGTAAACACGCATACCTTCTCCTTAGGAAGTGGAAATGAATCTCTCTGTATGGATGTAGATAATTGCACGAGTAGTGTTGAGGAATGGTCTCCCAAGCACTAGTGGAGGATCTTCTTCTTTCCCCATGTCCATGACTACAAAGTCGGTGAGAACATAGTGGTCCATGATCTTGGCTGCACGTCTTTGGCAATTCCTTCGAGGAACTCTATAAGATTGGTCGCCATCTCGCGTTGCACATACGTTGGTTGCAACGACAATTTTCCAAATAATAATTCATATGTAACCATTGCCATTAGATTAATACCAGATCCCGTATCGCAAAATGTATTATAGAAAGTTAAACATTGGATAGAACATGCGATGGTAGGCGTACCTGGATCATCTTGTTTATGAAGAATTGGAGACCGGAAGTAAATGATCATTATAAGATGTTGTTTTATTTACTACCATTACCTTTGTAGGTCGTGCCGTCTTGTTCTTGTTCTGATTCCTCCTTCTGTTCTTGTTGTAGATTTCTACCTTTGGTTCTAAAATATAAGAATAGGAATTCGGGGAATAAGTAAGAGAGGTGTGTACCTTGTTCTTGAAAGTGAATTTCTCCCTTTTCCCTTTGATGTTGAAACAAATCTTCACACTGCTCTGCGTAGATGATGAACTTTTTGGTGAAAGCATAAGAATGGTCGAATCGAAAGTATGATTGTTGCTCCTTCATTTCTTCAGGTGTCTACAAGCGCTAAGTCTGGCGGCACGTAAGAGCCTCGATTCCCACACACACGTCTTCAAGGATCCCCTCGGGATAAATGGAATGATTGATCCGTAGTCGCAAGCACATATTCGTTTTCCAAAGTGGTTCACTATAAATCTTTTCATAAATTACCTTTGGTAGTATGTTTACGCTTGAGCCGAAATCACAGAGAGCATTATTGAATGTGTGTTGTCCAATCTTGATTGTAATGGCCTTTCTGGATCTTCCTTTTTAGGTGGCATCGAGTCATCCAACCAATAAACTTCCCCGAGGTCTCTATAGTAACGACACGCATTATAAATATCGACAAGGTTTGGTTTCTAATTCTTTCCGTGTGCCGAGGAATCTTACCCGGTGTGGTTAGTGGAGCAGATAATTGAGAAATCGAGATTCTACCATTTTATTAAAGCTATGCTAATTTTTATAGTGAAGAAAAGCTTTCTAAACGAGTATTAATAAGTTCAAGAGCTTTAGCATTAGTTGCTATTTTTCTAGACAGATTCTTCATGGTTTTACCTTGGTTAACAACAAGGTCTCTCAAAGAAGGTTGATAAGTATTAAAATTGTTACCCCGGATTATTACCTTGGTAGTTTCCTTTGATAGTTGGGCCTCTCGTTGGTTCCAAACTTGATTACATTGAGGACGGAAATTATTGTTGTTATTGATGAAGTTGATGTCCTCTAGGATCTACGGGCAATTCCTGCCGGTGTGGCTGTGTTTCCACATTCTTCACATGTCATCGTGAGTCTTGAATTTGCATGATCGCCTTGGGTTGAGGATCTCTATCCTCGAGTTTCTTCATTATTAGGTCCATTTTAGCGAGACAACATATCTACTTCTTTAAAGCGTGGTGCATTCCTTTCTTGCGAGGTTGGCGCTCTTCACTCCAACCTTGGTTGGAAGCCATCTTCTCCACAAGCTCAGTAGCATTGGTTATTGAAAGTGATAAGAAAGCACCACCGGCTGCGGCATCCATAGTTTCACGCGAGCACTTTGGGAACAAGCTCATGATAGAAAGTCCGCATCAACGACCACTTCTCCATCCCATGGTGTGGACATTCCGAAATATATTCTTGGAAACGCCCCACGCTTCCGGACTGATTCATCATGCATTCTTTGAAAATTCGATATCTTCCCTCTTAAGGCATTTGTCTTGCCTATAGGAAAGAACTTAGCAAGAAAGGTGTGGAACATATATCCCATGTTGTATTCTTATCTTTAGTCGCATAAAACCATTGCTTAGCTCTCCCCAATAGTGAGAATGGGAAGAGACGAAGCAAGATTGCATCCTTGGATACGCCCCTTCATAGTAAATGTCTTTGCAAATCTCCAGGAAGTGTTGGAGATGAGCACTAGCATCTTCGTGTGCCTTTCCACAAAATTGACTTGATTGCACCATATTGATGAGCCCCGCTTAAGCTCAAAGCCATTGTCTCCAACCTCTACCTTCGGACCCGGTGAGAATGTTATGCGTGGTAGGGGCGGAGAACTCACGAAGTGTCTTGGTTGCCATAGCTTCAAATTTAGGTGTTAAGTTTCTAGTAACTTGATTAACTTCCGCATCGGTGGACCTTGGATTCTCGAGAGATGATGATGATGATGATGATGATGTAGGTGCTGGAGTTTGTTTGAGTTTTGTTCTTGCCTTTGATTAATTTTTCGGGATCTTCAATAAAATTCTACGGAAGGTTCCAATTCATACAATTCCCCTACATAGAATAAAAACAAATAGACTTGAGGGTTGAACTTGTTTGAGTATGTGATAATGGGTTCTCAATGCATTATGTAGTGTAAGTGATCTCTCTTGTTTCCTTATATGATGTGTTCATAGGATTTTTAGCTAGCACCCTTTCTAACTAGTAAAAGTCGGAAACAATACCAACTTAATTGGGAATAGTACTTTCTAAGTCTTGGCTAATACCCTTCCAAACTAGAGAAAGTTGGAAAGAAGCACTAGAAAAACTTATGAAGTTAGAAAACACATTTTGAAATTTTGAAAGATTGACTATGCTCTTTCAAACTAGGAAAGTTTTGAAAAACAAAGCCAAGAAAAATTATTACTCTAAATAGACTCGCCTTCCCGACAGCGGCGCCGGAAATGCTTGTTGATATTTCTTACACGATCCCAATTAGGAAGGCTAAAAGAAATATATATGGGATATCTATCTAATCATGTTAGCTTGGATATGGGATTAACCTCATGATCAATAAAGCGGAGTTAGGCGGTGTTAGTAGTGGGATGTAAACTTAGCATCATTATTCATAGTGGAGTTGATCTCACGGGATATGTACTCAAGGTATACCACTCATTTCTAGGCATTACCTATACACTAGTACGTCACCCTAGCAATAACGCTCAAAGAAATGCGAGGCATGGTATTCTTGAAAGGCCTTGATAAAAGAATGAACATGATATCGCGTAGCGCACGGATAGAAATACCAATTGTAGCACTTCACTTGGGGGAGTAATCTAGGTATCGTATTTATATTTTACCACGGAAAGGGAGTCTATGGAAAGTAGAGAAAAGATATCTAATGATTTATATTGTGATTTAATTATGAGATCCACTTATAGTTGTACAATGCAGAGTAGCCATATGCATCTAACATTACTCAACAGGATAAGTCACGCAGGATAAAGATAAATATATAAATGATAAATACCCAAGTCTAAGATCATCATATGCCACTAGTATCATACGAGCAATTAGCATGTTATAGAAAGAATAAAATGAATATTCTAAGATACTCCCTAATCATGTGGTAATGAATACTACAATTAGTGCAATACATCTAGCTATCATGGCAAGGTTGGATTACTTCTACACATGGCAAGCATTACCAATAACAACCAAGGATCGAAACTTGATCATTACCGTAATTATAAGCTCGACTAGTCCTACATTCGGAGGGTGGATTCCAAAGGACTCAACGGGGAATTTGTCACTCCCGCGATCTACCACCACGGCCGGAATATAGGGTGCAATTGCGGATAAACGTTGTATAAACACCACGTTTACACATTGCTTATCACCCACATAGTGATCATCTATATGGATGCTATACAATTCCATGCATAAAATATAAAACAATCTTACTAAACTAAACATATAATCATAGCAAGCATAAACACATATCAATAAGAATATAATAATTATAAAGATCAAAGCCATAACAATTGTATTCTAAATATAATAGTACTTACGGATCGAATACAAGAGAGAAGTCTCAAGAACGATGATCCTTGCTACTTCTTGACTATCGGGGAACTCAAAATGAACTTGATCTTCAACTAGAACTAGCTAGATAGCTAACTACTTCTAGTATGAACTAGGGCTTAGATCTAGACTTGGTTGGACTTGATGGGTATGAGTTGATAATGAATATGATTATGAAATTGATATCAGCCACGGGGTTAGCTGGTCTTCTTATATAGTACTTGGCGATGAGCGTGAACCCTTGGATCAAACCGACCTTCAACAACGGTGTAGATACAACCTCAAAGTCGGTAGTAAACCGACCTAGAAAAGGCGAGGCTGATAGGTGGGACCCACTTTGGTGGTAGGCCTAAATGGGGGCGGCCGCTAGGGGTCCTGTCTTCCCTCGGCCTCACGGTTCTTTACGGTGTTCTCTGGTATCTTCTAGAATGTTTTAGTCCACTTTTCGGGTTGAGTTACTTCACGGTCAAGTCTTGTCATCATATGTCTTGTATATTCCGAACTTTCTCCATTCTTCTCTGCATTTATCTATCAAGTCCTTGAAAGTCACAAGAATACCAAAACTCATGGAATTATGTTAGTTAGACCCCTAGACTTATATTTGGTCTTTGACTTGAGCCCTTATTTCATGTTAATTGACTTATAAAATTATGCTATAACAGGTGTCAACGGTGGTCCTTCTTGTCGAAGGTGATCGGGGCTTCGGACCACTTGAGGTAGGAGGGGTGTCACGGGCTCGGTGAGAGGACCTCGACCATTTGCGGGAGCTCTCGGCGCCGCTTGGACTCGTCGTGACGCAGGGGGCCACCGAAGACGGCGTTGACCGCACCATCCTCGAAGGAGGCGTCCTTGTCGCCCGCCTCGCCATCGAGCTCGTGGTCGTTTGTGCCCATCGCCCGCTGCGTCCTCCGCCCGCTTTTCGCCACAAACTGCGCGGGGAGGTTGCGATCTTTGAGCTTATGCTTGACCAGGGTCCCTCGTGGGTTGGGGCGGGGGCCTCGAGCTTCTTTTCGAAAGAAGTCCTTGGGCACTTTGGCTTGACCACCTTAGTTCTTCTTCTTCTCGGCGACGCGGCGAAGTCGATCCCTTGCCCAGCGCCGGCGCTTGTTCTTGTTCTTCTTCTTGGGCGCGAGCTCGACCCTTCGCCGAGCCGTCGGCAAGCTTCTCTTGCCCTTCTTGGGGTGGTTTCGTGGAGGACCCCGTGGAGATGGCCTCCTCTCCGGCGTGGTTCGTGGCGGGTCGAGGAGCTCCTTCACCGTCTTGGGCTTGCGAGTACCAAGCTCTCGGATGAGCGTCTCACGGGTCGTCTTAGAAGGTGAAGGCGGTGAGGGATCTCACGTCGATGGGCGTCGGCGAGGCTCGTTTGAGCTTGGAGAAGCATTGAATGTAGTCACGTGGGCTCTCCCCCTTGTTGCTTGTAGGCTGCGGAGGTCCCTACGTCAGGCTTGGGCGTGAGTGGAGTTCCACTGGGAAATTCAAAGACGAGACGTCGCGGAGATCCCTCCGGGTGTCGATCATCCCTGGGGCAAGTGCTCGAGCCAAGATCGGTGTGTCCCGAGTACGCGGGGAGGTTGTGGATGATGAAGGCTCGTCGTCGGCTCCTCCCGCTGGCACGCGGGTGGTAATCCTCGAGCCGGTTCTTGGGGTCCGATCCCCCAGTTGTATACGGGCCGGTCGGGGCTCGGGCGTGGGAATGGTGCGTCGTGGACTCGGGAGCCCGGGCTGCAGGGCGTCTCCGTCCGGCGGGGTTTGCGACCTCGAGCTCCCTCGAGCTCGGGCGTCGCGTGGGGGCGGCGCGCTCTCGCCCCACGAGCTCGGGTGGGGCTGGCTGCGGTCCTCTGACTTGTCGTAGCGGCCACCCCCTCACTCTTGTTGTAGGATCGTGCGGGGTGGTCGTTGTCGCGTCTGTCATCGCGGCGTTCGCGGTGCTCGGCATCGGGACGCCTCTCCGCGCCTGCTTTCGTCGTCGGGCGTCGGGGTGTCTCGCGCGTCGCGGTTCTCTCCCAATCTTGTGTGTAGCGTGGACCTGCATGGCCGACTCTCTTGGTTCGACCTCGGGTTGGAGGGCCTCGTGCTCCAGCGGAGGCAGATGTGACTCAGAACTCTCCATCTCTTTGCTCGCAGCCCTCGATGAGGGAGCGCGGTTGTTGGTGGAGTCTCGCCGGCTCTAGCGCCTCGGGCTCGGGGAGCTCGTGGAAGTTCGGTGGCGGCGGGTTACGTGGCTCCCGGCCGGCGGGCGGAAGGTCGTCGGCCTCGTCGTGCGGGCGTCGCGCTTCAGATCCTCGGGCTCGGGACTGCCGCCGTCCTCCCTACTTCACCGAGGAGGGCATCGCGCTCTGGCGATCTCGCGCTCGGCTTCCTCGAGCTCGTCCCGGCGCTAGTGCCGTTTTGGGAGGGGCACCGCCTATCTCGGCAGATCGACCTTGTTCGAGTGTCTTTGGGGTGTCTTGAAAGACTCGTCCTCGTTGTGGTAGGCTGCGCCTGTGCCGTCCGGTGTGCGGCACATGTAGCACTGCGTGTGGGAATTAAACCCTGCGAGGCTCAAGCTTCCAGCGCGGTCTCGAGGCGGTCCTCCAAGGTGAAGCTAAATTACCCGCAGGCCGGGGAAGAGGCTAATCACTCGGAATTTTCCATCTCGCAGGCGTGGCGCGAACTTGTCGAGAGAGCGGTTCTGCCGGCTGTCTTGCAAGGCCGACGTTGGCGGTGGAGAAGGTGACGCCGTGGAAGGCTCCCGAGTCGGCTCGGGCGGGATGTGTGGAAGCAAGTCCGGGTAATGGCGACGAAGAGTGGTCGGCCGCCGCTGCTCGTGATGGGGCTCGACGCCGGATCGAAGTCGGGTCCCAGAGCGGAGCGGACTCAAAGACGGCGTCGGCCAAGGCGTGCGAACCAGGCGGCGTCATCTCATCCTGCACCATCGGGGAATGTGGCTCGACGAGGGAGCCCTCGGGCTGGTCTTGGCAAAGTCCCGTGGGTCCCCGCGCATCGGCGCGGCGCCGGAGAGGTGGTGCGGAGCCATCGAAGTGGTGAAGCGTCACACTAGCGCTGCCCCCTACAGGCGCGCCAAGCGTGGTGGTCGTATACCACGGTCACCGTGTCGACCTAATGTGCGCAACGATGGCCTAGCTCAGAATAATGACACGGGGTTTATCTTTGGTTCGAGGCATCGGGCACCTAGTCCGGTGTGTGGCACTATCGGAGCTCAAGCGCTCGTATCGAGGCAAATACAAGCGGGCGAGAGAGGGAGATGAGCTCCCAGTCTCTGTGTTGTGCGTGGAATCGGAAGTAATTCGTGTGTGTGTGTTTTGTGTGTGCGAGAGCTTGTCTCTCCCGGTGGCCGCCCTCCCTTTTATAGTCTCAAGGGAGCTCACGGGCGCCACCGGGTTTGAGGGACCGCAAGGTGGAGAGGAAACAAATTAGGAGGGTAAAGGAGAAAGTCCCCGCTGTGTCGGCATGCGGGCTGTCGGCGTGCTCTGCGATCGCTGCCTATCCGATGCAGTAGCCGGTCGCCGTAGGGTAGAATAGGGCGCTCGTATCCCGACATCGTGTCTCGTATGGGCGAAGAGCTCGGGAGTCGTTGGTCGGTGTAGAGGGAGGCAATGGCTGCGCACGCTGCCGCCATACTCACTGCGTCAGCGCTGTCCGTCGGGCACGCAGCGCCGATGTCCTTGATCGGGGAGTAGGTGGGCGCCGCCCGTGCCTTAAATGCTTCGTGCAGTGTCGCGGGGAAAAGCGTGTGGCGGAGGAGAGCTTAGCGAGAGGGTTCGACCTCGCTTCGGCGAGAGTCGTTCTTGTCGTGTAGTGTTTGTCCCTTAGCGTTTGGCATCACTTTCGGCGTGAGTCGATAGACCCATGCGGGAGGCGTGCCGTCGATGATCTACTTACGTAGGCGAGATTTGAGTCGTAGGCTGCGGCGCCGTTGGCCCTAGACAAGGTGCCGTGCCCCAGCCATCGTGTCGGGATCACCCGATCATTTTCGGGTTCTACGGGAGCTCGTCAGAAGCGGAAAAGAGCTCGGCGCCGAGGCCGAGGCTCGTTGTATCTTCACGCTCCTCAGGGAGCTCGTTCGAGGCGGAAGTTACCTCATAGGGGCGGCTCGGAGGCTCATACACGGGTCTGTATGGCCCACTTGGACCTCATCCGGCGGAGCGCGCTATCTCCGAGCTCAAGCCTTTGTCGCGGGAGTCGATGTTTTAACGAGTGCGATCTCCCCGGCCGACGTTGTCGGGGATAGATTCCGCCAATTGATTTGGGTGCGAATATCTCGTGTCCCACAGTTGTCATCTACAAAGTTTTTCATTTAGTAAGTTTTTCAATTTGAGGTCATTTGAAAAATTTAAATTTCAAATTTGAGAGATTGAGACCTACTTTTGCATGATAAGATGAATTCGAATAAAAAAATTCTACTACAAAGGTTCATATCTTTTTGAGATTTACTAAGTTTAATTTGGTCATTTATTTATTTGACAAAGTGTTAGTAATATTGTTCATAAATCTTATTAATCTCTTCTAGTTCTAGGAAACTGAGAGGATATGAGAGAAATGTAGGTTTTGTGAACAATATTAATAACACTTTGTCAAATGAAAAGAAATGACCAAAATAAACTTTTGTAGACCCGGTAGTTATGAAACTTTGTAGTTGAAAAATTATTTTTATTTGAACTCGTTAAGGCCTCCAAAACTGATTTTAAAAACTGCTTTTACCGAGTGTGAAAAAAAAGGCACTCGGCAAAAGAATCTCTTTTCAAGTGCTTTTTTTGTCACTCATCAAAAATCATTCTTTAGCTTGTGTTTTTTCTGTGCCGTGGGTTTTTCGTTCGCACTCAACAAAGATGATCTTTGCCAAGTGCTCAAAAACATGCGGTCGGCAAAGTTCCAGATTCCGGCAGTGAGAAGAGTTCGGTTGAATCGACGTTACAAAGAAATGTCAGTGAACAATGTAGACCAATGAACTAAATGGAGCAATACTAATATAATGAAAAAAATAGATGCGTCGAGGTCGTCGTCTCCCAGAGTGCCCGCCCGACGAAACCCCCTTGTGCAGCCGTTGATCCGGTAGCCGGAGTCGGGCGAACAGCTGTCGCTAGTGCACCACTCCCGGTGGTGGCGCCGGAGGACATATATATATATATATATATATATATATATATATATATATATATATATATATATATATATATATATATATATATATATATATATATATATACACTTTGCATGGAAATATACCTTTTTCAACACAAGACATCTCATTATTCTTTATTATTACATATATTGAGTATGACACTACTCAATAAATTCATCATAGACACGTACATATATGAAATCAACCATAAAAGTAACTTTGGATGTCACACCCGCTCGCATTATTCGATTGATACTTGCCTTTTCATACATCAGGCATATTAATGTATAAAGGTAGCCTTTTGGTATGCAACCTAGCCAATATACGGAGTCTCCGCAACGACAGTGTACCATCCTCCATGCGGTATTTGATAATAAAACACGTATATATCCATTTTCGAGTGGAGATGGCGCATCGGTCACAAGTACTACCCTAAAATCTGTATCATCTCCTCGTTGAGCTCTGATAGTGGCTTGTGCCTCATCAACGGTGCTGCCCACCAGAGTAGACCAATCACTACTCATCCTTAGCTTATCTCTGTTTCGAAACTGTTATAACACCAATAAAAAATCAATAATCAAGCATTGACATAATCAATGGAAACATTACATGTTGTTTCGAACTAATAGTATCATATTTAATTTGGCAAGAACAAACTTGGTACTGCGATGGACATCGAATTTTCGTACTAAGCAGCAATATCTTAATAGATTGTACCATCGATAAACGTGCAGCAAACAGATAGTGAAATGTTAAAAGGAGAATTTTTTAACCTCTACAGAAGAAGAAAGAACGCAGTAGCCAATGGTTGTGATAGTGCTCAATGTATATGTGTGTATAAATACACATTGATATTTGTATGGTAGTTGGAACTTCTCGGTGCTACCAACAATATAAGCATTTTTTTCACCTCTCATTAGGAAACACCATCGTTACCGTTGTTTTGCTACAATTAACAAAAGTTGTCGACCATAACAACGCATGCAGCCTGGTCGATGCACGTGTAATTACATCATCATTTACGTGTAATTACATAATCTTACCGGATAATGACATAATCATTTGTACGTGTAAGGTGTAAGCACAAAAATGTGATTACATACATGATGATGTTAGCTTTACATAGGCCGTGACTCAAGCTATGCACGTACATGTGGTAAAATACAAATAATGATACTTGTATTACTACCGGTCAAGTACTTGCAATGGTATTTAATCCCGAGCGCTTGTGGATTCTTTATATATCTTATTCTTTTTTAAGTTACAACTGTTATGATTATAAAACCAATCACCACATTTTGTATCAATGCGTAGACTTAGTAAGCATAGACATAGTTATTCTCACACATGTATCCTTGAATTCAATATTCTGGAATACTTTGAAGTGCTACATTGGTATCCGTGCACTTGTAGATTTATCTGTAATGCGTTTATAATTAGATATACGAAGAGTACCATTTGAGACGTATGATCTATATATGTTTTCAATTTGTAAAACTTACGTAAATTTCAAGTATGCTTCATATGGGTAGGAATTATATGGAATATCCTTTTGCTAGCATCATATCTTTTGAAGTTATGCTTCATAGTTAAATTTACCTTTACTCGAGGACAAGCAAACAAGTGTGAGAGAGCTTGTTGGCGGTGGTTAACTCAGATATTTTTGCCCGCCAAAGCATATTAAAATGACAACAAATAAAACATATTTGATAAATATAGGCCTTTTATCTTACAAGTTACAAGTTTTGAAATCTTAAGTTATTTTGCGGGCCCATACACAAAATGCATGTTAAAATGGTATAAAAATAATATATATACAGCGTGACAAAATTGGACATGAAAGAAATTCCAAAAATTCGTTTCTTAGAAAACAGTCGAGACAAATTTTTGGAACACACACAGTTGTGAAGAGCTCGTCGAGACAACAGAAACATTCACATATTTGAAGCTCCCAATAAAAGGTATTAATCCTCAAAATAAAAGAAAGAACTTGATATTACCGTGTCAAGTAGATGGGCCCGACGGTGCCATGCACATGCAGCTGAGCCCCACGATCTCAACTCGATCTCAAGCAGCCCTGCTGCCGTTTTATGCTCTCGTCAAAGCATACGGGCCCACTTGCTCATCACAGGCATGGACACATCGGGTGATCATGACTGATATATGGAGTGACACTTACCGAAGAGTATACATGCCTGGCGTATTAGTTACTTTACGTTTTCCAGTCGATGTATGACATGTCGGGGGCAATGGCAAGAACTCGTATGCGGCACATAAGTGTCTGACGTTTGTAGCCGATCCGGCAACATTCAGACTTATTCAGTAACCTAAGTCGCCAAGGCTGAGGGGTTTGCCTCGCTGGTGTCCTTGTTCCTAAACATCACCGGTAAACTGCTGTGGCCACCGGTGCGCAGCAGTTAGTAAGCAAACATATCCTCCACAATGCGTGGCGAGCACTCGCCACTCTTCATCCTCGTCAGTTATCTCCAGTCGACTGGCCGCCGGATCTAGTGATCCGACATCAATCTCCATCGACTGGCCATGGATCTAGTGATCCAGCGCCGAAAACCACCACCACCTTCTTCTCCAAACATCTATGCTTTTGCTCTTCTGCCAACCCCTAGTTCTGCCTTGTCCCCTCAGAGAGTATTTTTGATCGGAATGTAAATTCGGGCGACAGTTGATTCCCTGCGGTTTGCCTAAGTTGCAAAACCGTGAGATCCAAGATCAAAGAGGCCTGTTTGGTTAAAGGGACTAGGAACTAGAACTAATAGGGCTAAAAATAGTCACATGCCTCTCAAGAGTCTATTATACTAGGGACTATATTGGACCAAAATTAGTCCATAGTCCTCTTGTTTGATAATCTGGAAACTAAGTAAGACTAAAATTTAGTATCGAGTCCATAGTCCCAAAGGAACTATACAGGACCGAAGTCTGTGTGTGGTAATTTGGGTGGACACCATCTACGTTCGAGCGCAGCTTTACCTACCTGACGGTGAAGTGGAGATCTTGTTCTTCCTAGCATGGATTGAGACCATGCCTAGCTATACTTTTACACAGGCTGTGACTATATACACACTGATATTTATATATGCTAGCATCTTAGATTTTCTCATTGACAACAATAAAAACATTTTGTTCACCTCTAATTAGGAATCACCATCACACTGCTGGTTTGTTGCAAATAACAAAAATCAACTCAACCATAACAATGCATGCAGCCTGGTCGATTTGAATTTAATAAACGTCATCATGTATGTAAAGGTGTAAGCACAAATGTGCTTATGTATAGATGATGATGCTAGCATGGATTGAGACCACTAAATGCCCATACTTTCTTTACAGGCCGTGACTCAAATCCATGTACCTGTGAGCACAAACGTAACTAAACGTCAGCGTAAATAATATTAAATCACTAAAATTTATAGTAAATCCATCCTGAATGTAATAAAATTATGTTTCTCGCACCAAAACTTGATATTATTAATTAGAAGCTCCAACTTCAATTCTTACTTTGTGTGTGAAAAAAAAAATATTCTACATGTTCACTACTATTATTCAGTCCTAGTTGGATAAACCAATCGGGTTTGAAGGTGTCCTGGGGTGTCGGCATGTGGCGCATGGCTGGAGCAACTTCTTTAGTACATTCGTAAAATGAGCAGGACAGAAAACCCCCATTGTCGAAGATTTAGGTCAATGTACGCAGGGGTTACCCATAAATGGTAGATTGATCCAACGGGTGAATGCGAACCAAGATCTAGGCGATATTACGAGAGACACAAGACACCCGAAGTATCCGGGTTCGGGTCATGGAAACTGACAGTAAAACCCTCGCCATGTGCTTTGTTTTTCTACGGTGGAGTATACAATGAGTAATTGAATGAGGAGATCCCTACTTGCCATATATATGGGCACTGTGGTAGAGTTCTGGATTAGAAACTCACGAGAAGGTCGGGAGTCGGATATAATATGTTGTTAATTACATGATTCTTGGTATCGGATTCTAGCCCTATCAAATCCAACATCTTAGCGGGATATCATTGCGGCGTCGTGCGGAAGCGGACTCGACAGTGGCTTGGATTTACGCGCCTTAGGTCGGGCGAGAAGGCTCACGCGAGGTCCGCATCGGCCCAGAGAAAGGTGAGTCGTGAGATGCTGTGGTATTTGCTAAGCCCGCGAAAT